>JAWNNP010002234.1:0-600000 GCA_035044805.1 Leucophenga maculata
TTTCTTCATAATACAAAGCTGTAAGAGACTCACTTTTTTTTCAAAGAATCGTAAGATTTAAAAGATTTTGTGACATCTCCATTTATTTCATATTATTTAATTGGCTTACAAATCGAGTAATATCTGCAAGACTGTCGCTAGAATCTACTATACTTCCAGTTCAATTAGTGTAGAAACTGTCAGTGATTTCGGAAAAAATGGTTTTCTTAAGCTTATAATTGCTTGCACCAAACAAAATCCTAAAGATGTGTTTTGAAATTTTATATCTGTCTGACAGTCTTTTTTTTCGGACTTGTCTCTAAATGCATATTTTGTCCAATGCCTATTACATATGTTAAATTTAGTATCCACTGCCGGTAGAAAGTTTATGAGTTTTTAATAGTATGGCATACGTGGCACCGTCCATATTTCCCATGGATCATACTTTCTCAATATGTATAGCAATTCATGCTTCCGCGTTAAATAATTGTTGACATTCGGTTTTTTTCGAAATCCCAAAACATGAATTTAATTTTTTGTTGAGTTGAGTTTTTGGATGAAATAAAATTGTTTTCCCATATAATTAACCGTCTCGTTCCCCTCAGCGATTAATTTTTTTAGATACATTATGGGAGATTTTAAAGAAATAGACTTCGTCCGTGGATCTTCCGATAAAAAATAGCATATCTAATTACTTTTCTTATTTTGCCTCATTTGTGAAACTATACGGGGGTGCGGCAACGTCCCCTCCGATTTTGTCCAAACTTAACAGGTTGACTTCTCCTCATCCTCTTAACATGTAAACAAAACTTCATTTCTGTACCTTTCTGCTTCAGAGGTCATACATTATTACGACTTGCATTATCAATGATAGTTTTTGAAGACATGAAGATTGATGATGGTATTTTGGATGCGTTAATACAGCAAATCATTTCCCGAGGTATTTGCTACGAAAATATAGAATATAGGTAACTCCATAATTTTTCCTTCGAAATTTCTGAACAATCTAGAAAAGCCCGAGGTCTAACAGCACAGTTGTGGCTGCAATATTTCGTAATGGTTACTATAGCATTTGATTTTGTTCGCGCTGAAAGACTTAGGCTTTTCAAAGAACATCTTGATGCAGTGCGCAAAATGCTGCCATATTTTCACGTCAGTGGTCACTTCTCATATGCAAAATCTGCCCACTTATATCTGCAAGATAAGCTCAAGTTGGAAGAAACTAAGGATGAACAAACTTTTGAGAACATCAAAAATGGATTCTTCATTGTGAAAAGAACAAAAAAATTAAATTCAGGTATTTGGACAGATATGGTGATCGAACAAAGTCTCATGAAATCAATTAAAACAGAAGAAGGAGTATCTCGTGGTTGAAGTACGCAAGAAAGTGTTTTATATAAATGGGTTTTTGCTATATACGCCACAAACACTATTTGTGAGGAAATGGAGAAATTCTGTAATATTTCCTTTGACTCGACAGAGCAAAACCCGTGTAAGTCGAAAAAATAATTTTAGTTTATTTTTAGTTGTTTCACTGAAGAATTGCTAATCCTCCCATTTCATTTTATAATAACTATCAAATGTATTTATTGTGTCCAGAATATTGTATAATTGTCAGCTTCATATTGTCCCATTGAATACGATTTCATTAAAAGTTGCATATATACATTTTGTTCTTGGATATTTATCCATTAAAGAAAGCATCGAGGACTTCATATAGTAAACAAAATCTTAATAAACTCAGTTAGAACAATCCAAATAGCCATGCCCATGTTTATATGAATAAAATATAGTCCATGGGATTTTATAACCATTTGGAAATATTTCTATATATTTCTAATATTTCTAAACTGCACATAAGTCCTTATCGTGCCACGTCCACTGTAAGATATGGCCCTAGATAATATGGGACTGACACATATAATTACCTCAAAAATGTATACATATATCCCAAATAAATATTCCATCGTAACATACCAAGAACAAAAGACTAAAGCATATCGCATATTTGTTTGTTCACATGGATTGTGTAAGTACACAATGCGTAGGCACCACTCCTCGCACCGCTAGTCAGACTACACCTTATCAGTCAGTCAGACAGACAACAGCTGCGGCATGATATAAAATATTGAATATTTAGATATGTAACGCGAAACCAACGCAGCTTTTGATTATAAATGACTTTAACTCAAAAACTTTACAATGTGGAATAAGCCAACTTCATGCTTGAATTCGTTTCTTTGTATTTATTTTGAGTATCTTTGTATATATATAGAGTGGAGGCACGCAAACAATATATACATCAAAAAATGTGGGAGAAAATAGGACTTCATGTGCAAAACCTAAATTCAAACGGAAATGGAAATACTAATGATGGAAATACAGCCAGAAGAGCAATTTCAAATGTAACACTCGTATCTTCTATATTAGGTATTGATTACGAAATTCTTCACAGACTTCATATCATTTTAATTCCGATTTCCTGCGAACGCGAGATAAAAACGAAAAGTATCCTTGGTTTCCAATGTCTTCTCCTGTGCAGAAGGTATGGGTACATGGGTTCCAATTAATTGATACCTCTATTGTTGCTCTTGCGTGGAACACAAACAAAATTTAAAATATAAATCTTAATATTTAGACTTTATGCCAAAAAAAAACTACACAGTATTTGGCGGAAAACATTTAAAATTGGCTGCATCCAGTACAGGGACGATTTAGAATGATTAAACCTTAATAATATGATGCTAATGACTTAAATGATGAAATCGCTCGGAAATTTTATTATGTCATAGCAATGCAACAGGAAATAAGTGAAAAAGTTCTCCAGAACAAAGTCACGTTTTCCAAGTTTTAAGTTGAGCCACAAATTGTTTGATCTCTTTTTTGTCAACACACCTGGAGACAATCTGCATTCGTTACAAATCTGTTGATCTCACAGGGCACTGCCCAAACTATAGCTTACTAACCCTCAGCGGTTTTAATACACCAAAACAGATGAACATTTTATTTGATTAAATGACAAATTTTTGTTTAAAATACAAACGCTTGAACATTGCTTAAGAAAAATTGCAATAAATCGCGGCATTGAATTTTAAATGCTGCGCTTCACTGCAACTCGTCACGAAGCAATGTCAAAGCGCCTGCTTAAAAATGTATACTCGGTCTGCAAAATCTAAATAAATTAAAAACAAAAAATCAATCCTCTTTTTTAACACTGAACCTCTTTGGTTGAGCCAATTCTTTCAGACGTTCCGTCAATTTGGCACGTAGTGCAGCGGGCCGCACCGCATGTGGATTAGAACGCGTGTGAAAGTCTGTATAAGTTTTAGGCGAAGCTAGTTCCTTTATACGTTCCGTGACTTTGGCTTTTAGTGCTCTCGGTTCCACTTTGTACGGATTGTCATGATATTTTTTCTCACCGCTTTCAGTGGTGCGATAGGCAGGTGGTTGTGATAGCGTCAGCAGTCTACCCAAGGAGTTTTCTGTGCATAGAAAAAAAGCGTTCAGTAAATTTGAACGTTATTAAAACTTATTACAGGCACACACACCCGAATTTCGCCACTTTGGCGTTTTAGGTTTAATTTCCTCTACTAGACTAAGCTTTCTTTGCGCCAGTTTCAATAACCTCTGCGTTGGATTAAACTTTTTCATGCCGGCTGTTAGTCTCCATTCGGATGCAACTGGTTCCGGTGGTCTTTTTTTGCTCTTTGCCAGTTTAACAAGACGTGGCGATACTTTTGCTGCTTGCGCTTGGGGTGCATAAAATGAGTGCTTCAGTGAAGTCACTTTCTTCTTCTGCTTTTGTTTAGGTGACTGCTTGACTGGAAAGCCACCCTTTGGTGTTGACAGTTTAGCTATATGCTCTTTATGGCGTTTGCGCTCCTCGACGGACCATGTTGGCTTCGGTTTGCTGCAAATAATTTATTGTTTAAACTAATTCCGGATAAATTTAGGTTTCAACTGTTCTTACGTCGGCTTTGGCATCTTAACATGCGACAAATGCGAGTACAGCGAAGTTAAACTCTTGCGCAGATGCGAATTGATTAAATGTTGTTGTATAATGTCCAAATTCTGAAAGGATTTATCCTTTTTCAAGCAAATCAATCTTCTGCGGAGAATATGAAATTAATAGAAAATAATTCTTCTTTATGACCAACTACTCACCGCGCTTTTGGATATGCCAGTTGCTCAGTGCGCGTCTGTCGCGGCTGATCCAGTCGCACAATCTCGATGTCAAATGTATCCCTGCTACAGCTTTGCGAGCTCGATTGACTCAGACTGTGTTGCTTGTGCGCTTGACAAAGACGCTTCTTCGGACGCGCCAGCTGATTAATGCGATGATTTTTAGTAGCAATTTCTTCATAGCGATGCAATAACTTCTCATGCTCCCAAAGTATCTCCGGCGTTAGACAGGCAGAATTTATGTATTGATTCGAATTGTCAGTTTGAACTGAGTCTTTTTGATTCGACATTTTCCACTTCATTTTGTCTATTTTGTTTGAAGACTGTTTACAATTTTTCTATTTTTTTGTCTCGACTTCGATTTACAATTACACTAAAAATTTTGTCTAGTTAAAATTGACAATAAAACTACGCACAACTGGCATTTACTTAGAATTTTATTATCATTTTATTGAAGAAAGTTTGCTGTTATTGTTAAGTAGTAGTAAACTTCTTTTCTCATAGTCTAAGTCATCAATCGTTTGGTTAAGAAATCAGTTTTGGTTTACACAAATTTTAAAATTAACTAAAAGTTTTGCAATTAATAAAAATAAATTCCATTCATATTACAAAAACTGCAGAATATCAGTGAGCCGGATAGGGTATTTGACTAACTTAAAGTGCACAAAATATTCGCCAGAAATAATACTCAAATTACGCAACTAAATATAGGAGACGGAGACAATCATACTGAACAAATCGAAAATAATAATTGTTAAATAAAATATACTATATAAAATAAAAGTGTAACAATTTTGCTGTTTGTTTTGGGACAACAGTTCAAAGTTTTATGGTTGCTAATTGTAGTTGCTCTTCAAGCATATTTGTTGAGACACATTCTAGCAGCAGCAGGCATCAGAGCAGGCGTTTAATGCAGATTGGCAATGACAGCGCGTGTAAAGTCATTTGTGGTGTTTTGACCACCCAAATCCTTGGTTCTCACTTTGCCGTCCTTGAGCACTTTGTTGATGGCATTCTGTACTACTTCGCTGTAAGTGGGTAAGTTGATGTGTCGCAACAGTTTCGTGCCGCACAGTAACATGGCAGTGGGATTTGCCAGATTCTTGCCAACAGCCTCGGCAAAGGTGTGACGTGCACCCTATTGAAGAGTATAAATTAGCAGAAGTTTGAAATATTAATTAAAATTTGAGCTTACGGGTTCAAAGACAACAGCCTCAGCGGAGTATGAAGCACCGGCCACAACGCCAGCACCGCCCACCAAGCCAGACGCCAGATTATCAACAATTGCGCCATACAAATTGGGCGTTACCATGACATCGAACTGATTTGGGTTCGACACCATTTGCATGGTGGTATTGTCCACAATCATCTTTTCGAACTGAATGCGCGGATACAGCTTAGAGATTTCCTCACACGATTTAAGGAAAAGACCATCGCCGAGTTTCATGATGTTGGCCTTGTGCACGGCAGTGACCTTCTTGCGGTTATTCTTGATGGCATAGTCAAAGGCGAACTTTGCAATGCGCATAGATTTCTTAGCTGTTATAATCTTCAGGCACTCGACAATGCCGGGCACAGATTCATGTTCCAAAGCAGAGTATTCACCCTCGGTCTGTTCACGTATGATGACGACGTCGATGTTGGAGTGACGCGTCTTAACGCCGGGCAAACTGCGCACATGCACCACATTCGCGTAGAGATCCAGTTCCGTACGCAGTTTCATGTTCAGTGTCTGCAGATCGCCGACGTTGCTGTAATCGGGTGTAGCCAAAATACCCTACACGACAAATCCATTTATAAATAAATTTAAATCAAATTTATTATGTATATCTTTGCACTCACCTTAATACAGACTTTATTCTTCTGTATGGAGGCAACAACATCCTCCAGTTTGGCACTCAAAACCGGATTGATTTCGGACAAAAAGTAGCACTCGAAGTCGACGGGCACATTAGCTGCCTTGAAAACTTCCTGCAGCGAATAGATCAGTTCGGGTCCAACACCATCGCCGGGAATCAGCGTACAGCTGGTTCTATTCGCATTAACAGCCTGATCCTAGAATATTTAAACAGTTCAGCATTGTATTGCATTTTCTACTTTAATTTTGATTGTACTTACCGCGCTGTACACGGCCTTCGAGGTGTGTATGCTGCGTACCGCCGTTGCCTGTTTGCGTGCATTAAAAATATTTAAAAGGATTATTTCAATTACTTTACAGGATTATAACCTCAAATTCAGTTTCGCATTTCGCGTAAAGACTTCGCATTTTGCTGTTTATGTAAGCACTTCATAGCCGCAGCCGTAGACGCAAGCGTTTAGCTACGGCGGCAGCTTCCGCGTAAATTATGCGCCGGAGACCTACCTGAATAACAGTACGTGCTAGTGTTCTTGCCAACATTGCCATGCTGAAGTGTCTCAATTATGCCGAGCTGCTGTCCTGAAATCAAACCGTTTTCTATTTACTTTGAAATTTCGTATCGATTCCACCAAAAATTTTGCACGAGCCGAAAACAGCTGTTCTCAATAGATGCCAACCTGAATAAAGTCGAAATACGGAAAGCCGTTTGCTTGCTCGCACCTTTGTAGCTTGCGTTTGGTTGTTTTAAATGTGCTCGTTTGGACAACAGTTGTATGTGCGAGCGTGATAGCAGTAGATGTTCGTTTTAGTGCGACCAAGTGCAGGCAACAGTGCTACCAAGTATTTGTTCTATGCGCGCGTTTTTTTTAAATTTAAAATAAAACCGTTAATGTTTGGCGCTGCTTTGAATTCGTTATAAAATGCAACATTTAAAGTTTTCCAATATGAAAAATAGCTGCACACCCTGCATTATTATTAAATTGATAGATCTAAGATTGTTCAAAAGTAAATTAAAATCACGGTGTTACACGTTGTTGCATATATTCCGCCGTAGAGTGGCAAATACGAGGATTTCCACATGCAGCCACGCTCATTTGTTTGTTTGAAAGGATTAGACCGAATGAAATCATGATACATGGTTATATTAGCGGAAATTCGAAATAATGAAGAATATTCACTGAGATTGTTACATATAATAAGATTCATGGTTCGTGTGGAATATTAAATCCCAATTCTCCTGTTGAAGGAAAATGTTCAAAACGCCATCCAAGATAATTAGTAGCAGAAACTTTTACTGGGACTGCTTATCCAGTTTATTGCTGCCGGACCACTGATGACAATGTAAGTTCGACAATAGTCAAAAGGAATCAACAGGACAACTTAACATCTGAAATAAATTCAAATAGCCCCTCTGCAAAAAGTTGGTAAAACTGGTCCAACCTATACTCCTACTTCTCTAAAACGTCTCATCTCTCATCCATTTCTAGCACCATCATACCCCTCCCCAAACCCGATGCAGACAAAGGCTCCCTAAGTGCTTACAGATCCATGCTCCTTAATCTCTGGGCTTCAGGAAACAGACAATTTTAGGTCTTTCCATAGAAAACTCTATCTCTAATCTCTCATTAGACTTTAAAAAGGTATTTGAAAATATGACACAAAATACTGAACAACATAATAAATTTTTAAAATAAACTTGTAAAATTTAGTCGAATGCAAAAAGAACGAAGCCTCTATCTATTACCGTTTCCGAGATCCTTTCTTTCATACAAACGGTCAGAAGGACCGACGGACATTGCTATATCGACTCGTCGATCGCTTCTGACCATAATGGGGGTAACTTTGGGGGGTCTCCGATTATGATTTCTACCTGTTACATACATTTGCACAAAACCAATGGGCTCTTGTACCTTCGGTACAGGGCCTAATGAGTGAAAGCAATTCTGATGAAATGGAGCTAAGCGACGCCTCATCCCTCTCCCCACCTACCTCTCCAATAGGAAAGTCCACCTGAACTGGAGCTCACTTGGTGAATCCAGAGAATGCTCAAATGTTGTGGGCTGTCTCCCATTACGGGATGACGTCAATAATACCGCAGCCGCAATCGGTGTCGACATGCGCAAATTGGCGCCAGACGGACTCTATTCAAAGCGTTGCGAAGCCAGCAGTACTGTCCACCATGCCTAGGGTCAACTGGTTGACACCGAAACTTAGGCGTTCATAGTCCCCTCGTGCCCAAAGGGAGTATAGCAAAAAAGGGAAGCTGTACTTAAACCAAAACAAGAAAGGAAATTACAGTCGGGCGTAACCGTCTGTAAGAGGCCCTGTACCAGTTCAGGTCGTCTAACAAACACATTAAATGTGTCCCGAGCTTATGACCAAGCTTATGACCACTTCTCACTGCACGAAAACATTTTTTTATGTATGAAACGATTTTGATGAACTCTTTGGATTTTGGCCTAAAGGGGCGTTATCTCTACACTGGTAAACTCAATTTTTTTTGTGCCGAAGAAATTTTCACCCTAAGGGGTGATTTTGTGGGGAAGGGGGAGGAGGGGTAAAATTTTAAAATAAACTTGTAAAATTCCGGAGCAGTCCTAGCGAATGCAAAAAACACGAAGTCTCTATCTATTACCGTTTCCGAGATCCTTTCGTTCATCCAGACGGACATCCGGACGGACGGACATGGCTATATCGACTTCTCTATCACTCCTGACCATAATGGGGGTAACTTTGGGGGGTCTCGACCATTATTTCTACCTGTTACATACATTTGCACAAAACCAATTGGCTCTTGTACCTTCGGTACCAATAAATTCCACCAACCCATTTACAATTCTGGCAAATGAAGGGGAAAGAGAAGAAACTGAAGTGCCTCAAACAGATATGTTTGTCGAAGGATGTGACAATGCTGAAGGTGTCGAAATCCAAAAGGACCAGCGCAAAATACGCAAACCAGCTACTTCTAATTGGCATCAGTTAGAAAAACCCAGCTACAAATGATTACCATTCAGATATCCACCAGCAAAGGAGATCTGCTTATCTCCTCGCTTTATCTTTAATCGCAACACACCTAGTCTACAGTGGACTTTGAGCACCTTTTTAGCAGCGTTGGAGGAATGTTTTTCATCGGAGGGCGACTTCAACGCCAAACATCGGTTTTCGGGGAACAACAGAGAGAATAGATTGCCGAAAGCTTTAGTCACCTCCTCTACTCAAATCGTAGCCACCAGACAAGTTATCTACTTTCCCAATGCCAACAGCACTCACCAAGTGCCGTAGAATTTTTTTGTCTACAACGGATTACAAGCCGATGAACTGAAAATCAGGACAGAGTACGAACTCTCATCCGATTATCTCCCCCTCGTGGTCGAAGTAGCAAGCTCGCTGCAGTACAGGGCGTCAAAAAGACGATTGTTGTCGCCTGGTACGAATCTATTTGCTTTTTGCAAAGAGCTAGAAATTACCCTAGATTTGAACCTAGATATCATATGGCCTGAAGACTTAGAAGACGCGTATACACTTTTTCTCAATAAATAGCACTCGGCTGCCATCAATTCATCACAAGAAAATTTCAGGCCTCAATCGAGGATTCACCCAGTTACTGAAGCGCTTCTCCTGATTAAGAGGAGTCTCAGAAGAGAGTGTACCGAATAGTGTCAAACAGGATCAAAAAGCTTATCAGGCAAAAACAGCAGATACTGACATATATCTAGAAAAGAACTCTCTCACCGAACTATTCCCTGTGAACTCTTACGAAACAATAAAAAAACACAAACACCACCAAAGTTTTTTATTCGCAAAATAGATGGTATCTTGGCCAGATCCCCACAAGAGCGTGCGAAAACTTTTGGCGAACACTTAAAGGCTAGGTTCCAACAGTTCGGGTTCACATCCGGTACTCGCAGTAGACGAGTTTAAAGGTACTGAACAGCCCTGGGCAGCTGGCTCTCCCAGCCAATCCTATTACTATGGAGGAGATCCAGTCCCACATTCAAGCGCTTAAACATAGAAAGGCCTTTGGTGAAGATGGTTTCGATAAGAGGACTCTGAAAGCTCTACCAGTCAAAGCGGTACTCTTTTTGGTACTTCTTTTTAACGCTTAATGTGACAACATGAAAAATTAGATCTTTGAAAAACTTTAGAAACCAAATTAAAATACTTCCCTTTTCTTCTCCGTGAATAATTGCTCGAAGTTTATTAACTGGTATTACTTCTAATTAGCAAGAAAGAATCATTGTTCAAATTTGAATTTTAAAAACTAGGATTCATCCTGACATTATTGATTGTTGCAGTACATTATCACCAACAAAATGCTCAAAGAGAGCGTAAAATAAAGAAAAGCATCAACATAGCGTAATATTTAGTGAGAGGTGCCAACACACACATACAAATTCATTGACTTGCCTAGAGTATACTCGAGTCAATATGTCGATGTGCGCCATATTCTAATAAACGTTGTCCCGGACATAGACAGCAAACTTTGTTGTAAATTGGAACACTGTCAAAATTGTGACTCAGTCGTTACTAAGCACAATGCTATTGATAAGCTCCTTTAATGTTCTCATACTGCTCTCATTTGAATTTTGCTCTCATTTAATTTTAAAAGCGTTGCATTCAATGTAAAAATGAGAGAACGATAAAGAAAAAGAGTATGTATTTCGAACGCATTTACTTTCTTTCACGCCCTAAATATTAAACCGATTTTAAAAATATATAATTTGTGCTCTTCACAACCAAAGTCAAAAATTAAAAAAAAAAAAACGCTATAGACTCTCTGCTCCACAACTTACACATTTTGTATCAATTTAGCTTTTTTCAAATTTTCTTAGGAAGTAGGCTTAGAAAATGTTACGAATCAATTTTTGAGGCCAGAAATAAAATTCAACAAGCATAAAATTTGTTTACCCCTGCGTTAAAACGGTTGTGACTTACGAAATTTGAAGACAGTCTTGTAATCTTCTCTACTCACAGAAACTTTCCCTCAGACAAACATACGGACGAATGGGCGGCCACGGAAAGATCACTGCGGATCACCGATTCTACCATCGATTACTTGTTTGGAATTTCAAACATCCCAATAAACCGTCCTATAAAAATTCAAACAAATATTCCTTCTATATGTATGTTGTATCAAAATTGTGAACTTTACTTCCAGTTTATAAGAAAATACCGCTTCATTTCGGCGTTATTAAATTATTAATATTTTATTGGCGATGTAATCCTATGAAGGGCTTTTAAAAAATACACAAACAATTTTTAAAACTTTTTTAATTAAATAAATTTCGCTACTCGTTTACACTTCATCATTCATAGCAAGGCTTTTGGATAATTCTTCGAACGAAAGATCTCAATTTCAGTATATTTGCAGTTCCTGAGATGGTAATTTATGCATTCAAAGCGATCTTTCCTTAACTCAGCATCGTCATAGATGTGAATGCCTCGACTGCTCACAATTACATATCCATTATTGATTTGATTATTATACCCTGTACCGAAGGTACAAGAGCCTATTGGTTTTGTGCAAATGTATGTAACAGGTAGAAATCATAATCGGAGACCCCCCAAAGTTACCCCCATTATGGTCAGGAGCGATAGAGGAGTCGATATAGACATGTCCGTCTGTCCGTCCGTCCGTCTGGCCGTCCGTATGAACGAAAGGATCTCGGAAACGGTAATAGATAGAGACTTCGTGTTTTTTGCATTCGACTAGGACTGCTCCGGAATTTCACAAGTTTATTTTAAAATTTTGCCCCTCCCCCCTTCCCCATAAAATCACCCCTTAGGGTAAAAATTTCTTCGGCACAAAAAAAAGTAAATAAGCCAGTATAGAGATATCGTCCTTTTTAGCCAAAATCCGAAAAGTTCATCAAAATCGGATAATAAATGACGATTTTATAAGCAATTGAATTTGAGCGACCCCCCTTTTCGTTTCATACATAAAAAAATGTTTTAAAAGGCACTTAGTCGTGCAGTGAGAAGTGGTCATGTGTTTGGTCATAAGCTAGGGGAACATTTAATGTGTTTGTTAGGCGACCTGCACTGGTACAGGGCCTCTTACAGTCGGTTACGCCCGACTGTGATTTTCTTACTTGTTTTTGGTTGGTCCAACTCTTCGCAGTATACCACGTTTAAGGTGACCTTATATTCTTCTATATCGTGGCACAATTCAATACAATTTTTTGCTTGCTGCCAGCTTTGGTGGCTTTCTTTGTCCTGAGCGAAATGTACTTCAGTTTTGGACACTTGAAGTAAATCGTTTCAATAAATTTCACCAAGTGTTCCAGTTCGATGTCAGTCTGCGTCAAAGGCTCCACGATGATCTTTTATTTCACGTTGGCGGATATGTCTTCGATTTGTCAGATTATTATATTATTCACATATTATTATTACAACAAAAAATTGATAGAGGTCTTATAATATTATATATGCTAGTTTGGGCTCAGCAAGCAATTGAGAAGTAGAACCCTCTCTCGATTGACTGATATCCAAATCAACAAAATGCTGATAATCTCCTTCCTGCTGTATAGTGCAGAGCCATGGCACTAATTGAATCAGTTTTCGAGAGATAAATGTTTCGCAAGATTTTTTGAGCTGTTCCAAGTGGCTACCATAGCCAAGCGCATAATATTCCGAAAAGCGATTCTAGGCCAATATACGTAAATACGTAAACTATTCTACAGGTAACCAGATAAGGTATATCCGCCATTGAAATTGAAGGAGGTACCTTCTTTTGGTGTGGTATCATCCATTGCCCACATCACAGTCATTTTGACTCAGACAGACACACAGATGAACATTACACGAGCAACTCGATGCCATAATTATGGCGTTGTACATATTCTGACTAAATTAAATTAAAAAAAAAAAATTATCCATTAAAAAAATTTCCGTAGTTTGAACAGTTTTTTGTTGAAATATTTTTACACAAAATATAAAACATAAATAAATAAAATACAAGCTAAAAAAAATATTACACCATGAATCTAAAATAAACTTTAAAGTACTTCAGTTCATTCTTCGCATGTCATCCATCTTAACCCTTTCGATTCGATTCGTGGCTGAAACTGCATCGCCTACTAATTTGTCACTGCCCGACCCAACACGCGACAACAAACATTAAAAATCCATTAAAAAATATGTTGAATGCTTCTGTTTAGGTGGCAACGAATGAATGAAGCGGATACGCTACACCAACCAACGCTGGCCATATCTGTTGCTGGGCAATACTTTGTCATAGTCGAAGTAAAAATGTTTTGTGAATCAAAATAGTTTTAAGCTGCAGGAAATGGCCGAAAGATCATAAACCGATAAAAGCGGAGTGTAGCACTGCATAATTAAGCTGGCCAAAAGTCATTAAACACATTTGCACACATTTACTAACACATACATACATACATAGAGACGCATACATATACGCAAGGACTACATAATTTTAATTGCAAATTTATTTCGTGCGTTTGGCGAAATTCTGCAGGAGGAAGGGCGGGCGCAAAGCTATGGCAAATGTCGCACATATTGATTGCATTAATTAATTAATTTGTGACTTAATTTCATGGGCTTGCGGCATTTTGGCCATGCGTCAATGATAGCTTTAAATGCGGCAACAAATATACACACAAGCTTATAGCAAGTGTATGTATGTGTATACATGGTTCCATACGGATCGTCTATATTTCGCTTTATATATGTGGCTGTGTGTGTGCTCTTCCATTTGACTGTTATTAATTGAAATTTAATGGCGAAAATATTTTTATTTATTTATTTATTTATTCGGTTGCAATTGCATTTACGCGCATTTCCGCCGTCGCAAACGAGTCGCTTCGAAACGTTTCATGTCCCTCCAACTGCTCCATGTCGTTTACATCAAAAGACAGGCGCGCCTTCAAACACCTTTGCTGCCGGCTCTTCCTACCCATTCGGAAAAGTCTCGACCGCATCCCATACAGCGTTGTATCCCAATGACGATGCATCGTAATTGATTTCACTTAAAAATTAAATAATGCATGCGGTTTTTCGTTGCAAAATGGATTTTGCAATATTTCACAAAATATTTAAAAATATTTACTTTTTGAATGCATGCTTGCGAGTATTTATTCATATATATACAATATATATATTGCGTATATATATGCATATTCGATTCTGTGTTGTCTATATAAATTTGTTGGTTGTTGTTGTTTGGCTTTGTTTTCCTCTTCGATTTCATTTCCATTTCATTTAAATTATATATGAAAATTAATATGGAATAATTGAGAATCGCAACATTATTTCACTTGCAGCGTTCGGATGAAGTTTTGCATCGGAGCGCATTCATTGAAACGAATTGAATGCATCGTCGAACTCTGCGAGTGCAGTGCGTAAATTAATTATCTATTTTATGGAGTCATTGTCATGCACATCATAATTCTGTTTTATTTTCCAATTAAAAAAAAAATCATTTAACAAAACAATTGGAACACCAACAAATACAAAGAAGAACATGAGAGAACATTCGGTAGAGTCGAAGTTTTAATACTCTTCATATGCATCTAAAAAAATTGGTAAGGACGCGCTATCCGTTTAACAGCAGAGGAAGTCCATACTGCTTAGACTTTGCTCTATACCAAGGCATTCCCAATGGGTTGATAAACATACCGGGAGATACACCTAGCGCTAACTATTAACATCCACTTTCAATCCACAGCTATTATGGCTCAATACTGTCTTCTCTCTAGGTAATCATATATTCCAAGGTTCCAGAGGAAGATCGACGAGTCGATCCATTTAAATATGGAGCTGAAGACATCTCAAAAGATCCTACTGTCAGCGATTCAAGTCCTTCAACGCTCTATTGCTTTAATATAGACAAAAGACTTGATCTTGAAGAGGATAACGCTTTGTGGCGACGCACTAGTCAGCAATTAAAAAAGACGCTTAGCCGCTGGCAGCTGGTGTTCAACAAGGAAGCGTGCTTGGCCTAATTCTGTACAACACTTTCACCGCTAATGTATAAATCTTTCCAGTCACCTTCAAAGGCAAATCACTGCTCCCCCTAAATGCAGACGATGTTTGTTTCCCAAACTCAGAGTCAGAGTCGTGTGTGAAACAGCTTTCGGTGCTCTGGTGTACCTCCACCTGCTTGAGAGCTAAGCTCGCAGCTGAAACATTAAACTGAATCCTAAAAACTGCCAAAACGTTTAGAAATTCAAATAAATCTTCATACCAGACGAAATTGCATTAGACTTAGAACTTACATGAAAAGGCTAGCCACGCCTTTTGCTGAAGAACGCCCCATAAGCCGCATAAAGCGACGCCAATATCCAAACTTGGGTATGAGCATAAATAAGTAAATATATATATATACTAGCTGTACCCGGCATGCTTTGCTGTGCTCAGTAAAAATTATTTTCATCACACAATATACTCGACTCCAAGCACTTCTCTACTTTTTTCAGCAATATTTAGAACCGATAAATCAAATAACTTTTTTATCTTTTAAACTATGAAACTTTATTCTCTTGTCTTAACTTGATTACTTCATCCGATCCCATTACCAAATTTCATCCATGTACTTCAAATGGATGCAAAGATATGGTGAATGTTTTGTATCGCTTGTATGGGGGTGGGTATAGCCCCCTCCGATTTTAACCAAACTTAACACGATTACTTTTCCCGATCTCACTAACATGTGTAATAAATTTCGTCCCCGTACCTCAGATGAATGCAAAGATATGTTGAATTTTGTTTATCGGTTGTATGGGGGGTGGGGCATAGCTCCCATGCCCCTCCACTAAACCTAGCCTATGTTACTCAGGGTGAATGTAGCTTTCCAATGGTGAACGAATTTTTGAAATCGACACAGTAGTTTTTGAGTTTACTCATTACAAACATACAAACCTTTCTTTCTCTTTATATTTTCGCTTATATGTGGGGTGGGGTTATGTGAAGTTGTGTGAATATTTGGTCACTGTTCGAACTTTTTGGTCTGAAGCCACAGTGATATTGTATATCAGTATATGACACTACGGGCGACAGAATCTTATATTCAAATTGCAAACTGCGGGAATTCCTTTCTTACGGATAGTAAAACGAAAACTGATATTCCTGTTATTGGGTATGCGTTCATCGTCTTCTATAGAAGTGGGTGCATACTTTAACTCTTCATCGCCAGTCTTAAATATCTTAGCTGGCAGCCTATCACGGCCTGTCACATTGTAATTTTTTCTCTCTTCACTAACCGAACCACTGTTGGTTCCAGTGTCATTTCTTTAACGGCGGTACTGTGCACTTCACTAGAGGCTACCCAGTAGATACGTGTTCTAGCGGACGTTGTAAGCTGCTTAGACCGTTTGCAAAAGAATCATTGTTGGCCATTCCCAAGTGAATAACGGGCAACAACTCTCCCTACAATGTGAACTTCCTCAATCGAATCTCCCTTATAGTATTATGTAGTAGATATTTAGTCAGTTCATTTTCATGGTAGTATAGTCTTTCTAAGCATTTTTTAGTGACTTATACTGTTTCATCCCTGAAAAAAAGGTATGTTCAAGTGTTTTTTTTTAATAAAATCCTCTATTAGCTGGAGTTGAATATGTTCAGATGCTTCTCTAGGATCATCAATTACAGCGAAGATCGCAGTATTGTCAGCTACTTTCACTGCATCTGTAGTAAATGCATATATCAGATGTAAATACAGTGTAAAGTACTGGACCCAGTACACTTCCTTGTGGACACCTGACCTAATACGATGTAGGGCAGATGATCCATTTTGTTGCTGTACATAGAAGCAGCATTCAGTAAGGTAGGACCAAAGCAAAAGAAAATATGGCGCAGTAAGCAGATTTTTTATTTGTAGAGAATACTATGGCATCCTGGGCAAACTCTATAGAATGCTTGCTGTCAAGAAAGACGACCGTACAATATTCTTTCTCCTCAAAAGCATCAATTATTGTATTGACAATCCTGTGGCATTGCATAGTTGTACCGTGATTTCTTCTAAACCCAAACCGATGTTTTGGTATAATGGCGTGTTCGTCCAGGATTGCTAAAATTCTTCTTAAAAGTATTTTCTCAAGCACAGAATAAAATTACCTCAAACTATATCTGTGACCTGGTCTATGACAATAGGGCTTCGTGCGAAAGCACATTTTCGAGCTGTTAAAGGTAAAAATGCATGATTAGAAAATATGTTCGAGAATTAAAATAGTTTTAATAGTTTTTATGCTTGTAAGAAAGGCTGATTGACTACGCATAATAATTCTTAATTTTATTTAAAGATATATAGAAACGATTTTTTTTAAATTATATCAAATGATTTAAGTTCATGATTTAAATAGGGTCAAAGTAGGATCAAAGTTCAACTAACATATGTACAAATGAATGTAACAGGCAGAAGAAGGCGAGATAATAAAATATATAAAATCTTGATCAGCACCAAAAGTTGAGTCGATATAGCTTAATAAGCCACTCCGTCCGTCAAATCTCAGAACATAATATATAATAGATAAAGACTTTAAAGTTCCATTGGTTTCATTGTTCGTCCGTCTTTATGTCAATCTAAGTGAAAAATCCTATGGGTAGAGAACTCTATATGTGTCGCACTGTTTCAAGAGTATTTTCAAATTGCATGGAACCTACAAAACTTCACACATTGAATCTGCGCATAAAAAACAAAGAATCGAAATAGGCAATCTTGAAGTCCTAATAGTTTCTCAGATCAAATTGTTCATGGTCAGATGGACAGACGGACACGGCTTTATGCAATTGTATGTAAAAGGAGGCAAGACAGACCCCATTAAGTTTATATATTCTTGATCAGCATTCAAAGTGGAGTTAATATAGACGTGTTCGTCTGTCCATATGTCTGTCCGTATGAAATTCAAGATCTTGGAGAGGTAGAGCCTTTATATTTAATTATTTAGATTCTTCTATTCTTTCTTCTGATCAATTGTATACAATTTTCCTTTTTCCGATAGATAATGTTTAATGAACTTGCTAACCCCTATCCAAGAAGGTACTTGAAGTTCCAGACATGGCAGAAGTAAAACTTCTTGAGGTGTGAAAGGAATACTTATATGTTAAAATTTAAGGTGAAGGAACAATAACTTTAAGACTCTAATAAAATATAATAGAATGTTAATGAAATGATTGTGTTTATTCAATCATTTCAGTTTCCTTGAGATTCAAAAGAATATTATTGTTTTGTGAAAGCTGAAATTTAATACATATACATTCGACTTTAATTGATCTATATACCTGGAAAATACCGCACCAATACTGGTCTCCACTTTCGTTGTTGATATTGCTGGATTTCAAATGTTCGTCCATAGATTTAAAGAAGCAAAGTTCTTCCTGTACAGTGTCTAATATCGACGATGGCCTCCGCATATTATGATATCGGCAAACATTGTTTTTTGTTGTAATATATAGTATAGCCCATTTAAGCTTGTTACTAGTGATAGTGCCACATATAAAAGTTTCTGCGAATGATTCTTTTAAAAGCTGTCCAAGATTTCGTTTCGGTACACGCTTTCATTCACACGACTTATCCTACCTACTACGTGCAGCTGGCAGTGACTCAAAAGAGAGTAACTTGTCTGAAGGGTATTAAGTTTCGGTTCTACAAAAATTAAGTCTTTCCTTTGTTTCTTAATGGTTATAAAACTATGAAAAAGGAACATATCTTCTACACGATAAATTATTATACATGATTATAAAATATATACACTCGTATTTTGGTGTTTCTTATGTCCAGGGATGTCAAATTCTCCGGTATTTTACAATTTAAATCACTTAACTAAACTAAGATATTAAGTTCAAGAATTACTGAGTCAAAAAATAAAAATAAAGACGTAAGTATAAAAACTTGGAGCAATAAATATCAATTCATAATCAACAACACATGCGAATTAAGTATTATTTAAATAATATGTTTTTAAATAAAATATAAGCTTATTTAAATTGTTTACTCAATCAATATAAATACAAAATTTCAATTGAATATTTAAATTTAATCATTGCCTAGCTTTAATATTTCAAGACAAACATTTTGATGCGATTACTTTGCATAAAATAGAAATTATTTGCACAAAAGATTTTCTTGCTCGTTGATAAGTCGATTGTGCATTGGAAATTAATTTCTTAATGCGGACATGAAAAATTGCAAATCATTGAATAAATACGCAACGAAATTTTATCGAATTTGTTAGCTGCAATTAATTATGTTCATTGTGCAAATAGTTACTCAATGCATTTATATGTGCGCCAGACGAAGGCATTTACAAACATTTCATGTTCAATATTCCGTATTCCGTATTCCGTATGAACGAGCGAAAATCTGTTCAATTGCAAACACATTAAATACTCATAAAATACTAATTGAATGCAATGCGATATGAATTTATTGCCGTACTCGGTTTAATGTACAACGTCAACCCTCACCCACCCAACCCGCGCTTCCGCTTCCTTTTATTTACGGCGCCAAGTGACCCCGGTCCCACAACACTAAAGCCAATAGCAATCGTAATGACCGAACTTGTAATTGTTTATATTTCGAATTAATTTTGCATTTATAAATAATACAGCAGCAGAAAATTCATCTGATGATGACAACAACAACAACAACAACAACAGAATGTGTGTGTAAAATTTTTATATGGGTGTATCAATAAAAGCAACAACAACAAATATGACAGAATTAAAGAAGGTAATACGACTTTGTGGTCGAATGCCGTTTAATTAATTTAAAAATCATTTCAGCATATTAAATGAAAAAAAAATGTATATTCTAGGTACGTGCATACTCAAATAAATGTGCAATTTAGTGAAAAAGAGTGCAGTGCGTTTGAAAATTGTGTTCGCAAAATATAAATTGTAGTTTTTTTTTTTTTTTTGTTTAAATTTTGCTTACAAATTATTAATAGGCGTTTCTCATGTAGCAGAATAGGTGTACAATGCCCACTGCGAATATAACCTCTACTAATCTTATAGAGTTTATCAAGGACATCATCAAAAATGCTATCAGATACTATTTTAAATAATTTAAGTACGTTTGTTTATGTACATTTTTTTCATTAACTTCACTGTCTGGACTCTCATTCTAACTTATTTGATTTTCTCCCTATTTACTACATCGAACTCAAAGGATACTATTTAAATTTTCGAGTATAAAACAGGGTAGCCACTTAGGGTCAAACGAATTCATCTGTGTGCCTTGTTATTCTAACATAAAAGGTATCGATATTATGTCAGGAAAGAACCAGCACATTTACAGACCTTTTTCATGGATCCTCTCAGTATTAACTAAAACTGACAGAGAGCTAGTGAGAAGACAGTGGGCAACGGCACCATGACACGGAATATCAATCAAAGGGGACATCTGAGTTCCTATAGTTTAACAACAATAAGATTTAGGCGTTCACGAGTGTCCTACCAGGGCACATGGTCCAACGTATGCATTTCCTATAGACAAAATCTAACACCTTCTTTGACTTCACAAGATAGTTTCAAGAGCACCACACATACATAAACGAACTAAACTAAGAATTAAAGCCTTGTTTGCCGATAATGTCAATGTCATTCGCTTGCTCGAACAGCATCACTTCTTTCTGAATAATGAACATAAGTGTACTCCTTCAACATATACACGAAGGCAAATCACCCAACCTGAAACATAAAAAAACTCCGTTCGAATCGGTAAATCGAAAACAGCTTTATAGTGGACAAGTAGGTCTTCAGCAGGATTTATCGTAGTCTGACGAAGCGACTTATTCTCCGGTAACCTTTGATCTACAATAAATTGTAATTAAATTTTTTCATTTTCTTCAATCTTTTATTTGTAATTGCGGCTTCTTGGACCACTTCCAACCTTCAACCTGGTGGCCAAACAAAAACCCTCCAACGGGTCAGAGTGGTCTTAACTTTTCGTTTATATGTTAGGATATAATATTTTAAGCAACTGTTTTAGTAATATATGGTTGCAATTAATTATATAGACTTCCACCTTAATTTTGTTTTTTAGTTTTGTAATAACCGAATCGGCATCGTTATAGTCCGGTGCCTCTACAATAAAGCTATAATTAATTGATGGTTCTAGCATCACTTATGCATCGGAGAACTTGTGTTCTTTATCGCTTTATCGTTAGACAAATGACTCACCCAATTTCTCAGTGATGTCCGTGATTCCAGCGCCAGATTTGCATTTTCGCTTTTACTGAAACTTATTCCGGGCTTAGAACCATCGGTAAGATTTCTCGAACTTCATTTATGTCACATAGTCTAATAAAGGCTTGTCTACTCTTATTTTCTCGATATCAGTCACTAACAGCTGGCGTTGCTTACCCCTCGTCATACTAACAATTAGTCACTGGTTTTGTATAACCAATGGCCTACTTGGCGGCTTCATCTATGAAGCAGGTGCTCACATATGTCTTGAAAAGACGGAGAAATTTATCGGAACAGTCGGGAGAATGAGGCTGTAAAAGCTTCTGCGGTCTGATATGATTGCAACTTGCCGATGAATATTTTTCAATAGTTGTTTGTTCGTACGGCATATTTTACGCTGTGCCTAGTGCGTACCTTGGCTGGGACAAGATAGTGGTCTGAATCGATATTGGAACCTCAATTAAAGTTCGCCTTCCGTCAATCACAACATAATCAATTGGGTCGCGTGTAATTTGATCAAGACCATGTAAGATCAATGCGTTACTTCTAACACTGTTTTTTCTGAAGGAACGCCGGTTCCGGAAAAAGTGCTGCTGACATCGTATGCAGATAATGTTGCGAATCTGTACAATTCAGAGTGCGAGTACGATGCGGGCGTCGGGGTACGTACACACGCTTGAGCACTGGCCTCGGAAGTGAAAAATTAAACTAAATTTGGCTAAGTGCATTACACTACGCAGAAGGAATCCTCTCAATGTCTGGCTGTACAACACCGTTCTCACGCAGGCAAATAAAATCAGACACCTTGGGCTGACGCTGTAACCTTTTCGACGTTCGCGCGTCACACTAATAACTTTGTCACCCGTTGTCGAATGAGGCAGCTCTACTGACTGATAAACAGACCAAACAAAATGGCCCTGCTCTGCAAAAGAGAGCTCTCTACACACTTGCCGTTGTGCCATAACACACCGAAATCGTAATGCAAAACAAAGCACTGCGGATGATCAACGATTGCCCACGGTTCGGAACAGCACTCTCCATAGGGATCTCAGCGTGGTGACAATTGAGGAGCAAGACTGACTATGCACTGCAACAGATTGGCTAGCACTCTGCCAAACAGGCGGCCGATCAGGAGGCTAAGGAGGCGTAATGTCTTCACAGCGTCATTATCCACAAGTCGTTGAAGGCATACGGCCATTAGACAGATTACTCTCTAAGAATTTGGTGATTTTTCTTTTAATTATTTATTGTAGGAATTCAAGGTGATTTAATTCAATGAACATTCATTAAAAAAAAAAAAGTATTCTTTACACTTAAATCTGACGCTGCTTACTATCATGTTTTAACCGGGTTGAAAAAAAATAGCCTTTCTCCATTGTTGGAGGTAATGTCATGATTTATTTCTTCCCAAGTAAGATTTAGACAACGTGTTTAATCAGCAGTCGTAGAATACCTTTTAGTATTGTCGTCTTATATTGAAAACAATTGGACTTAATAGTGAAACTGAAAATGAAGTGGGGTAGTTTTCTATTAAACGCGAACCCGCATCCACTTTCTTTGTGCCTTTACAGGTGTCTTATTATTTTCTGGTGACTGGTCCCAAAGTCAGTGCACCAACTCCTAATTTAGGGATGGTGTTGCCGCCTCTCATAATTTGCTCATCTATATGAGCTGCTTGAGTCATTTTTAAAAGATTTGTTCTTGGTCGTTGGTAAGTGAATGACAATCAATAGAATAGTTTTTAAGGATTCATTTGAAACGTCGTATTTAAGTACAATAGCTCTAGAAAGCATCTCTTATTTAAGCACACTCCCTGCCTTAAGAGTATATGCGAACAGTTTGTCAGTGATCAAGCAAAGTTTGTAGCACGTCAGGATTTTGCTGTACAATACTTCAAAAAATGGCAAAAAAAAAACACTATTTTCAGGGTGTTAACCCTTATTATCTCGAAAAAGGTGAAGTGATGTTAAAAACTGTTCAGAAAAACTATGGTTTCGGTTGCTTTGAAATTAGCTCGAAAAACTGGGTCGGTGCTCGTTATTAATATTTGCCCTTTGTAACCCGGTGCATAATTGCGACATTACACAAGTCCACTCTCAAATAAAAGGGAATACATATGAGGTAGCGTACCCAGCGAACTGCTTTGTAGTTCATATTTCACCCGTTGGACTTTCTTATTTACCAAGTCCTATTCATCTGCGTTTAAATGTTGCTAAAATATGACGTTTTTTTTCTAATTTTTTTATTTTATTTCTTGTTACGATCTAGCCATGTTTCATTCGAAAAATTGATTTAAGACTATTTTTAAATCCAATATATATTATTTCGCTGTTGTATTTAAGAAACATACTTTTGTAACATACTGTTAAATAAATGAATACATGCAAATATTAAGAATAATTCAATAGCATTTTTATTTGTGCAGCGTTTGTGATTTTCTCCGGTTTTTTGTTTTCTATATTTTTCCGAGAATTGAAAATACAAAAATTAAATCACTTAAAAAAATGGAAATAATACCGAAAGCAGACATTTCCCATGCAGATCGTTGTCATTGTTCGAGTTGCTCGCCATATTCAATTACAATGTTTAACTTGTTGTCTGTCCAACAGTTCGCCCGTCCGTCCGTCCGTCTGCCTGTCTGTCCATTGGTTATTGTCGTTCGTTATAATTGCACAAATTTTGCAATTTTCACAATAAATTTTTTATTTTTTTTTTTTTAACAATTCGAAGCATGTTTCGTGTTTGTTTAATTGGCAATTTGAGGTCTTTAACATAAAGAAGTGTCATATAAATTTTTAATGAATGCAATTTGAATACAAAAGTTTTAAGAAATTAAAAAAAAATAAAGGTCATCCGCAGTCATCAAAATGGAGCAAGAACTTTGACCACACACTAAGAACTTGAATAAGTATAAGAAGTTGCCGTCAGGCTACAATCCGCTACACTTTTCCCCCACTGTGCGTTCTGTGTTTTTTTTTTCTGTGCAACTGCTACTAATTAAACTCAGCTTCATTACTATTCATTGTTATGCTAGACTCCATCCCATCCATTGGTTCGGTTCCAGCGCGTCTACATTTGCCATCGTCGTCGTCGCATCCGTCTTTGCAGTTTTCCTTTGACGATGTTTTATTTTTAAAATGCGACAAATTTGCAATGCGCCCTTTTTGTCGCTCGTTCATTCATTTCGAGCATTTAAGTTGTTCTCCATTCTATGCGATGCGCTTTAAATTCCATTCCACATTATAAATCCAGTGGAAATCATGCCCTGTAAGTACTCGTCGTATACCTATTTATATATTATGTAGTATCGCCTCTTCTTCTTTTTATTCATCTTATTCAGTTTCATTTTCGCTGCTCTCGCGTGCGCACTTTTAATTGCAATTGAATTTTAATTACCGCGTTGTCAGCAAAGAATGTTGCAGACGTTTAAGTGCCGCCGCCGCCGCCGCCGCCGTCGACGATGACGACGACTACGACAACAACAGCAGCAACAACTATTTGCAACAAGATGAGCAATAATGCGCCGACAAGAACCACTGTGGCACACAAACCAGTTGGCCCCATCGACCTGAAACGACCCATTGAGGCATGGGGCGCATATTTGCATCGCTTTTTTAAATCTGTAGATTTAATGCAAAGCGTCTATTAGTTCCTTCATGAAATTGGTAACACATGGAGATGATTGGACCATCTTTGTGTGAAAAGATTTCATAAATGTTGGCCAAAAGCCCTGATATTGAAATATTTACAAGATAAGTAAGAGGATGCATGGAGGTGTTTAAGATCCCCAAGAAACAACATAGGATTGCAACACGTGAGCTTAGCAAAAAAAAATTAGGAAAAACTCGTTTTGAAACGATAAGTCGAACGTCGTTCTCCAACAAGCTCAAAGTTTCCCTTATGGAAAGCGAGAGCGGACATTTAACCACCGGCTATAGTCCGTGTACCCATTAGAGACCACACTGGAAAGTGTGCTCGCACGGACATAGAAAAAGCAGAAGTCAACAAACGCATTTGTTCTTCCTTCTGTCACGACTACAAACTGATCTGAACCCCATAGAGTTCCTACCATGATTTAATTTTCACAGAAATGAACATGGAGATTCCCAGCACAGCTGATTTATATATGTTACAATCTAATATAACGCGACTTTTACACACGGGCACTTTCGAACTCAAAAGAAATAGTCGGTCATAGTTATAATCCCGAAGCCCGGAAAGGATAAAACACAGGCAACGTCATAAATGTACATAAGCCTACTAACCTGTCTATCCAAACTGTTTGAAAAGTTTGTTCCTATAAAAATCAGCTCACACATGCAGAACAATATTCCGTGAATCCATGGCTTCGTACAGCTTTTGAGATCTTCGAAAATTGTTCTGCAAAATCTTTCGATGTAGCCTAAGTATTTCACAGTAAGACTACATAACACAGGCATCTGAAATATAAGCTGGTGTACCAACCGATCACTGAATCACAACATCCCCATTTGCTGATAGCACAGTAATCTTATGCAGATCTTGATGCCCAACAATAGCAACAGACCACCTAACTCTTCTCGAGAATTGGTGTTTAAAAGTCAATGAGCAAAAAACAAACATGCAACATTCACGTTAAACAGAGGTTCTTGTCCAACGCTGACGGGCGTAACCGACTGTTAACCGAGGCCCTGTGCCAGTACAGTTCGCCTAAGAAACACAATTGTTTCCCTAGCTTAGGACCAAGCAGTGCAAAAACAAAAAGGTAGGAAATTAATAATAAAAATTTTACTGATGAAAAGTACTTCTAACTGCACGAATAAGTGCCTTATAAAATATTTTTTTTATGTATGAAATGAAAAGGGAGGACGGAAGTATCATAGGTCGTTCAAATTCAATTGCTTATAAAATCGTCATTTATTATCCGATTTTGATAAACTTTTTTGATTTTGCTCAGAAGGACGTTAACTTTATACTGGTGTACTCAAAAAAATTTTTACCCTAAGGGGTGATTTTATGGGGAAGGGGGGGAGGGGCAAAATTTTAAAATAAACTCGTGAAATTCCGGAGCAGTCCTAGACGAATGCAAAAAACACGAAGTCTCTATCTATTACCGTTTCTGAGATCCTTTCGTTCATACAGACGGACGGACGGACAGACGGACATGGCTATATCGACTCCTCTATCACTCCTGACCATAATAGGGGTAACTTTGGGGGGTCTCCAACAATTAGTTCTTCCTGTTACATACATTTGCACAAAACCAATAGGCTCTTGTACCTTCGGTACAGGGCCTAAAAATATGTATGGATACGAGTGCCGCCTATTATATTTCTAGCCTATGTCACTTTTAACCTTAAAAAGTCACATATTTTGTTTACATTGATATGTAAAATGGGAAAACGAGTGTCATCACACTTGTTGCCGCCTAACCAAATTTCAGGAAGACGATTTTAGACAGTATTCAAATATTTCGAAACGAATTCATCTTCATTATCAGCTTATAATAGGAATTTAGAACGAAGTAATACGTCATCCGCCATAGAGCCCTGACTTGGCAGCTTATGACTTTTTTTGTCAACGTTTTCCGACCCTAGAAGAGGCTGCTGAAGCATTCAAAAAATCAAGTCTTAGAGGCACCACTTCAGAGGGGCAAAAGTGTTTTCAATCTTCATGGAGAATAGAAAGTACTAAAATCAATATTAATGATGCATTAAAGTTCTTTCACTATTAGGCTAGATATATATAAGGCAGTCCTCGTAATATCGATACGAAGTGTTAATAATCATCAAATTACTCTCCATAATCGTCAAAAAATGTTTCCATCAACTCTTTAATGCCTGTTACGCCCACTCGAAGACCCGGCGAGAATGTAGTTTAGAACTGTTGTCACGATAGCTCACTGTTATCTATAGAGGCCTGAGTACGGTCCGAACTGTAGAGTGACTAGTTTTAGGAATATTTCCACTATTACCTAACAACTAAAAACTCTTCCGTCCGTCAAAACTTAACAAAGCACGCACACGTCACATTTTCAACCATTTTACAAGTAGTTGGCCCTCCAGAGCTGATATCCACTCCTTCATCGTTCTAATTCATTCGTCTTATAACTTGCACAAGAAACAGAATTAGCGCAGATTTCATTAAGCAAATCCTGAGCTTTGACTCGTCAAGGTTTGGCCTTTTTTAAGTGGAGCTAATAATCAATAATGATTCCACTGAGAGTGAGAGCAGACAAAGACTTGAGTGTGCTGTAAGGAACCCCATCTTAACCAATTCGAACCGTTCGCGACCAGAAATTATATTTCGTGATTTGGTGAAAAAGAAGGATCAAATATTATATGGGTCATAATGTGTTGCCTTCAAAATCATAATAATATAATATTTCCCTTAAGGTGGAAACTAACGTCAAAGATTATATGGATCAAAATTTAAGTTAATTCGATTGACTTAAAATTTTTATATGGGTAAAATTAGTTTGGGATAGTTCTATGGGCCATTTTTTATTCCATAAGTTTTCATACTCAATTTGTACAAATTGTACGCCTGGCTACGTTGGGAGTAATTAATAGTCACACATAAAAGATCATGAACTGCAGTTATTAGTTGAGATTGGTAACTATACAAATCAGTCTTCCTACCGGATATCAATGACCAAGTTAGGATGGGCAGAAATGCTATCTGTATGCAGCTTTACTTCCGACTGTGTGACTATATTTTCCTGTTCTTACGAGTATTATGAAACCGTTTTAATAACTTCACTTGTAAAGTGGTGGAAAGGATTTAGATTTGGTTACAAGTAGTACGGTTGCTTATGGTTAACGTTGCTGAGTTGCAGAGACTACAGATCGGCGCAGATATTTTGGTAAAAAATTGCTCATGTATTAGTCTGGTGTACCCAAGTCTGGACCTGGTGTACCAAACACTATTTTTTCGGTTTATTCTTTGGGGACTGTTAGTACTGTGCGTGTAGGGTTTGCCAACTTGTAGACGTGATTGCACTCATTCCAAGCTTGATTTAGATTTGTTCCTGTTGCTTTATTAATTTGCATCTTGATGTCTGATTTGCTTGCGATATATAAATGAGGAACAGAGGCTCTTTTGTTGCTAATTTTGCTGCTGCATCGGCTGGTTCGTTTCCAAGTAGAAGAAAGTTTTTATAAAGAATCGAACAATCCCTACAAGAGAAGTGCCTTAGAATTTTAGCATATTTATTGGATCATCGCAATGGCGTGGTGCATGTGAGTTCTTGCCAGAAAGTCATGTAGTCAATACGCAAAATTACTTTGAAGATATACACCGTATTAACCGAACTTGGTCCCATGCGACTTTTTCGTGTTCCCAAAACTACACAAACCCATGTGTGTGTACCGTCGTACATATTTATTGGCGTGTCTCTTTAAAGGATAGAGCCCATACAACATATTTTAGAAGGTTGCCTGAAAGCTTTCTTAACTCTTGTAATTAATAATATATAAATTTTTCGACGTCTTCCGACCTAATTTTGGGTAAGCTCCTAAATAAAGCCACCATAAATAATTAGATCCATATAGGTTGTTCTTTATATGATTCAGTAATGTAGCTGCTATATAGAATGCACCCCAATAATAATGAATAATTGTTTAAGCAAAATTTATTCAGAATATCGGAACAGAGTTTTAATAATCAAAAAAGTATTCTCCATGAGCATCTACACATTTTTTCCACCAATTCTCAGATCTTTGTTATGTTCTTTCAGTTTCTAAGAAAATAGTTTCTATGAAATTATTAGACATAATCTCCGATTTTGGAAAATACTTCCCCAAGGTGGAAAATGGGGGTCAAAGTATATATGTATGAGACAATTCGCTTTGAGTACTTAATACAGCAAATAATAAAAAAGTTTATTCAAAATCGAATTCTACAATTTTTATGCCAGGAGTAACTATTGGTCATACAACTTTAAAATCAGTTCTCAGAAAGTCATATCTTTGTGCTTCTGAAGGGTGGAACCGAAGGAACCGAACCTCACACAAATCGCACGAGGATTATTATTGTTTTTTTTTTCTGTGTAAAGAAGGGTCAGTGCCTTATTCTTCATAAATTTTTTTCAAATCCTGGTTTTTTCAAACCTCTGAGTCGCTTGGAAGGGTGGAGACCCATCGCAAGTTTGCTTTGATGGCATCTTAATTTGTCTCTATATCGACTGGTATGTACCCCGATTTCCTCTAAAACTTTGTGCAAATAAAGATCTCGATGCAACGAGAATACGCCGCAGCCATCTGAGTTGAACCATCCTCAGTTGTCATTTTTGAGTGTGGCTGTCAGGTGAGTCTTTTTTCAGGTTGATGCCAAGGTATTTTGCCAGTAAAGGCTACTGCAGACATACACCTTCTCCATTTGAGCTTAAAACATGGATTCGTAGACTTGTTTGCATTAATCTTCAGATTCCAGCATCTACACCAAGCTGCCACTACGAATTGTATGGAATGGCAACATCGTCGCAATGAGTGCTTTAGGGGGACCTCCACGTAGTCATCGTCAGGGATATGGAGGTCAGTGGTATAGGGCGAATAAAGCAACTGTCCCAGTCAGCCTGAAATAACTTAAAATAAGTCCTGCGTGGGTCTAATATTCAAAATTTGAGTACGATTAAGAATGCATTTCGATTGCGACAAGGAGAGCTAAATCTCTTGCGTTCTCCATATTCCAAATTATATTTTCACTAGATGCTTCCTTATTTAGTGTCCTAAGTCAGTAAATAATTAGTCAAAGTCTTATTTTAATATTTAGATACATGTAACAGTTTCATATATTTTTATTTTTTCAGTTTTAATACTTGACATGAAATTTTAAAAAAAAATTTTTGTGATTAAGCTTTTCTGTCTCGTCCATACTGAGGCTTAGTGTGGGGAATAGTTTTGAAAAACGTAGTATGGAGTCGAACTCTTATATTTAAGAACCATTCTTTGAAAAGATATTTTTAATTGTTTTCATTGTAGCATTTTTTTATTTAAGCCCATATTTAGGTCCATATGAAGTGTATTATAGATTCGGTGCAGCTAAAATTAACATTTTCTTTTGATTTCACTTATGCGCTGCCTTCTGTTTTATGCTTTTATGCTCTTCTGTCAACGCTCAATTAAGGCAGTTAATTAATGCTATCCGAAACTAAATGATTGCTAAATTATTTCGAAGAGATACTTGTAAGCGAGTCATTTAAATAAAATTAATCTATACAAGCAGTTTTAAGCAAAATGTTTATTTTTAAAAACTTAATCGTTTTCCATTTTCGTTAAAATATTCAATGCCGATACTAAACGAAATATAATAATGAAAAAATGTTTTAAGCTTATCTTTAATTTTTTATTTGTATTTTAGAGAACAGTTGGCTCTTTCGTACTTTAAGAAGTTTCAGATCTTTGAGAATCCCACCAAAGACGAACTCAGTTTAGCATGTCAGAGCATGCATAATACTAAAAAAAAATTAACCAACAATACAAAAATTTATTATGAGCTCAATTAACGTCTAAACCGAAAGGATATGTTTTAGTTTTCTTTTCGCAGCATTTGAGTTTGTTTTCATGTTTTCAATTCGAAATACCATAAATTATGCCAAACTACGAACTTTCACTCTTCCACACGCTCATTTCAAGAATCTCAACCACAAATTTATGCACTCTTCCACACTAATAATATAAATACTCGTCTATCCAAATCCATTCCATTCCATTTCAATACAGACAGTCTACACTACACTGCGTGGGTGCACTTCTATTCAACGCGTCAGGTGTCTGTGGGCGCCAACTGCTGATCAAAGGGGCAACAGTGCCATCGCCATGCCATTCCATGCGACTTCACTAATCAACAGCGAAAATAACAAAATGTCAAAGCGAATGCAAGCGGCAATTTATTTAAATGCCTCAACCTTAAATTTTCTGTTGGATCAGGCCTGCACACAAACAGAACAGAAGAGCAGAGCGGAGCACACCCCAATCATTAGAAATGCCAAACGCAAAATGTTATGTGATGCGGCGCGAAGTGAACTAACTAAAGAAAACCATACATATTTACTTATAATATAATAAAATAGTATGGCGACCGAATGAAAAGTGAAATGAAAATTCAATTTTCCACCCAAACGCAGACAGCGCATCAATTTTCAAAGATGCGTCGTAAAAGAATGAAAACGATTTGTTGTGTTAGACAAGCACAAAATTTAACGCACAGACAGACAGACGGACAGATATATGTTTATAGACAGATATATAGATAGATAGATAGACGAAACAGATTACGAGGGAAGAACAATTAATTCTTACCAAATTTAGAATGTAGAACTAATGAATGCAAAATAGGTTTCCGCTTTTGACATGCACTTTTTTAAGTTTGACAAAGGTGTAAGCATAATAAGAGCAAAAAGCTTGAGTCACTCGGTTATTTATAACAATCCTATATATATATCTATAACCATGTAACCGTATATATAACCATTTTCCAGTGTTATGCACCTACCGAACTAGACTAAGATAATTCTAACGACAAGTTTTACAACCTTCCCGACTAAACAATCAATTCTGTCCCTAGTGGTGATCACCCACCAAATGTACATTGACGGAGGCAAATTTTCCCAAATCAACATCCACAAAAAAAACCTGAGAGCGCACAAGGAATCAAATTAACTATTTGCTGATTAGCAGGTGTTTCCACTACTGCCTAATGAACGTTCGTGAGTATAGAGGAGCTGTTGTGCATAGTAATCACGGTTATGTCTACGACCAGATGGAATTAGAAGACAACAGCGACGTAAACAGATCTTCAACTTGCACGGCCTGAATATTCCGCCATGCTCCAACTATGACAAGAAGATCTTTCCTCTGTCATCGCGTATTGCAGTTTTCAACCAACTAGGAACCAAATCCAAACAGCGTGCATTCAAGCTCCATCATAAAACATATAACAAACTGAAATATAAAAAAATAAATCCGTGCGGATAAGAGAGCTTTTGTGGAAAGCATAGCCAGTATGGCAGAACTGGCAGCAAACTGCAATAACTTACGTGGAGTCATACAGCGGTGATGAAACAAGGAAGCGTTAGGCCAAATACTCTACTTGTCAACGGTAGTGACGGGTGCAGTCAAGAGTTAGTCGAATAAAGAGTTCTTTGAAGTCGATACCACTGCGTCTGCAACTACACCGAACAGCGTCAATACCCCAGCAGAAGCAGCTCCACAGATCCGTCTACTGGAGATGAACTAACCCCAGGCATAAGCAAGTTAAACAACAACAGAGCTGTTAGACGGTTTATACACCCCATTATTCGAGAACATCTGCGACCATCCCAACTGACAGCAAGATGGAGGTGATCGTCACTATTCCCTAAAAAGCCTCTGTCAATGTACAAACTCGGGGGGTAAAACGCTTCATAGCTCAATGCAAAAAGTACTGGCATTCATCATGTTACTGTAGTCAACAGGTCTCTAGATCATATAAACGCACTTCGCTATATTGTGGCACAATCGTTTGAGTGGACGTCCCTGTTATACCTACTTTTTGTGGTCTTCGAACGCACGTTTCACACCATCAACAGAGTCGCAGCAGTGGAGTCCCTTTTAAAATCATTGATTTCATAAAGGCAGCTCTCATCGTACAGTTTAAATACAACAACAACTCTCACCACTCCTTTTTATAGTGATCCTCGGCGGGTGCTAGGGCGCGCAAACGCGGAGGTGCCAGAAGGTCTACAGTGGAGACTAAATCAAAAGCTTAGCGACTTAGAATATGCTGATGTTATCAGCTTTATGAGGCACACGCATAGTGGTGCTGCAGCGTAGCAAAAGACTCTGGAAGCTAATCGGTCTTAAAAACAACCTCCCAAAAAAGAAGTTTATGCGTTTCAGAAAGGATTGGGGGGAAGCTTCAATCTTCTGTTTACAAACGATTTCAAATACAGACCTATGACAAGTTACAAACATTGAAACTATAAACATCGGAATTAAAATGCGCAAGTGGTATTGGATAGATCACACCTTTCCCAAAGAAGACTACGACATTGTGAAGATGGCCTTCCATCGAAATCCACAATTCAGTCGTCACAAAGAGCGGACAAGGCAAACATGGGTTCGCACTGTCAACAAGGCAAAATAGAATTAATAAGTCGTTGGAGGGCAATTGTTTTCGCGCAATGCTGCAACTACGAGTCATACTTTAGGTCACTTTAAAAAATAAGATTTATAATATTAAAGAATTAAAAAAAAAAACTATAAATACTTTAAATATGTATGCAATGAATACACCTACTGGGAATACATGTGATCCAGTTGCAATAAGCAATCCGCTTTGCCATACTTTGTCCTTAAATGCGTAAGACTCTAGTTTTTCTCAAACTTTTCGTGACAAAAAAACATAAAGTCTGAACCTGTCTATTTTAAGAAATAGGGATAAGCTAATCGCAACACAAATCGAACTGCAATATTGTCTCCATAGTCTTAAAGGAAACACGCCAGGATTCGACAACATTCTTTATTTTATAATAAAATATTTTATTTCTTTTAAAAAGGCATATCATCACGTCTTAGGTTACACAATAGCTTTCCTCAAGGATCACCACTATCAGTCACCCTGTTTTTAGTTGAATTCGATAAACTAAGCAAACTAATAGATTCTAGTAAGTTCTTCACACACACCATAACTCCATGACTTGTCGTAGACTGAATATTTGGTCACTGGTCGAACTAATCGGTCTGAATTCACATTGATACTATCCTATCAATGCATTCATATCTAACATTCGCATTGCTAGGCATGCATTCATCAGACCTTATCTTGCCTTAAATTTGGTCCTCAACAACTCTTTGACGCCAGTCTTGTATAACTCAGTTGGCAGTTCAGTTTTTTTTTCAGCTTTTTAATAATGAAGTCGGCCATGTTATATTCCGGTAGCTCCACAATAAACACCAAAAAAATGAAGTAAGATTCATAGAACTGGGCATATTTAAAAAATACCACATCCAAGTGACTTCTACTGTCATATTTAATTGGCCAAATAACCTTATGTTCCGTTTATTGTTCACCTAAATACAATAATACTTGAGTGCCATATCTAAACTATCTTAATCACTAGGAAATTCATACTAAGCAGGTGTAGATTTTAATGCTAATAACGTGATATTGGGATAAAGATTGACAAATGTCAAGGGCTGGCTATTATTTGATGCTATTTTAAAAACACAGGAAAACCAACATACTGGGCAAGTTATCTTAAAAAGCTAACATATCTGATCGACTTTTGCATACAGTGTCCACGCAAACGTAAACATCACAACATATCCAGAATTGTCGTCGGATCACTCACCACTCCTCTGGACACTCCTCGGTAACTTTCATGATACAATAACTATAAATCTGTATAATCACAAAAAGGACTGGAAAATATTTCGACAAAATTAAATAGAAACATGAACATTGAGGTATTACTAGCATCAAATAATGATAATGATTCAACAATAGTGCATCTACATTCACTACAAAACACTATCGAATCACATCAGAAAAAAAATAATAATATTGAGAAGTCTAAGGAAAAAGTGGCAAACCACTCGACATCATACAGACAAAGCTTTATTAAATAATGCAACGTGCGAAAGACAAACGGCATGGAACAAATATTGCACTCCTACTCAAACTACGCAACAGTATGACACAATATCTATTTAAGCTTTTTAGAAGCTATATTAACGATTGACATTTTTATATAAAATGCGACCATGCATGCTCAGATATTCAACCAATGACAGCAGAAGTACACCAAGGTAGTGTACTTGAACCACTACTGCTCTAATATATACAGCTAAGATCCGAACGAAATTTCGACAACTAAACTGGCTACTCGGGAAAATGCAGAATTACGTAGTGCAATGTGATCAATGTTTTTTTTCAGGGACCCCATGCTACCCAGAGACCTCCATATTCCATTCTGCTCTCGTCGTAATTGGGTATTTAGTATTGGCGAGATTCTGGCTAAGATGATGAAAACCAGTACTTATTATATTGAGTATAGAAGCGTTATACCGCGCCAGTTTGTACTTTGACAAAGGTTGCCCTTCTGGTCATTTGGGATGGTCGCAAATATGAGTGCACAAATAATGGAGAGTAGGGTGCATGAAATGAGGAGTTCGGCAACTAAACAAACTTGCCCAGCAGCTCGGTGTTAGGAATAACTTTAGTTTTAGAGTCATTGTCACCGACTTCGGAGAACTTCTGGTAGCGAGCCGGTTGGTCTTCGACTGACGCTAGATTGGATCCGTCACATACATACATTTCCTAGTTTCTTCTTCTTCTATTTTTTTATATTTCTTCATTATTTAATTTATAATATATTTAACTTAAACATAAACAATGAAAATTCTTACAGCTCCGAACTTAGGAGTTTGTTTATTTTTGAGTGAATTTAAAAGAAAAATTGATTCCTATTCAATTTTAAAGCGACTAAGGATTCGTTATTTATAGGAGTTTAGCTTAATCGCATAGAATCTTTCTTTTTAAACGTCTTCGGACACCTGCACTTTGCATTAACGACGATGGTTCTACGTTGGCATGGTTATATATTCGTGGCCTGCACATTTTTTTATTTTGATGACGACCATATCTACATCCAGGTCACGATGAAGATTGCTATTACGTATGTACCACGGAGCATTTACTATGTTGGATGACATTAACTTTATTGTTTGAAGTACAACCTCATAATTGAGAACCATAAGCCAAAATTGGTTGTAGTATTTGTTTGTAAACGATGAACTTGTTATAAATTGATAAATGTCAACGTCTACCCACCAACCATTTCATCGAACTATATTTAATGCCCATTTCATCGCGCTTTTTCTTAATATGCTCATTCCAACGAAGTTTGGTATCGAGACTCATGCCCAGATATTTTGCTGTATTGAAATATGGTATTTGAATTCCATCTATATACAACGGGAGATAGCGAATTTGTTTATTTGTGAAGTCAATATGTTTTGACTTTACATTATTAGGTTTAATTCTCCAGATTCGTGTCCAAATGGATTTTTGGTTTATTGCGTTTTGGAGTTTTTGCGTTGCTTCCGTTTCATCTCTTCCGACTGCAAGTATTGCGTTGTCATCAGCAAATGTAGCAATAGTAGCTCCATCTATTTGGGGAATATCGTGGGTATATAATAAATATAGCAGCGGACCAAGTATGATACCTGAAGGAACACCTGTTTTTATGACACGAAGTTCTGAATATTCAGCACCATATTTAATTCTGAAACAGCGATCAGAGAGATATGACTCTAGTATGGCAGCACATTCGCTTAGAAAAGTTGAGGTACTTCTAGGCTTGAGATACATCTAGGAACACCGCTGAGCATACTTCCTCCTCAATTATATAAGTTATGTTTTGAACTTGGTCAATTGAGTTCGCCTCATTTGGATCTTTTCCCGGTTTTAATATCATGATTACCTCTGAAACTTTCCAGACTTGTGGTATTTGAACTACTTCTAACTCAGTAGCTTTTGGTGTATTTCTGCAAGGTTGGCAGTAGGATGCATTACTTATTGATGTACCCGTGTTTGTATCGATGTCTGTTTGAGAAAATACCTTCGATAAGTAATCACAAAATACTATAGATTTTTGGCTATTGTTTTTAGGCCAGTCTCCAATTGAATCTTTTATAGGTGTATTATATTTTGTGGGCTTCTTAATGCTCCGTGTACATTTCCATATGGAGTAGTTCATACTTCTGTTACTAGTTAGGTTACTCAGGTAGGAGTTGAACGCTGAATTTTTAACGGCTTAACGCACTAAAAAATTAATTAAGCTTTGATTTATTCCCTGGATACCTTCTCACTTGCCACCTTTTGCAAAGTTTTCTTTTTTTCAGAATAAGACATTAAAAGTTCTCCGGGGTAACTATTTCTTATTATTTTTAGTCTGGTAACTGGAGTACTATCCCATGCTGCATGTTGTAATATTTCAGTGAATGAACATGCTTCTTTCTCAACTTGAGTTGCATTGTGTATTACCGAGAATGTGTCAACTTTTTTATCTACCATTCTTCTGAATACTTGCCAATCTGTCAATCTATTGTATAAGAATGGTGTAGGTTCTCTATTAACTGGAGACTCACACAAAGTTAAATATATATCGCTGAGAGATCCGAATTTAAATCTACTCCATCTTCGATAATCAGATTCTGATATGAGATATTTCCAAAAATAAAACAAGTTAGGAAATTTCAGTCGGGCGTAACCGATTGTAAGAGGCCCTGTACCAGTACAGAGCGAATTTCCAAAATTTTAAAATAAACTTGTAAAATTCCGGCGAAATCCTAGTCGAATGCAAAAAAACACGAAGTCTCTTCTATTATCGTTTCCGAAATCCTTTCGTTGATATGGAAGGATAGACGGACAGACGGACATAGCTATATCGACTCCTCTATCGCTTCTGACCACAATGGGGGTAACAATGGGGGATTCCTAGTGCTTCCATTGGTAGACTTCCAGGTGTACTTGTGGATCTCAAATATTTCTAGTACCTGTAATTATTCTAACTTTGTCCCAGAGAACTTTTGATGGTAGTACATGGGCTGATAATCTTTTGTTGTTCTTTTCGAATTATTAATCTTTTTTTTTAAATTTAGCCTTGGTTTTTGTTGTAGTTTAGCATATTGGTTGAGTTAGGATCTCTTCTTAAAATATGGAATACTTTTTGTTCTTCTAAGTTTAGCTTAGTCCTTTTTCCACCAATATACGGGTTTGTACGTTGGTTGTGTATTGGTTAGAGGGACGCAGGAGTTTGAATATTTCTTTATTAATAATTCTTTATCTTGGAGCTTCATTATCCATATCAGATTAGCTCTTTATGATTTGTATCTAGGAATTCTTCTAGTACAATTAATTTGCTTATTGAAAAATTGCACAAAAATCGACAAATGTTCGATGAGTTGGACCATTCAGAAGAGTTTTTTAGTAGTGCAGCAAAGGGTATGATCTATCGATTGTTAGAATGAAACCATTTATTCGAATCGAATGAAACATTTTAAACTTCGAAATATAAAATAATCTTTTAGTTATTCTAAAGACTTATTGACATGCCCACGCATATACTTGCAATCAGACTAAAGGACGGACATTTACATGATGCGTGAAATGGCAGGGTATTGTGTTGCTGAAGGAGGCAGACGTGCATACGGACAGGCAGATAGACGGACATTTAGTCAAACACTCAAAAGACATCAAGAAGTCAAAGTATGCCTTTGTATCTGTGTCTGTATATCGATGTGTGTGTGTGTGCGTGTCTGTGTGTGTATTGCGCATACTTTAGTCGCACTTTTGTGACACAACAAATGTGTTTTTACATATGTGTTTCTTATTGGAAAACAGCAACTGTCAACAAGCAGCAGTCGTCTGCTTTGTTGTCGCCTTTGAGAAAGATACTTTTCATTTTCAGATAGACTGGCAGACTGGCAGCCAAAGTAGCTCACACACAGTGCAACAAAACAACAAAAGCAACTCGTTATACGAGTGCGAGTCGAGGAACAACAATTAAAACAATTTTGTGGTGTTCAGTGTCACTTTGTGCTTGATGAGTTTCCTATTTGTACAGGATTTGTAACTAAGTATTTACTAAGCCCAATAAGACTTCCCCAACCAAGTATGTTTCTGTGGATTGATTGGGTTAAAGTGTAAGCAGCAACATTTGTCAAACTCTTTATGGCACAAATATTTCAATTTGAGGCACACTCCGAACCGAATCCATTAAGCTATTTTAATGTAAACATTCTCTTCAGCTACTAATAGTAATAGTACGAGTAATCATTTTTATAGACCAATAAGCATGAACAAGTTTTCCAACCACGACCCATTTTATGCATTTAATTAGTTTTTATGCTCGTTTTAAATTCCACAAAAATTGATAGATAGATAAAATTAAGTAATTATTCAAAGACATTGAAATATTTTCATTGCTATTAAAAAAAAAAAATAAAATAAAAATAAAAGAAATGAAAATTTAGAAAATCAAAATACATTCAAGCGAACAAGCAAAAGAAGGCGGCATCTCATGTTAGACCAATAATAAAATTTTTGTTGGTTTTTAACGAAATATTTATGTTATTTCTGTTGAGATTTAGGTAAGAAAAATATTCCAAAATTTCTAAGTTATATCGAAATAAAAACATACAAATTAATTAGAGCCAATAAAATGTTCGAGATGCGGCTGAATGAAAATGAATACAAGTCAGTTTAATCTGTATCGGGCGCAAGAAAAATAAGGAGCATCATTTCATGCGTATATGGCTAACAAGGGCTGATTTTAAATAATAAGATATTAATATAAGAAAACAATAAATATGTATAGAAATAATAATAATATGTGACAGTTTTTCAAAGTTGCATTTAAAATTGAGGAAAAATAAAATAGTCCTTTGTGGACTATAATAAATAAGCAACTCTAATTTATAACAGTAAATTTTAAGATATTTAAAACTACAATTAATCAAGGCAATAAAAATAGTTACTATTGGATTTTAGGATATATGACCATAATCTCCAGTGTGGAGAATATCGTTTCTCCGCAAGAATGGACGACCGTTTAAATGGACGACCGTTTAAATGGACGACCGTTTGAATGGACGACCGTTTGCCCTCGTTTTATTAAATTTTTTCAGCTCTGACCTGTTTCTGCACAATCTTATAGAGCGACTTTCTGAGAGTGGACACGATTGAAAATCAGATTAAAGATTTTTTCAGCAAATCTTAGCGTATTGTTATTGGTCAACTCACGCACAGAACTCCAGTGCTTTCTTTACTTTAAAAGAACAAAGTTCTCTTATATCAGAGCTTAAGGATAAGCTCCTTGAATCTCTTTTGTGAAGCCTGGCTAAAACTAAATGATAGGTTTCTTATCCCAAACTATATGGTTTGTACAAATAACCGTTAGGAGGTGAGCCAACTTTAAGAACGCGACCAACACTCCCTTATTTAGGGGTTGATGTGTTAGGGTTGTAACCCGCCACCGTAAAAAAAAACACATTAATGAGAAAAAGGAAGCCTGGGATAGAATCCTATGCAAACGATTTAGGTACATTGATTTAAGGATGTACTAAAGAAGAATTTTAAGAGAGGTTAGAACGTCTATAAATACGATGTAAAACTGTGCTTGGAAGAAAGTAATCTTTGACCCAACCGGTGTAAAACTTAGACTTCACGTCACTACCTCAAATAAGGGAGATATGCTAATCGATTTACCCGCAGGTCGGAATATTGTAGTTAGCAGCAACATATGTCAACACCTCAATATCCACAAGGCTACGTGGCTGAGTCCAGATCAAATTACACGCAACCAAATTGATCATGTTGATTGTCCAAACATCGACTCGGACCACTACAGCCGCAATAAAAAGGAGCACGAAAGGCGTAAGTTTAAGGAAGCGGCTATTTGAAATTAAGCTTGAAATTTTTTTAAGAGACCCCGCTGATTGCGTCACCTTCTGCGGAATAAGACTCCATTCCACCGTATATAAGATTTAATCGCGCGTATTGTGTAATATGCTGACCGTCACAAACTTGATTGGTAGACGACGGAATATAGGACGACAGGGCACATATTCAAAACCACTTGCATCAGCGCGCACAAGACTATCTTTCGTTTGAAACATAATTTCAGGAGCTTGCCGTTTCGTTTCAAAGTTGAGTTTAAATGCTAAAAAGAATTTAAAACGGAACTTCAAAATTTCAAAATATTCGATTTAGGAACTCGATCTAAAAAAGTCTCGAAAATGGACCTACTAAAAGGGTGTTCAGCTATTGGCACTTATTTACATTTAGCTGTAAGAGATCGAAGTTGAAGCATATAATTTACTTAACGAAGATGAAGTATATTAGATCAGCCTCGATTTTTTCGTATTCGATTTTTACTTTTCCACAAACGTACGATTACAATACGTTATAACGCTTAATGAGATGTAACTTTCACACTTATCACTTTGGTGCTGTGATCGCCACGAACGTTTCCAGTAGTTGTAGGATGCACCTCCCCTACATATACAAAGATTTATTTTACGCAGAGTTTGGAGTGGCTCCTCCAGACAATCACTCCGTCAGTGAGATAGACGTTCTAGTAATTTTCGTATTACACAGCTCGTATTACACAGAAAGAAAATATAACAAATATTGTGGGTCCTTGATGCAAGAAACCACAAGAAAGCCAGGAGTTTCGTCGTCCTCCAGACAGAATCTACAAGTGCTATCACTTTCGACTCCGATTTTGCATAGGTGTCTCCTAAGTTTACAGTGTCCAGTCAGGAAGCCTGAAACCATTCTTAAGTCATTTCTTTTAAGACCGTTGCAAATTTCCGATCTTCTGTTGTTGTAAGGTCCTAACAGCTTTTTGCTCTGTTTTAATCCTTCACACTTATCCCAGAAAAAGTCTCTTGCTTTCTTTTCTTCAGAAGGGTTCTGGCAGAAGGGTTCTGGGCCTATGAAGGGGGACGCTGCCCCTCTTCTAGCCAAGTCATCTGCTTGCTCGTTTCCTGGTATGCCCGCATGTCCGGGTACCCAGTATAGAGTGATCTTGTTAAATCTTCCCAGATTGTTTAATTTACCTACACATTCCAAGACCAGTTTGGATTTAATCACAGGCGAACTTACTGCTTTAATAGCCGCATGGCTATCAGAAAAGATAGCGATGTTTTGGTTTTTGTACCTTCTGTTCAAATTGAATTGAGCGCATCTTTCTATTGCATATATTTCTGCCTGAAAGATGCTAGTGAGCTTCCCTAGTGATTCGAAGTATTTAGTGCGAGGTCCAAAGACTCCTACGCCACTTCCTTCGTCTGTTAGGGAACCATCTGTATACCAGCTAATTGCTCCTGGTTTGATTCTGTAGTTCAGCGTTATATTTCCCCATTCTACTTTATTGCTGAGCCCTACTTGAAATCTTCTAGTGAAGTTGTTCATTATGCCTAGGTTGTCGCTAGGGTATTGCAGGAGTGGGTGGGCGTCTTCCATATTAACACTAGTTTGATTCCCAATCATAGAAGTCTAATTAATAGGATATTCATACAAACAGTCATTTATGTCATATAATAAAGAACTGTGTTAACTAAAAAAGGCTGTCTTGGAGAACATACTGTGCCATTAACAGCAATGGTTCAGTATGCACTGATCGAGGTATTTGTTATGGGAAAGCAGACACTGCCAACTGTAGACTCAAATGCGTTCATTTCTGCAAAACTAAAACTTCTCTGTAGAACTCGTTTTCCGGCATGCCAAGTTGCTAATCCACAGGCAAATTGTCAACAAATCTCTTATTGTCAATCAAATCTTCGTACTCTTTACTCGGCATGCAAAATAACTTAGTTGGAAAAAATTTAATGAACCTTGAACGACCATTCAAATCATATATGCCCATTACCGAATCTATCTTCGAAACGGCATCAGAAAAGTTTTAGTTTTGCGCGTATCTCATTTATCGTTTTTTCCCAAGCATGTAAAAAACAAGTCTTAGTATCATCACGTTATTCAGTCAAAGCAGTATTCTTTTTGGTACTTCTTTTCAAAGCTGCATTAATTCTTGGGCACTTCCCAAAAACGTTGGAAAAAGTCACAAATCGTTATGATTCACAAGTCCGTGAAGAGCCCGTCGCTAGTTGACTCATACCGATCCATGAGTCTGCTTTCCGTCCATTGAGAAGCTATTTGATAGATGCCTGTTGACAAAGATACTGGCGATCGACGAGGTTAACCAAAGAATAGCACCCATTCAGTTTGCCTTAAGAAGGCACACGAAACCCCTGAACAGTTGAATAGCAATGGGTTCCAGACAAAGGAATATACAGTACTGTTTGCCTAGACATTCGTCAGGCTTTTGACAGGCACCACGACTTAAACTACAAATTAAAAGGCATCCTACCACCTCAGTGGTTTTTGCTATTGTGCAGTTTCCTGACCAACAATCTCGACAGAATCTTTTGGGTGGTTCTAGGCAGTGTGAAGTCCAGCAAAAAAATTACTCTATTCACTTGGGACATCCACTGGGCGTACCATCCCGATGCAAGATCCACAGGATTTCCTAACTGCTGACGAAACGGCTACCCTTGCAGAGACGACTGCGTGTACAACTCCACTGACATGCTCCAGCTAGTCCTGTAAAAATTTGGCAAATGGGCTAAAAGGTGAAACATTGGTATAAATCTCAACGAATGTGCAACATGTGACGAATGCCGTGCGGTTCTACTCCTGGGTCAGCTGATTGACCACAAATATCTAGGAGTGTACCTAGATAAATGCCTTACATTTTGACAACATATTATTGCTATCATAAAATCCCTATACGCTAGGACTATCATACCCACCTAACGTTATGGGATACAAGTGCACAGCATTGCTGCAAAAACACACATGAATAAAATACCCGTTCTGCAGGCGAAGATCCTCCGCACATTAATATGCACAGCAAATATATAAAAGGACCTAAAGTCCCTATAATCGGGGACGTGATTAATAAGCAGACCACAGACATTATAAAAAGACTTAATAGCCACCCAAATCAGTTTGCCAGTCGCTTCTTGTAACGCAGAAGAAACCCTGGAACTAAAATTAAAAAACGGCTACAAGGGACTCTTTCTAGGGACTTAAGTGCAAGGATTATATAATATATGTTCCTCATCCTCACTACCTCTGTAATCTGCATTTTATTTTGAGATCCATACATCCCGACTTATCTAAAGCGGAAGGCCCATTTCCGCTCTTGCGATTTCAAAACATCTGTGGTTAGAAATCGCAAATAAATATTAAAATTCTGAATTACGTTTGGAGGCATTACATTAAGGTGCGAAATTAAATGTAGCATAGCATGGCATTTATCAGAATATATTTTATTTGAAAGAATAAACTTCTGCCTTTAAAATAGCCAAAAAATGATTACGTTTCCTCAAAATTTTTTTTTTTAAATAGGTCGATTGAAAATATTTTAGGGTGAGTTGGGACAACCCTTCAAGTGCATTGAATCAAGGAAATTAAAGTACTAAAACCGCCTTAAGTTTATGATTCAAAAAAGCAGAATAACCTTAAGATTAGTCAGAATCTTCTTCACAGAACTGAACAATTAGTACGTAAGAAGTTGTGTCTCAACTCGTTTAACTAAAAAGTGCTAACCTAGTCGACATTTTATTGATTTAGATTTTATTTCCATTTTTCCCCTCCATTTATTCCACAACCTTCAAACTTTTTAGAAACGAATTTGAAACCAGTTTCGATATATTTCTACACCTTTGTAAATTATTCCAACCAAATGATTCAATTTCTAATTTTATAAACTTTTGAATAGGTTCTTCAACAGACAGACGACGCTGTCGATTATAAGACTTAAAATGGAAATTAAAAGAGCAAAAAGGCAGATGAGGATATGCTGCTGCTGCTACTGCCGCAAGTTGAGTAGCTCAACGAACTCGATCGGTCGTTCGCTCAGTCGTACGGTCGGAATCCACTTGGAGATGCCAATTTAATGGCATTTTTACAACCGACGCGATTCGTGCTTGATGCGCTGCTGCATTTTAAGGCAATTTTGAAGCAGTTGGGGACGTTTGCAGCTCACAGCTCGCTAAATGCATTTCAATGCAGCGCAGCGAATGTCATTAGAACATAAAAATGATATTAATTGCATTCAAGTGAGTGCGATCCGATCGACAGCGAGTGTATCGAGGCTAAGGAAACACAGAGAGAGGGCTGGAGTGATGCAATAGAAACGTCAACATTACGATGATCGAATGGAACGTCAGCAGCTAAAATGATGGATGCATGCAACGCAGATCGACAAAATTGTGTTGTGCAGCAGGAAGCAGTGCAGCGGTGTAAGGGGATGCGGTAGTAAAAATCGCTGCAGCAGAGACAGACGCCGACGCCGATGACGACTACAAAATCATGACAGACGAGGCAAAGAGGCACTTAAATACAATATTTGTGCGTATGCGTTTAAATAGTAAATGTATCTGTGTATCTTTTGATGATGCCTGTTGGTGCAGAGCATCGAGTAGTTGCAGCGGTGGAGATACAACAGACTCAGACGAGTTCCGAGATCGCGAGCGTAGATAAATAATAAAAATTAAAAATAAATTAACACCTAGTAAAATTTTTTAAAAGGCGCAGTGCAGGAGCTGCTTGACTCTGTTGTTGTTGGCGTTGTTGGCGCTCTTGGCTTGCCTGGCTGCAGCCGTTGCACAAAGTTGTGTGACATGTTGCGTCTGCGGCTGTTGCACTCAAAATAGCATATAAGCAATTAAATTTAAAATAAACGCATACAAAATTATTTAGCCAGCTCAACTTTTTATGGTTTCTACTCGTATATGGCGCTCTTAACTACATAACATTCATCTAAAAAGCGGCTATTTATTTTGAAGAGCTGAGCATAAAGTTGCCTATTATGATATGTCGCTGCTATGTAATAGCTTCTTGCATGGTGTGAGGTTTAGAAGAGTTGAATGCAGAGCATCATATAGTTCAATAATAAGGTTCTTAATATGTATGTCCTAATTTGAAAAAAAAGGGATGCATTTCATGAGTCCAGTAAGCCGATGATGATTAATTTATTATTGACATCGTCTTAGAAATATTAAGATTATGCTTAAATATTATTAAAATGTTCTTCACTATAATCTAAGGATAAATAGAGCCACACCTTTATTTGTAGCCGTGTGTGTATAAATATTTTCAGAGTCGACGAGTGTTAATATAACTTGTCACAATATTTGCAACGCCTTAAAGTAAGCGTGGGATTATATATATCTATTTCTTATCAGCTTCTACACATGTCCGCCTGCATATGTCACTCTGCCTGTTTTTCTGTCCATCTGTCTGTGTTTATGATGCACCCTTTTTTCACTAATGTTTATATATCAGTTCGGTATATACATATTTTATAGTCACAAGAAACAGTCCTATTAAACCGGCTATGATTTGAGTATAAGAAATTTTAGCTCCCATACAAAATATGGTTTATTTTGTTGCAATGAAAATATTTTGATTTAAACAATTTTTCACTAGATAACAGCAGGGTATATCTTTATGTAAATCATATGTAATCGTAAGATCACAACCATCTTTACACCGATTGAAAGAGCAAACATTTCCCTTTTCATAGCATCATTCACCTTTAAAATCGAACCCACAGATACGGAGCTATAAATTAGTGAATGTTCATAGCTAGGGAAGAACCGTTGTTTACCGCTAAATAAATATTTTGAGGTTTTATTGAAAATTTTATGCATAGCCACGTGATCCATTCGATTAGGCCGACAGGCTCTACTAGGTATCATCAAAAGTAATTTAAAAAAGTTAAATTTGGTTGAACTGTGAAATTTTGTCACTTATACCTCTTTCTAACAATTTACTATTAACTCCTTTCAAATATATATATATATATATATATATATGAGGTTTTGAACCAGCAGAAGATGGTTTCGGACTACAAATTAATTCAATGAATGTGTTCCTTACACGAAAATACTCACTGGAACTGCTTTCTGTGATTTTGCGGTATTCTAGTCAATTAAACTAATGTTCTGCTGTATCTACTTGACATCAAACTCGATTTGGTGTTAATTCTAACAAGAAGTGAATTTTCGTTGGTTACGACCGCACTAAGAGAGGTCCACCAGCTGCTGTGATCTTGAGCGTGCTGACGACAGTTGTTGTGAATTCCAAGAATGCAGAGATCTCTCCATATATGGTAATTTCAACGAGTGCCCGGTCGTGTCCCATTACTTTTTCCATTAATTAAATTTAGGAACCCATCTGTGCTGGATTCAAAAATCACAATAAAAATATCATATACATTCTGTTAAGAAAGTATCGGTACCTTCCTATATTTTGTACTCTCAGGCTGGTAACACTGTCCTTAATTATGATGCCAAATTTTAGTGCGATCACGAACAGATTATGGAAAAAACTTTCTCTTTCCAACCTTAATGGCATTTTCTGCGAAGAAGAAGCCATAAATACTTGCCCCGAAAGTGGAATTTTGCGAAGATTTGAGGTAATGTTGGATAGACTTCCAAGAACTTCCGCTTCATCACTTATTCTGCGCATTGGGAGCGTCAACCACAAATGGACAACGTACTGTCTATGGAGTTTTAATATTTAATAATTTAATTTTAATATTTTTTAAGTTTAATTTCTTAAGTAAAAAAAAACGTACTTCTTTTAATTTTTGAACAATCGTAATGGCTTTTTGATCATTTTGTTTTTTTAGGCCCTGTACCGAAGGTACAAGAGCCTATTGGGTTTGTGCAAATGTATGTAACAGGTAGAAATAATGGTCGGAGACCCCCCAAAGTTACCCCCATTATGGTCAGGAGTGATAGAGGAGTCGATATAGACATGTCCGTCTGTCCGTCCGTCCGTATGAACGAAAGGATCTCGGAAACGGTAATAGATAGAGACTTCGTGTTTTTTGAATTCGACTAGGACTGCTCCGGAATTTCACAAGTTTATTTTAAAAACTTGCCCCTCCCCCCCCCCTTCCCGATTAAATCACCCCCCCCAAGGGTAAAAATTTCTTCGGCACAAAAAAAAGTAAGTATGCCAGTATAGAGATATCGTCCTTCTTAGCCAAAATCCGAAAAGTTCATCAAAATCGGATAATAAATGACGATTTTATAAGCAATTGAATTTGAACGACCCCCCTTTTCTTTTTATTCATATTCGCGCAGTGAGAAGTGGTCATGTGTTTGGTCATAAGCTCGGGAAACATTTAATGTGTTTGTTAGGCGAACTGAACTGGTACAGGGCCTCTTACAGTCGGTTACGCCCGACTGAAATTTCCTTACTTGTTTTTAATTAGGTTTTTGTATAAAGTATAAAAATACAACTTTAATGAGAAAACTTTTAAAAAATTGCACTGAACTTCAACTTTTTATATATATTCATATATGTATATATAATCACATATAATCTTATATATGATCTAAGATCACAACCATCTCTACACCAATTGAAAGAACAAAATTTTTAATTTTTATAGCTATAATTACTTTTAAATTCGAACCCATAGAAACAGAGATATTAATTGTTCAATTGTAAAAAGTTATGTAAGAACGGTTTATTACCTAGAAACATTTTAAGGGTATATTAAAAGTTTTATACATACACTAGGTCTTATCAAAAACAATGTCTAAAAGTATAATTTTTTTAGCATTGTGTAATTAAAAAAATTAAGTTTTTGCTAAGCAGAGCCAACTTCTAAGAATTTACTATTAATTCTTTTCTTTTATATAAATGTATTTTTAACTCAAAAATCAGATCATATGATTGGTAAAAAAAAAATTTAAATCACGAATTTCTAGACTTGATTTGTGGTTAATTTTACTAAATACTTTGACTTTGGTTTTCCAAATAGTTGCCTGCTAAAATCAAGGAGTGAAGTTTCATTGGACATGCAATCTATTGCAAAACGAGTAAATAATGAGCGACTACTGTTGGTGCCTCATACCACAATTAATTATTATTTATACGGCCCTTGTCCGCTTAATGGTTACAACCCAACTAAGGTAGATCGTACTGACGCCAGTTGTTGTGGATTCTAACTACGCTGAAAATTCTCCATATCGATCATTTTTACTCATGTCTGGTAGTCACCCATTACTTCTTACATCAATTAAGTTTGGGCACCCAACTGTGTTGGATCTGAGAATCACAATTAAAATATTTCATCTATACACAAGCAAAATTTCTAAAGGATTCTGTTCAGAAGATTTAGCTAATATGACACCAGAACAATTTGCAACAATTTGTGTTTATAGTTGTAGCTCATCATCAGTAAATTTGATAACATTAGCAACTTAAATTACAAAAATTTCAGGGATCGTAAATGATTACAATAGAATAAATTACATCATAATGATCCTTTCGAAACCATATTTGCAGCTTCGCCATGATTTTCTTCAATGATAATGATTAGTATTGTGCAATTTAAAAAAAATCTGACTATAATTATTATATTTGAGCTAAAGAAAAAAAACTTACAAATAGATGAAACTTGTAGGATTTTTACAAAATATTGTTACGTGTCCTTATAAACCGAACACACAGAGCATCCACTTCTATTGAAAATTATTCCTTAAGTTTTAATAGATTTTTTTTTCCTAAAATTGCAACGGGCCAGATGCGAAGTTTATATATAAGTACTAGCTTCAACCCGCGACTTTAGTCCGCGTAAATTTCGATAAAAAGTAGCATAACTAATAACTTTTTCGTTTTGCCAAATTCTGTTTATTTCTTATATGGTGGTAGGGCAATGCCCCTCCGGTTTTGACCAAACTTAACATGCAACAGATATGACAAATCCGATTTTGTCAAAACGTAGCCTATATTCTTTCCATCGTCCCATTTATCTCTATACCAAAATTCAAACCAATTGGTTAAGCCATAAGAAAGGAACATACATCGTATCCATCCGATTCATAACAAGTTTCGCATTTATAATATTAGTCGGAATATACATGTTCGACGGCTACGGTAAACTTATTAAGAAAGTTCAAAATATCTTAATTAACCATTGATGGCAGCATCTTTGCTAAAACTTTGGGCCTTGATAGAGCCATATTAACTAATTTCCACATATCAATTATGGTTAAGGCAGTGTCTTAAGCTTTTGCAAATTCTTTATTCGTTTGGTGACGCATTATCATCGAGCAATGCCTCCATTTCTTAATCTTCAAAACCGTGCAAACCACTTCCGGTACGTTCATTCAGCTAAAGCATGAACTTCCAGCTAAACTCGATGACTTTCGGTAGCACTTTTCTTCATGTAACAGTAATAAAGAAGAACTTACCGCAAAAACACTTTGTCAGGCACAAAGTTCGACATTTTCAAATGAATAGAAAGAAATTTTTGTTTATGCTTCAACCAAATGACATATACTAAAAAATACCCGCAATGACAGTAGTTTTTAAATGAATATTGTCACGGATGAACATAACGAGAAGTAATACTTGGTACGCTCTCTCCTAGGAAACAGCACGATTTAATGCATACACCCAATATATGTTGAACAACGTCCAAAAGTTTGAAGAATTCTGCAAAAGACATTTACAAACGACAAATAAACCCACCTCAACTGATTGGGAGAATCTAAGTTGTCTCAAGGACACACTGGAAATTGCAACGCACTCAACTATTTATGGGTGATTTCTTTGGTTAGAGATTCAGCTCGTAGTTGCAGCAACGATAACAACTCACAGCCAAGCTTTGAGACAGTTCATTCAATGTGAAGAAGATAATTTATTGGGGAGTAACGTAATCATTTGTAGCAACTGCTTGTATCCACAGATAAGAAGAGTATTGACGCACCTGATTGCGATAATTTAAAATTGCTTAAGGCGTATTTCTTTCTCTTCGAAGTAATTGATTTGCGATTTATAAAAATTAGAATAATCATTATTTACGGTCCCTGAAATAAATAAAACATAAAACATACCTCGCTAGATTACAATACTTTTTGTGCAAAAATATATACAATTATTATTTTTTCTAATTAATTTAAAAGACGAACATGTGTACGGTCAAGTTAAGTTTGCCCATCATGTACTCATCGAATATAAACATTTATTGTATTCTCCCTTTTATGGTATTTACAGTTATGCTCAATGAATCTTAATTATTTAAACTAAACAATTAATTGAGTATTTTTAAAGTATTTAATAGCAATCAAACCGAAATAAACTCGTTTAAAAGATACTTAAGCTCATTTAACCAGACAATCTGGCAACAACGACACGCAATTGCAACAATGACGGCAACATTGGCCATAATGGCTTCATCGTCATCGTCAGCATCATCATTATCAGCATCATTATCAACAACCTCATCGTCATACAACGAACAGCTCACACATTTTATTGAATCAATTATCACTGACATGGCATAATAATTACTGTCTGCTGCACAAATACTCATTCAAATATGCCAACAAGCGTGCACACACACAGCCACACACACAAAGACGGACAGACAGACTACAACACACAATCGTACAAACGCATACCAACAAGGTCGCACACACACACACACACAAACGCAAAGCGATAGCAAAGGATTATAAGTATCCTGGCGGCCTCGTTGCTTAACGAAGTGAAACAAGTGACCAAAAAGCTTCGTCGAAGCCAAGCGAAATAGGAAAGGAATAGCGGAAATGAAGTGCATGCAAAAGAATGAGAGAGGGTTATTTAAACAGAAAAAGAAAGCATGCACACATATATGTATAAGTGAGAGATGTTCTAGTAAGGGCAGAGAGAGAGAGAGAGCACCAAGGATGCAGCAATAAAACAAAATTGCCATATAAAGCAAAATAATGAAGTGAAAATGGCAACAATGTGATTACAGTGACAGCAATAATAAATTGCTTCACTTGCTGCCTGTAAATGTGTGCGTGTGGGCGTGTGGGTTGCATATACAAGTGTGTGGGTGTGTGTGTGTGTGTGTGTAGCGCAAGAGAGAGCACAATTTTTGCGCATGTGCCATTTGCATTGCAGCAAAAACATTACAAAGCAAGAAGTAAATGTTTCTAGCAACATTTACAAATAATGACAGCAACATGTTGCAGCAGGCTAACTTGTTGGATTTGCTGCTGAAATTTAAATTTTTTCCACCCAGCTTACTTACATTGGGTTTAAAAATGGCACATATGCATATGTATGTGTCTTATATATACTAAACTCTTGCGCTTATTTTTTTGTCATTTACGAGAGATACTTGGGTTTTTTTTTTAACATAATTGAGCTATTACGAAAATGGATTGAGAACGTTGAAATTATGAAATATTTAGAACAATTGACGAAATAATTGTATGCGGTTTTTTAAAATCTTCCTATACTCCAGTCGGTGAGTTCATGACTGAGTTATGATAGTGTGAATGGCTACCCTGCCAAAGGCTGTGTAGAAATATAAAGATATGATAGAAACGTGATATTTTTCTCATAGGGATATTGTGGTGTGATAATCTATCAAAGCTAGAAAGTGAGACACTAATTTTCCATTTTTTTTAGCCTGTTTGACGGCAATTTAGTAGTAGGACATGCAAATTTATAAATTAATATTTTACTGTGTCGGCCTGAATTTTTTTCCTCTTTTATTTAAAATAGAAAAATTTGAATTGAGGCCGATGCGATTATTTAATGATATTTAATGAAGCCAGTCAGTTACGACTTTTTTATGCTTATGTGACAGTCGAGTTCGACAGAATCATTATAAGCTCTATAAAGCACTCATAAACACTCAAAACAAGCTGGACTATGTCTCACCATGCAGTCCCACATACTGGCCAACAGATCCGATGAAAATACCGGATCTTATAGACTTTGCAATTACACGAAAAATCTCAACCAGATTAATTTCTGCAGAATCAGTTGCAGATCTGTCATCGGATCACTCTCCCATAATTTTTAATCTATTGGAGTGCCTACAATACAAACGAAATCCCAGTTTTCTCACCGCTTACAATACGAATTGGCTTATATACAAAAAATATATAAGCAGCCACATTGAACTCAACCCTGGAATCAACTGCGAAATGGATATAGTGTCAGTGCCCTTAACTCAATTCTCGTTGCTGCAGCAAAACACTCTACACCACAATTTAATTCACCTCCAACGACAAATCACAGCATAACAAATAGTCATGTTGAACACCTGGTTGCAAAAAAACGCCACCTAAGAAGAGAATGGCAAAACTTGAGATCTCCAGCTGCAAAATTAAGGCTGAAAACAGCTACTTGTGAGCTGACTACGGCCCTCAAAATTGAAGATAAGCTAGCCCAGAGAAGATACATCGAATGTCTCTCACCAAAAAACTCTAAATTTCCATTATGGAAAGAACGCGCTAATATTCAGCCACCCGCTGAGGTATCTAAACCCATTAGAGATAATACTGGCAAATGGGCTCGCAGTGATGAAGAAAGGGCTAACATTTTTGCAGCACATCTTAAAAATGTATTTCAGCTAAGCCCATCGACAAACGGTTTCGCTCTTCCTCCATATCCGGATAGGAACTATTCACCACCTCTCCGAATACACACACATGAAGTAAAAAACTTCATAAAAAATCAACTAAACCCAAAAAATGCTGCAGGTCATGATCTTATTTCTCCAAAGATTGTCGTGGAACTCCCCAGTCCAGCTATTAATTATATTACCAAACTTTTCAATGCCATTCTAATAAGTGGTTATTTCCCTACCCAGTGGAAAAAATCAATCATTGTCATGATCCCGAAGCACGGTAAGGATAAAACTCAGGCGGCGTCATATAGACCCATAAGTCTTCTATCATGTCTGTCCAAGCTCTTTGAAAAGATTTTTCTCACAAAAATAAGCCAGTACACTCAAAATATCATCCCTACCCATCAATTCGGTTTTCGCGAAAAGCATGGCACCATTGAACAAGTCAATCGTATTACCTCAGAGATTCGAACTGCGTTTGAGCACCGTGAATACTGCTCCGCAATCTTTCTCGATATTGCCCAAGCGTTTGATCGAGTTTGGCTCGAGGGGCTTAAGTACAAAATTAATGTGTTGCTCCCACAAAATACTCACAAGGTTCTTGAGTCCTATCTCAGCGAAAGAACCTTCGTTGTGCGACAAAATGATTTTCTAACAGTAAAGTCGAAAATCAAAGCTGGTGTGCCCCAAAGTAGCGTACTCGGCCCCATGCTATATGTGCTGTACACATCAGATATTCCAATTAACCACAACATCAACATTTGCTGACGATACTGCAATATTAAGCAGGTCCCGATGCCCAATACAAGCAACAAGTCGACTTGCAGATCACCTCACCCATCTCGAAGAGTGGCTGGGCAACTGGCGGATAAAAGTCAATGAACAAAAAAGTAAACACGTTACATTCACGCACAATAGAGGTACTTGCCCTACGCTAACTCTGAACAATATTACGATCCCACAGGCCAATGAGGTCATGCATCTTGGCATCCATCTCGAAAGACGACTCACATACCGTAAACACATTGAAGCGAAGAAAACACAAATTAAGCTGAAGGGAAACTTCCTACACTGGCTTATTAATTCACGATCACCCTTAAATCTGGATTACAAGGTGTTGCTTTATAACACAGTAATAAAGCCTATTTGGACATACGGATCCCAGCTATGGGGCAATGCAAGCGCCAGCAATGTGGAAATAATTCAAAGAGCTCAATCTAAAATTCTTAGAACAATAACTGGTGCACCATGGTACATTCGAAACGATTGTATTCACAGAGATCTGAATATCCCAACTGTGCAGTCTGAAATAGCTCGAACAAAACGAAACTATTCTCAAAAAACTCGACTATCACCCAAACCCGCTCGCAATAGCTCTCACACAACAAAATAACACAACGCGACTCAGGAGAAATGACCTCCCAAGCTCAGTGTTAAGTTCTTAGAGCCGCTTAGAGCCATTTGGATGGCTAGTACATATTATAAGTTTAGATTTAAGAATTTATTGTAAATTATTGTTAGTCCTAAGAAAAGGAGATACAATAAATAAGAAAAAAAAAAAAGTAGGAAAAAAAATTTATAAGAAAAATTTGCCGAAAAGAGAACCGTTTGCTCCTGGTGCACAAAACATCATTCATAAATACTTAGTGAATCCATCTCAAATCTTAATTTCTCAATACATGAGAGCCCTGGATAAGATAGGTAACTGTTAACAGTACCTTCAGATGAAATTCCCGAAAATTTCCGAGGCTAAGATAAAATAAGGAGTGATTGATGGACCTCAAATTCAAGCACTATTTAAGGATTAAATGTTTCGTTTTCAAATTAATAAATTAGAAAAACCAGCTTGGCTCAGTTTCCAGGCAATCACATAAAACTTTTTGGGAAATAGTAAAACTCCAAAATATAAAGAAATAGTTTCCAAAATGATTAATGACTTTAAAAAACTAGGATAAACCTAATGAACCTAAAACTAAACTTCTTACATGCTCATGTTGATAGTTTTCCCGATAACCTTGGCATTTCAGCGAAGAACAGGGTGAATATTTTAATCAAGACATAAAGGTGATGGAAAACTGGTTTAAATTGAAGATGGAACGAAATTATGATGACAGAACTTTGTTGGATGCTTGAGACATACAAAGAAGAAAGAAAAAACGTAAACTAATTCCTTAACATAGATCATTTGAAGAAAAAGGAACACGTTATAGTAGCAGAAAAAAGAATTAATAGAGAAAACATTTAGCATTTTTAGCTAATCTAGAATTTTAAACAGCCCTTATAAGAGCTACATTATGTACAAAGTCCGCTCGTGCAACCTCCTCATTGTGTACATCGGGTAATGCTAATGCCGACGGTCCGCGTTAAATTTATTTAAAGAAAACTTCCATTATACTGAATCTAAGATCACAAAATCACAAATAATAATTTTTAAAAAATATAAATTTTACTTAGAACTCGATTCCGCCGATTCGATTGAAGATTTAACAGCGACCGACCCGAATCAGCGACCCGAAATTAAGCCAGATACCAACATTCATAAAAATAAAACAGTTTTTTAAATTCTCGTAAATCATAAGGCGGATACATTTAGAATTTTGAAAATCTGACTTTAGATTTGTAAGCGACTCTAAAGATTCAAGCGTGATTATTTAAAAAAGTTTGCCTGTCAAATAAAATCCGCCACGTTTTTTGAGTTTAGGAAAATCCTGACAAGCTGTAATAACTCCGCCATGTTTTTTTTTTTTTTTGTGTAGCTCTGTTTTCATTATTATTAGAGAGTATTGGATTACAATTGCAAATTATAACCAACGTAGCCTCTTAGTCGATATATTATTCGTTTGTTTTTGGTGAAGAAAATGCATTTGTATTAATTTTCTAAATATAATTAGTTTTAGATAATACAGTCGTGTCTGGATTTGCTTCTTGCGTCCACAGAGTGACTTTTCAACCTCTTTTTCGCGTAGACTACGCAGTGCTTATATACCAGCCCTTAGCCCAAAAGTTTCAATATCTTCTGTAGCTTTTACGGGCCATAAGTTCTTTCAGGAAGCCACTTCTAGAACAAAACTGTCTCGTCTGCGTTGTAAATTTGGTCCTGGCAAAGCTTCAACTCATAAACAATATTGCTGAGCATATGCTTAAAAGTTTCAACTGCTTGGGTTTTGGATGTAAGTTTTTCGTCGGACACTTTCAACAGTCTAACTCCAAAGCGAGATTTAAATCCAGATAGCTGACAAGAAAATTACCTTTTGTTGCTTTTTCCTTCAGCATTCCCACACTAACTGGACAGTTCTTTTTGCATTGCTCCACAAACCAGTTGTATAATGCTTTCTCCATGCGGGAATACTCGCCTTTTCGAAGAGTCTATCTCTTAGATGCTCCACTTTTCGAGTGAGAGATTATGTTACGTTTCCTTTGGCTCATTCCCGACTCAGAAACTTTTAAATACACATAAAAAAGCCCACTTTCAACCAGAATCAGCTCATTTTGTAACAATAAACAGCAAAAATACTACATACCCAGACACGACTGTAGTTTATATTTAGTTTCATCTTAAAATTTTTTAACAAGAAATTGCACTAAGTTCTGTAATATCTTTAACATAATCCATAGATCGAAGAAAAGCTTTTGCCAGATTTGATTCGATCTACTAATTTTGAAAGGTTTGCAGTTTTGTTTATCTACAATGGTACTTTAACATTTTTTGGTGCATCAAAAGTAGAATCTTGAACTGTTAAAAATATTGGTGATGTAGTTTATGTCACATTAGTTCAATGGAATATGAAAGAATGGCTACCAATGCTGGCATCAACACAGGGGCCGGAGTTCTTGAAAAAAATATTGGACATAGTTTAATCGATCTACCGTGACCGTCAAAAAATCAACTAAGAACGCCATCAAATATGAAACTGTTTGTCTACAAGTAAGTCTAGCGGACTGTGATAATTGTAAAAAGTTTTGTCAGTCTACCATGCATGCCGGATGTCGGACAAGTAATTAAAAAAACAACAAAAAACTTTTTATGGTATATCGCTGAAGAAACAGTAGAGGTACTTCTCTGATTATTATTTAAAAACTTCTAAAATAAACTTGTAAAATTCCGGAGCAGTCCAAGTCGAATGCAAAAAACACGAAGTCTCCATCTATTACCGTTTCCGAGATTCTTTCGTTCATACAGACGGGCGGACGGACATGGCCTCTATCACTCCTGACCATAATGGGGGTAACTTTATTTCTACCTGTTACATACATTTGCACAAACCCAATAAATTTGGGTCTTGGAATTGTAATGCTTATGTCATGCTCAGCGAAAGAGATGTCTATGTGTGAAAAAGTTTTGTATATGGTGAAGTGAGTTGGTGAGCCGTTATTTAGCTTTGTTAAGGATGACTGGCCCTTTCCATGGTTTTAATCGATGTTCATTAGGCCCTGTACCGAAGGTACAAGAGCCTATTGGTTTTGTGCAAATGTATGTAACAGGTAGAAATAATAATCGGAGACCCCCCAAAGTTACCCCCATTATGGTCAGGAGCGATAGAGGAGTCGATATAGACATGTCCGTCTGTCCGTCCGTCTGGCCGTCCGTATGAACGAAAGGATCTCGGAAACGGTAATAGATAGAGACTTCGTGTTTTTAGGCCCTGTACCGAAGGTACAATAGCCTATTGGGTTTGTGCAAATGTATGTAACAGGTAGAAATAATGGTCGGAGACCCCCCAAAGTTACCACCATTATGGTCAGGAGTGATAGAGGAGTCGATATAGCCATGTCCGTCTGTCCGTCTGTCCGTCCGTCCGTCCGTCCGTCTGTCCGTCTGTATGAACGAAAGGATCTCGGAAACGGTAATAGATAGAGACTTCGTGTTTTTTGCATTCGACTAGGACTGCTCCGGAATTTTACAAGTTTATTTTAAAAACTTGCCCCTCCCCCCCTTCCCCATAAAATCACCCCCAAGGGTAAAAATTTCTTCGGCACAAAAAAAAGTAAGTATGCCAGTATAGAGATATCGTCCTTTTTAGCCAAAATCCGAAAAGTTCATCAAAATCGGATAATAAATGACGATTTTATAAGCAATTGAATTTGAGCGACCCCCCTTTTCGTTTCATACATAAAAAAATGTTTTAAAAGGCACTTAGTCGTGCAATGAGAAGTGGTCATGTGTTTGGTCATAAGCTAGGGGAACATTTAATGTGTTTGTTAGGCGACCTGCACTGGTACAGGGCCTCTTACAGTCGGTTACGCCCGACTGTGATTTTCTTACTTGTTTTTTTTTGTTTTTGTTTCATGAACGCTTGGTTACAGTTTATGCAGAATGTTTCATTGTTGCATGTTTCGTTTCAGCTAAATGTTGTTCGGTGGAGCTATTCGTGCATACTTCGTGAGATTTGCTGATGGTCGCGGGGTGTCTAAGCCTTAGACAATTAAGTGCCAGTGGTATGTACGGGCGTATGTTAGCTCTTTCATATTCAATTAACTGTGGAGGGTAAATGATGTGAATTTGTTCATACTTCTGTGACGTTTTGCGGTTTGAGTTTTAATGATAAATGAAATAAAAGCAATGAGATACATTCAAAAGTATTTTGTAGTACATATGACTTGTTTGTTTTTAGACAAACTTCTGTGATTTCGCTACTATTTAGCACTTTGCTCTTGAGTTAATTATTCTTTAATTGATTAATGTCAGAAGCAAGTTATTAATTGGCAGTGACAGCATACATATGCACTCAGACACATTTGCAAACAAACTCACACATATGTATGTACACAGTGTAGTTCACACATACAGACACATAAAGGCTCGCTGAGTTTCAAACGCCTTTTTCCAATTAGAACGTATGTCGAACCAAAAATTCAATGGGCGCAAAAGAAACAAACAAATATGACCCCACAGCGAATGAATGGATGAATGAATGAATGAACGACAAAGGCGACGCGACGCGACGCGACGCGTCGTAATGGAGACTCATTTACAGTTCATAATGTTCGTCATTACAGCTATTTGGGGGCGGGATGGTGGGCAACATACATCATTGCAAATAAACGCGAAGCGCTCGCGCCGATACCACCAGCAAAAGGCAAAAGAGCAACAACAACAAGAATAATGAAGTCATACAACAACAACAACAACAACCGCAGCAATTGCAAAGGCACACATTGGCAACATTACGAGTTAAATTGCTTGTAATGATGTTGGCAGCGTCGCTGACGTCAACGTCGACGTCGATGTCGACGCAAACTGCCAGCCAGTAAGCCCGGCAATTGTTTTTGCTGTTTTTGATGTTGTTGCCGCTGTCGCAGTACCCCCTGCACAAGTTGAAGAGGGCCAAATAATATGGAGCCAGCAGACCAAGTAGCAACAAACTTGAAGCTCATCGTGACTTACTCTCTGACTCAGTCGGCAGCGTATGAATGAATAAATGAAATGGATTGGATTGGGATGAGTTCGCCTGTGTAGGTGGTTTGGGTTGGGTGGGGTGTGTTCTTTGAGAGTGTGGACAACATCGGTGGTTGAGATGGACAATTGAAAAGCAACAAATGGCAGACAGCATTTCTCCATTTGTTGTGCACGCACATACTACATGAATGATTCCATTTTATATTTGACAACTACTACTACACTGTTGTCTCAACCTAACTTAAGAAATACATTCTTCCATGTAATTCGAACATTAAAACTATATAATATTTTTCCATATCAATGTCAGGAATGATATGATAAAATTTCAAATTGAATTGAAAAAAGTCATGTTGATCTGTATTGAGATCATCTGCTACTTCTATCAAGTTGAAGAGTCATGACTGTTATTTAGAAATACAATATTTTCAAAAATAAAATGGATCGACAAAATGTTTTTTTTTTTTAAATTCGAAAATGTCAAATGTCTCTAAGAAAAACCTTATCTGTGATCCTTTTTTCTCTGTATGGACCCAGCAGTCTAACAATATTGCATGCGCAGCGTTCAGTTGATAATTCGGAAAATAAAAGTTTTCCATATCTTCAGACCTTCTGAATGGCTTGACACGATCATTTGTACATACAGTGCCAGTCAATTGAATAAAAAACCGATTAATTTTATACGTTTCGAAGGGTCTATTTCATTTTGTCTTGGCTCACTTGAATAAGAACATAAAAGTTAAATTAAGGCAAAACCAAAAATCTTCATAAAAGAAAGTTCTTTTTAATATGACCTCATAGATGCGATTTGGTAGGGAAAGGTATTTAAATGTAATTCAGAGCCATTTTTTACGAAAGAAATTTTATTGCATTTATTAAATTATCTTCTAAATTCGTACTTTTAACTGGTTAGTCAGCACCAACCATTCTTTATAGTATTGAGGTCTGATAAATACGGAGGCCTTCCAGTTCTTAAACTATTGGTTGGTATAAACTGTTGCCATATAGTGCAGGAAACATAATTTGAAAGGTGCTAACACTTTTTTATCTACTGAAACCCTTTTCAACCTTTGTTTATAAGTTAAGGCATTCACTTCAAAGGTCAGGAAGTGGAATTCATATGTCCTATAATACAAAAAAGCTGCCACGACTATGATGACGATAGAGAAAATAATATTCCCTAAGCATATCGTAAAGATAAAAGTTATATCCGTATGGCTCATCTAGCTAAAATTTTTCACATTCGAAAATACAACCAGTTTTCATTTCGACTTCGAAGTCATACAATCGTGCACTGTTGAAACATTTGCAGTTTTGGTCAAATATGAGTTTATTTTTGCTGCAGTCTTGGGTGAATTGAAGGCTGCACGAAGAATAGCGCTTCTAGCGTCTTACGTCGTCCACTAATTATGTGTATGCTGGAACTCTTATGACCATGCATATAAGAAGTACAGCCGCTTGTACAGAGGACTATGTGAACCTCATTAAAGACTTTATACAGTACTTGGTTCATAAAAGTCTCAAAACTAGTCGTAAATTTTCGAAGGCCCATAAATCTTACGAAGAATTCGATTCTATCAGGGTTCAAGCTTCTGCGCCAATCACCAGCAGCAGAATTCGTGATTAGCATCTTAAAGATTTTTATTTTCGTTTTTCGAGAGCAGATTCTTCTACTTCTTAATTGTTTGCTGAGCCCAAAATAGCATCCACTAGCAAGCGTGAACTCCAGGTTGAGATTGTTGTAGTATAGCACTGAAGTCGGACTTCTTCATCACTGACAATCCAAAATATGAATACGATGTGCCAAGTAGTAAGTACGTTTGGTCCTAGACGTGATGTGTGATGCTGCAGGCTACATTTTCCAATTGTTGCGTCAAAGATTCCTTTTTTCCTAAATCGGTGTTGTTCAAGGCGTACTTAGAATCCATCTTTCGCAGCATCGTCAACAAATGTAAAACAAAAGAGAAAGCTTTTACTTATCACGAAATCACAATATCGTGCTTTCTTGTAGAAATATGTTCTAGACTGCTTATAGTCATATCGATCGCAATTGCAGAATTTCAGTGATGTCAGCTTCGTGTTGTAGACATCAACGAGTTGGATAGTTGCTTTTTCGTCAAAGAGGGTTCTCGAATTCCAGGCGTATATCTAAAAATTGTGGTCCTTATTCCATCTTATTTGTATTAGTTTTTTAGCGGTGACGGGTTCACGCCGCCTTCTCACAATTTTTCCCCTCAGTTGTCAGCAGGTTATCCAGGTAATAACTTACTAAAGGAGAAATTGTGTGTTGCTTGTGTCATTTGTTAATAATTTTATTATCAATATGTGAGTGCAAGAAATGGAGCTTCATGTTCATCAAGCATTCTAAGCACTTGTCAAAATCTTGGCCAACTGCTCGCAAACTAAGCCGGGACTCTTTCTCCCGATCATTAATACTACTGTTAGTATCCCTAAATTATTGAATTTGAGGACCACCAAACACCCCCTCTTTAATTTAGACATCAACAAGTTTATGGAATACCTTTTACAAATACATAAAACCTTTGTCTTATTAAAAGCTTTGACAAACTGTTTTACCAGACCTAGCTATATATGAAGAGGAGGAATTGGGATGTTCGTGGCAAATTTCTTTCGTTTCATTTATAAGCCCTTTAATATCAGTGTAGATTAACAGATCTTTCTCTTTGGAAAAATATTTCCAAGACTCGAATTCCATACACTGGTACTAGGCCATTTCTCTGTTTCATAAACAAAACAAAGATTTGATCTGATTATTTAGTATTTAGAGAAATCATGTTTACGTTATCAGTATAATCATTCTCAGACTCTTATTCATCTACTTCCATCATATTCTTAAGATCAGTTTCTTTTTTGTCCTTGTTGGATAATATTGGAGCCTTTAATGATGTCACTGTTTTGTCTGAGGTTCTTTTTATTCAGTTGGCCTGAAAATTTAGTAGTATTTCCAACTTTTCTCCAATGGTTCAACAATACTCGTCAAGAATTACAAATTATATTTGGAGTTCATAAAGGTCGAAAATTTCCTTGTATGTGACTTTGATGTCATCATCTATTTCTTTCGCAATGAATTAACCTCTAACTTACAGCAAATGTAATAGAACACATCACGAATACTATCATACTCGTGCGTTGGATTATTAATTCTTCTTGTAGCATTATACATTAGCCAAGACATCACCCTGACCAGCCGTCTGTACTGGGGATTCGTGGACCTGCATCGTAAAATATTTCATACAACAGCCCCCAAAAACCCCGAGTAACCTGTTTCAAGCGAACTCTATGTATTATTCAAAAAAGTGTCCGCGGTATTAGGTTTTTGAAGTTGTGATCTGGAGTCAGTTACACCTAAAACATATACCAAAAATTAGTCAGGCTGTGTTATTATTATTATAAGGCAATAGGCCCTGTGTAACCTTTCAGGACCGAAGTATTCACATAAATCACTTCATTCAACCCAAAAGAGGGCCCTTAGATTTTTCGGATATACTCCTTTCCTGTCACTTGGTTACTATCAGAATTCTGTGCCTAATCATCATCTTCTAAATATAATCTACAAGTGCTGTCACTTTCAATTCCAATTTTCAAGACTTTGACTGCAGTGTCCAATTAGAAAACCTGATAATGTTCTCAGACCGTTCTTTCGTACTTCTTGAGTCCGATGCATATTTCAGATCTTTCGTTATTGTAAGGAGCTAAATGGGGTCTTATGCCTTCACAGTTTACACAGAAAATATTTCTTGCATTGCAGTATTTCTCTTTTTCACGAATCCAGAGAGTACATAGTCCGAATTCGTAAAATGGATCTAGGCCATTGAAAGGAGACTCTGCTCCCCTTCATGCCAAATTAGCAGCTTGTTCATTTAATGGTATAACCACATGGCCATGTATCCAGTATATGAACATCCTATGCTATCTAGGGCTAGCTAAAACTTCATCACATTTGAATTTTGTGCTTCGCCTCTATTTTAATTGAATAGGACACATCTTTCTATTGCATAACTTTATTCCTGATAGATAATGGCGAATTTCCCTTACCATTCAAATAGTTAGCGCGAGATTCAAAAACCCCCGCGCTGATCACCCCTAATGAACTAATAGGTATAGCCCTATCCACTCATACATTGGCGCTAATTGCCACCACAGGTCTGACCAATGTGAGATACATCATTTACAGTATTTTTGAGGTGCACTCTCGCAATTCTTTCCAGCAATAGCTCTCCATATCATCATTGCCATTATGACTTTCTTTACGAAATATTTCAAGTGAATCTTCCATGTCGAAAATTAGTCCAAGATAGTTAACCTCACTGGAAAATTCTATTAGCGATTCATTCAGCTGTATTGGTTTGCGTGGTTCAAATTTATATATCCTGGTAATAGAAAAAATTTTAGGCTTAGATGGGTTAATACTCAGTCCTACTTTGGAGCACCAAGTTCGTATAATCTTGATACCCATTATAATTTGATTACATAATGTGTATTCAAGCTTCCCTCTGCAGTTAGTTACTATGTCATCAGCGCCGTCTTGGCATTTGTTGCCGACTACTTCCGGAAAGATTGGCCACAACTATATTTCTAGGATCTATTGCTCTCCTGTAATATCAAAATTCTATATTAAATGTGTTTTCAAAACCGTCATCTATATCCAGTAGAGCCTTAATGGCTGTCTTTTTAGCACCTACGTCTGAGGATGGATTGAGGACTTCAATTTTCATAAAGCAGTTTCGGTGTATCTGCTAGTTCTATGTTTTTTTTTTCTATGCAGTGAGTAATTCAACATATATGATGTGATTGTCCACCACTTTCTGTAAGATGCTCAGCATAATAAAGGTGAGGTTTATCGGTCTGAAAAATTTAAGGTAGAAACGATTTTTCTTACCAGGCTTCGGAATAAAATCTACCATTGCCTTCCCCAATCATATCGATATATAGCCAAGTGGCAAACTTCTTAATATATCCTTCGTGCAAATGTCCCTAGATAGTTTCCAGTTGGCTTTCCTGGCATTAGATCGTTGGAATAAATTTGCTGTACTTACTTCTATTATTGGGATATAGTTCGGTAAGTGAAAGTTCGTCCACATCTTATGTAATGTTGTGAAGTTTTCAGGCAATCGGAGTCATCATAAAGTATATAGTCAACGACAAGGGCGTACCAAGCCTTCTGAATGCGGCTCCTGACTTATTTTTAATAACCCAGAGTGATTAGGTACCTTAGCACCCATCAACTAATAATAACCATAAACTTACAGCGTCATATGAGAATACCCTGCACGTCTTTCTTCCTGATAGAGTGTTTGATTCTCAGAGGTTTTGAAGTTTCAAACTAACAGTATAGACTATAGGCTAACTGCAGAACTAGAGTAAGTTTGTCTTACAATTTCTCTAATTTCTCCATAGCACTTATGGATGTAGAAGAAGCATAAACATTCCCTCCTACACACGCCCTATCGACATAGTCCGAATTTCAATTATAACTCTTATATATTATATTATTCCGTCATATATTTTATATATATAAACTTTATATCAGAATTTATACATAATTTAATCCTAAAGCTAAAATATTACTCCGTGTAACTATTTTGTGGAATCAGACATAGACCAACTGAAACACGTTGGACGCCTGTGTTTCTGTGCCAGTTGTGTAGTTTGAGTCAGCTTATACGTCTGTTCGTTGTCGTAGTTATTGTTGCTCGAATTGTTTGTCGATATGAATGAATATATGTACGAGTATGTACATATGTAAGTAGATACATATATACATATACCGATATGTTTTCCTGTGTGCGCACGGATATGGCTTATGTATCTAATGGATACATTTGTATCTTATCGATGGAATTGTTTGTTAATCTAGCTATTTCATTTATTGCTGCCTAAAGTTTTATTGTCGATATGATTCGAAATGCTATTCATTTTTCTATTTTTTGTCGATTACACTTGGGGGTAAAACTATTTAAGCGCTTTTTGCTGTTTGCATTTTTACAGCGTATGCTCTCTCTCGCTCTCTCTTCTCTGCTTGGTCCCGTCTACTGCGTATCACTTGCGTCTGTTGGCTGTCCTTAGGGCATATGAGTTTCTAGATTCGCTTTATGCGAATACTGCATACAATAATGGAGATACATAGTTAGAACAACTTGCCACTGCTACACAAAAATTCGACTGTGTCAATTATTGATGGTGATTTTTCCGAATCGAACGTAGGAATCTATGAAAAATGTGTTTTTCCATTCAATTTAATTCAGCATTCGCTTTCATATTATTTCATACAATTTTCGTTTGTTAAGCCATATTTTCTTCAGCAGTTTTTACAACAAAAAATAGCAAAGCTGCCGTGTTATATTTTTAAAGCGTTTGCTTCGTTTAAAAAACTAAAAAATGGCTCACGAACACAATATGGCTGATGGTGCCGGCATAGTCCCGAATCATCCGCTAAATGTCTTCGTCAATCTTCATGTCAATATACCGGCAGATGAATTGCGTGCACGTCGCTTGGCCATGCTCCTGGATGCGCCACATGAGCCGCCGCTGAATTTCAACGCAGTACAAGCGCCGGCAGTGGATTTGCGTCCGCGCAAGAAGCGCAGTCTCTACACAATGACAATGCACATCGATGATGAGCCGGAAATGAGCGAACTGATTGCGAATGGCATGCGTGCAGTGCAAGAGGCTCAGCCGAATGATCCCACCGAATTCTTCGCCAACTATCTGAACGAGAACATGACTAGTCAGAACTACCCCAACGGAGAGGGATTGCCGCCGCGTTGGGGTCATTATTGAGCAATTTCTCAGCAAGTTGATAGAAAAACGCTTTGTTTTTTAAATATGCTTCAGAACCTTAATGTGAATAAATGTAAGTGTTTGAATATTAAAACGGTTTGGTATTCATTCAATTATATGAGTAAAGCAATCAGAGGACAGAATGGTTGGTATTTGAATTAGAATCTTATGACTTTGTATAGGATGCATTGCAATAATGTATTAGATATTTTGTTGATGTTCAGCATGTTACGAGTGTTTGAATGAGAATGTGACTAAATTTGGAACATGCTATGCCAGAGAAGATCAAGCTCGGATTGTGGTTAGGTCTTGGATAAGCTGTAGTGAATAAACAACCTCGGATAAGAAACGGGGGTCTGCTTCTGCAGCAACGGCAAGAAGCTTGAGATGACGTCGTCCGTAAAAGCTTCCATCTCATTATCTTTCCTATCTCCTACATCTCTTCACACTTACTACTCATATCTAGCACTTTTCATTCAAAGTTCCTTCCCCAATCCCTGATTGTTACGCATAATGTTCTCAGTAGGCTTAAAATTTCAGCCGGAGGTGTGTTCAGGTTGTATTCACACGGAGCCTCTCTGATATCTGGTCGCCTCAGAGGGTAATTAAGACCTCGTTGTGTTACTAGAGGCTTTGATACGATGCACCTCATCAACCCTACACTCATAAGAACACAAATGTACTCAAACAAATGAAACAAAGTACTGTGTGACATTTACTAAACTCGCTGAAAGGATGATTGAAACTGTAAAAGACGAGGACTTCTGCGCAGATCTTTTTCGAAAAGTAATGTTTAACTTTGGAGCACTAATGGAGGAAGTACATCCAAGGGAGTGAAGAGATACGTTCAGGTGAGCGCATAGGAAATACCACAAAACGCTGAGTGCAATTGCCACAATAAACAATGGGCTTATCACTGAACGAAGCCAAATGGCAGTCCAAACTAGGCCACAGCACAAATAAATTAACAGTGCAATAGCATACCGATAGCCGGGATACGCGATAGCCAAAGAAGGGGCACTCGAACACAGAGTTCATTCGACCTGTGGCCGCAGCTGTTAATAACTTACTTATGTGGCCGTCAACCGTCTGACGGTCATGGCCGCGTCTAGGAAGCCGCGCCAGCCTCCATAATCTGGTGCGCGCTGGCGCCAGTCGTTCTGAATGAAAAGTACGGAGAGAACTCTCCATACCTGGTCATTCCATCGAGTGCCCGGTCTTCCTCTATTTCGGCGTCAACCAATCAAGTTTGGGCCCCCATGTAAACTATGAGTGCTGGAGCTCTTCTTTTGCGCTGGACTATGTCAACCTCATCGAATAGCCCGTACAACTCGCGGTTCATACGGGATCTAAACTCGTTGCCGATTCTAATAGGACCAAAGATCCTGCGAAGAATCTTGTGAAGGCGCAAAATATATTTATATTTTGGCCTCACAAGTTGCAGTTGTGAAAGCCAACAGCTGTTGTGGGAAGGCCACACAGCTAACAACACTGAGTATGCGGTTAACAATGATGAGACCACAGTCATGAGTGATACAGCTGAGATGGTGCGTAAATGGATATCAGAGGATAAATGGTGTTATGGATGTCGGTCGCATATACGCTAGCCGAAACAATTGAGTCAGCAGCGCTGTTAGCGTGTTGGCGCGAAAATCAAATATGATTTTCTGCAGGACGGCTGGAAAGTAGCGGTGATCCTTTCTGTTGAGCGGCGCAGCAGCACGTAACGTACGGTAATTCTGTTAGCGGTGTCGTTGCGGCGCAGTAACAGAAATGATATAAAAGGAGCGGCGTTTTACATGAAAGGGAGTCTGACTTTGGGTTCTGAACTAAGAGCTAGACAGGCATTTGAACAACGGGTTTCAAATAAATTTTGAGCAAAGGGCCTCAAAGCAACAGAAATAGGATTTGTACAGTGGGCGTCAAATCTACAGCTGAAACACTATTTGAACACTGGGCGTCAAATAGGATTTGGACACTGGGCGCCAAATCTATAGCTGAACAACTATTTGAGCATTGGGCGTCAAATAGGATTTGGACACTGGGCGTCAAATCTGCAGCTGGAGGTACTATCCGAACACTGGGCGTCAGATAGAGTTCGAACACGAGTCGACAACAGAGACGATATTTGACCACTGGGTGTCAAGACAACGGCTGGAGCGGCATTCGAACATTGGGTTCGAATCAACGGACGGCGTACACAAAGCCCAACGCCGGTAACCTGAAAAGGGGTGTGTACACGAGCCTCAAGAGAGGAAAGCAAGAACAATTAAATAAAAGCACTTAAAATCAACAAACAACAACTGTCTAATTTTCCTCGCGGTCTTAATCAAACAAATTTATGTAGACGGACCTTGGCGAAGCTGAGCTATCCCAGCCTTCGACCCGGAAAAACCGGGAGTCCTTTACAATCTTCCTCTCAGACTCCCACCGCTGCCTCGCCCGACTCAATGACGGTCCATGCCTCTGCGCCACACAATAGGACCGGGAGTATCAGCGTCTTATAGATCTTTATTTTCGTCCGTCGAGGGAGGGCTTTACTTCTCATTTGCATGCTCAGCCCAAAAAAGCATCTGTTTGCAAGCGTGATTCTTCGCATGATCTCCAGGCTGACGTTGTTGTTGCTGGTGATCTCTGTTCCGAGATAGACGAAGTTATCTACAACACTGAAATTTAAATTCTCCATCGTCACTGACCGTCCAAGATGCATTGACGGAGTGCGAGAAGACACCAAGTACTTCGTCTTGTCCTCGCTAGACCCATGGCTGAGATTGTTTTTCAATCTCCGAGAACGCCTTGCTGACTCGCCGTTCCTGCGTACCGATGATATCGATGTCATCGGCGTAAGCGAGCAGCATCACTTCCTTTTGGAAGATCGAGCCCGACATACTCTGTATGTACGGGCATTGGCGTAGGATGTATTCCATCAGGAGATTGAAAAAATCGCACGATAGAGCATCGCCCTGCCTGAAACCTCTCTTGGTATCAAAGGGGTCGGAGAGGTTTTTCCCCACCCTGATAGCGTCGCCATGCAAAGACGGACAATCTTTGCCGGGATACCTAGTGCAGACAGGGCGTCGAAGAACTTCGCTCTTATCGGCGTGTCGAAAGCAGCTTCATAATCGACGAATAGGATGGTGCAAATATCCATTCCCGGTGCATATCCTTATTTCATGATCCTTATATCGTTTGCGGGGGTCGTCATCAAAGGGTTCCTTCCGAGGCTTCCTGTTCGTTTTCATTGAGGGTTTGTTTTTTAAAGTGGCAAGTCCCAAGCCCAGCGCACCAACCCCTTATTAAAGGAGAGGGGGCCCCTTCGCCTTCTCACGTTAGCTCACCTCTGAACTGGTATTCAGAGGCTACCCAGGATACCCTAGTCAAGAATCATTGTTGGCCATTCCCAGGTGAATGGCAGTCAACAACTTTTCTCACAATGTGAACTTGAGCAAACGATCCCAATCTCCCAATAATAACGCATCAAAAAAAAGGCGCAACTAACATTTCTAAACTTGGAGAAGTATAAAAGAAGCAGGACTCACAACTTCCCATCTGAATATAGCATCACAATATGATGATACACCCTTGTCGAATGAAGAGGTTGTCTCTTCTCCGTATGGATGTGATGGATCAATGAGCCCGCTGTTATATCAACATGATGGCAAGTACGCTGCTACCTCAGGCAAACCTTCACCACGCGAAAGTAGCATCTACTGTGATCGCTAGGTTGAGCACCAGGCTGGACCTGGGCTTACCGGAGGTATATAAAGGAAGAATAAATGAATTAACATAAAAACCGTGCAGGTAATTTAAGATGTCAGAACTGGCAAACCAACAACTCTTGTCCTACAGAATTTCTAACAGAAATCTTGGTTGTTATCCAGATAAAACTGGATATCGGCGCAGTACTGCACGAAGTTGTGGTCGCAATGGATACCTTCCAGATGAGCAAACTAAATTTCCAGCCAAGGAGATAGAGGAACTGTTGCAAAATTGTAAAAAACGGAACCTACCACTTCTAACTGGAAATGATGCCAACTCACATAACCTTGTGTGGGGCAGCAAAGTTACAAATAGGAGGGGTGAGTACCAATTGTAGTTTTTACTACAAAAAGAACTTAATATATTGAATGTAGCCAATACACCTTTGTAACTAGAGCTAGGGAAGAAGAAATTGACATTACCTTCTGCCACGCTTTTATGTCTATTTTGTTATTAACTGAAGGATATCGGAAGATCGGAAGCAAATTATAAATGAAGCTCTCTCTCGGAAGACGAAGATCAAGATCTACGAGACGCTGATACTCTTGGTCCTACTGTATGACGCAGAGGCATGGACAGTTAGACAAAACGGGGTTTGAAGTCTTTGAGAGGAAGATTCTCCGCAGGATTTTTGGTCATATTAGAGTCGGCAACGAGTCCAGCGCATAAAATTGCAGCGGCTGCACTGTGCTGGTCACCTTATTCGAAAGGATGAAAGAGCTGCAGCATGCATGGCTTACATGGGGGGCCCAAATTGATTGGAGGTCACCGAAATGAGGACGACCGGGCACGCGTTAGAATGACCAGATATGGAGAATTGTCTCCGTACTTGGCATTCCAAACAACTGACGTGAGCATGCACAAGACTACAACAGCTGGTGCGCCTTTCTAAATCCAGCCAGAACGAACGACATTTGAAGGCCACCTAAGTATATATACTCACATTAATTATCTGCCCGCAGAATTTGATGTCTGGTCTGCGGGTTTATTTGGCTTTGGGAATTAGAGGGCTTATAGATTACAAAGGGCCATGCAGTGCTTGAACGACATTGCCTTGTAGTAGAGTAATTAGTGTTGGACTCCCTAACAGAAAACGACATCAAATCCCAAGGCTATGCTGATGATATGGCAATTATCTGTAAAAGGAACTTCGTAGACACTGTGATCCAATTAAATTGAGCATCATCTTGATGCTGCAAAGAAGAACTGAGTATCAACCCAGCCATAGCTACAATTCCTCCATTTTTTAGGAAATATAAGCTGAAATCACTCAAACCCTTATGGGTGAGTGGTACGTTAATAGAATTCTCCAAGTAGGTCCAATACCTGGCAGTGTTGTTTGATTAACATACCACATTGAAAGGGGACAAATTTGGTTAAATCTTCCCCTTCTATTAATCTGAAATGAAATAAATGAAGCAAAATTGGCAATTCTAACTACATAAACGAAGAAAAAATAATATTGTTTCTTACAAAAACTCAGATGGAAGCGTTGGTTTGTATGTAAAGTAGTAATCTCCTTTAGGACGTGGAGGATGAGGCGTAAATTGAAGGCTCTATCTTATTAAGGCTCTATCTTATATAATATCTCGTTATACATACGGATAGCCAGAAGATCAAGTAATTAATACTCATCATATATATGCCTTATGGGAACTTCGTAGCTTCCTGTCTGTTACAAACATTGGCACAAACTAGACATACCCAGTTATTCTATGGATACTGGGTATAAATGCCACGATGGAAGTTTGTATGTGGCAATACTTTTTGATAAATGAGGGTGATACATGAAAATTATTATGTTTCCCATTGTTTAATTATTTCAACTGTGCCTGAAAGGTTCACCAATAATAAAATTTAAAACTCAAAATTATAAGAAACCAATGAAATGTCTTGCTAAGAATTTAAGCAAAATTAAATTCGTAAAACACTTTTTCTTAACTTTATTACACAAATAAAATTGTTAGGAATTTCATGTCTTACATGTTGCATATTAACAAAAACCACAAAATGCAATAAAAAATGTCTACAGCTCTGTCAATGGCAAAAGAAATTACTTCGAAATTGACAATTAACAAAATCATTGAAATCATGAAAATTCAATTTTCAAATGAAATATTTTCACAGACGTTTGTTGGCCCAATTGATTTGTTGCAGCCAAGCCGAGTCCAATGAAACTAGACAATGGAAATGTCGGCATACAATGGAAATATTTGTATTGGAACGGGACAGACTGGACGAAGGACAGATAATACCAGAATAAAGTACGAGTGGGGGTCGGGTCGGGTCGGCTCGGCAACTGACAACATTTAATCGGAAGCGAACAATTGGCAAAAGTGTAGCAAATAAATACAAAATGCACAAGATAATTGCAATCCAAGCCACAGAATGTGGCCTAAAGGCTGGGAAAATGTGGGCGTGGCGCACAGATGAAACAGACAAATCGAGAATGAGTGATCGATTTGAATCAAATCGAATCGAATTGCTGCATAGTCGCACATATAATCAAGAAGGCACAAAATGCATTTAATTTTGTAAATGAAAGAAAATTGAAAGTCATCGAACGAAAACTGCATGCGACAGTTGGCAGGCAACCTTATTTGGGTGGCATAAGGCTGATCTGGCCAGCAGCAAATTGCCACCATTATTGCAACAGAGCGGTAGACTTAACTTTGGACAGACAGCGCTACGCGTCTTCTTTTGGATGCAGTATTGTACGCCTATACAGACAGAGCACAACCGCAAAACTCATATCCGGCAACCAATTGACCCCACACGCAAGTATACGTACGTAGTAAGGCACACATATGTTGGCTCAACTGCTGCAAACTCATTGCTACTGTTGCACACAAATGTTGCAAGGTTATAGACACGGCGCACCAGATAGTTACAGCGGCAAATTGCCGCCAGCCAATAGTTACCGACTGCCCCGCCACTCACAAACTTTGTTGAGCGAATTTTTGCTGTAAGCAGCGGTGCTTTTTATTATACGCTGTAGCCAAATGGTAAATGGGTATTTAAGTTTGTGCTTATGTATGTAACTGGCAATAAATGAAATAAAAAGACTCAACAATAAAAAGCTTAGAAAGCTTATAAATATTTAAAAAAGCTTACCAGACTCCTTCTGGCCGATCAGTCTCGCACCCTCATTATTGAAGGTTTGACCACGACTGATCGTTGCCCGGCTTGTGGACAACGTGAAATCCGAGGAGTTATCTCATCCTTGAAGCATATGACAAAATAATTACGGCAGTGCTAAGTGCAAATACATGTGCTTCACAATAAGAAGATGCAACACATCACCACTGAATTTCAATAATGAACCTCTTCCTTCGACTGAGAAGGGGAAGTAATGTGGTTTTGTACTTAACCGAAGGCGCACTCTTAAAGAACATATTGGAACCATGGTTCAAAACAGAAACTCTGTGCAATAACAAAAATATTTACCAACATATTGTTGCCCTCATCTGGAGAAACGGTATTAAGATCAATGGTACGCAGCCAGATCTAATCGTAAAAGAGTATAGACCATACAAATCAATAGGAATAATAACCGGCTGTCCGTGCGTAACTCTACACTGCACCTAGACCTCAACGTGACACTTCTTGAAGACCAAAGAAAGTTTTTCACTAGCCGCTACAACGATCGTCTGTTAACACATATAAATAACCTGGCCAGATCTCTGGCGATAGCCAATCCTATCAACGGTTGCTCTGTTGATGGAGTTTATCTATGTATCTGATGCTATGACTACTAATTTCTTCAGCTATACTCGCCATCTGAAGATCTTTATGAATTTTGTCATTGCGTATATATCACGGAACCCGAGTGAGTCTCCTTAGGATGATGTTTTTAATACCTTTCAATTATTTCGATATATAATTCTGCTAGCACACTCCATAGATAGCTGCCATAAATCCAGACCAGTTTAAGTATAGCTTTGTATAGGCTAGCTTTGTTGTGTAGACTAAGCTTAGATTTTTGATCCAATAGATAATCTATATGACACGCCCTTTCTGTCAAATCAAACGCTTCTTTCCCATCAAGGAATAAGGCCGAACAGTACTGTTTCTCTTTAAAGGATTTTTGTAATAATTCGGGGAGCATGCTCTGGAGTTCCCTGCCCTCGTCGAAACCCGAATGGATGATCGGGGAGAATCTTGCTGTTTCATTGCTGTTTCATCAATCCCCATTAGGCTTTTTAACGGGAATTAAATTTCAAGTAGGACGTTTTAAATATTTTGTAGCATAAATCGCATTCAGGTCCATTAGGCTCAAAACTAATCAGGAAGTCTTCATTCACAGCGTTTTTTAAGTCAATTAAACTGTTTTTTAATTTTTTTAAAACTCTGCATATTTTTTTAATTTTTGAAGATTATTGAAGATGTTTTTTTTTTTTAAATATTTTTAGAGGAATTGCGGTGTCTGCTGCTTCACGTATTTTCCAGCTTAAACATTCGAACATATAGTCAACATGTATTACGGAATTTATTTCTTTGACTTCGATGATCGACATTTATTTTGATGACAATTGCGAAATGATCGGAAAAAAATCGTGAAGTCTTTAATTTTTATCCTTTGTCTATCAAAACCACGGCAGATGGTGATATCTGGTATAACCGGGTGACGGTTTAGATTAGTCGGGCTGTATGTTGGACTTCCTGAAGTTAGGACTGAATAATTATTTGTTTGAATGTACTTCTTTGCGTTTATATCACCACCGATGAGAAAGCACTTCCAGTAACTGCGTGTAGTACTACGCTGATAACTTGAGCCCAGAGATGTGGTGTTGAACATTTTTATTTTTTATCGATTTGATGAAGTGAACTTCCGCTGGGACATGCCATGTGTCATCGACCAGATCAAGTAATAGTCGGAAGGAGCGAAATCTGGAGAATGTGGTGGGTGGGGTAAGACTTCCCATTTCAGCATTCCAAATAGCTTCTGACCGGTCTTGATTACAAAATCACTATGTAGTGATTTTTTCGTAATCCGGATAGCGTTTTTCCGTGATCGATTCATTCGGTTTAAGCGCTGGTCCTTCCAAATACAGGATGAGTCGACAGTCAGGCGTTTGCTAACTGTCGACTCATCCAATTCCATTCTTCGTCTTCAAACTTTTCCTTGTTTCCGAGCTCAAAATCACTTTTAAAGAGATCAAACCACCTCCGACACTATTGTTCAGATAGAGCGTGCACGCCGTAAACTTTTACTAATATTTTTTATCAAGACGCTCATTCACAATATTGGTCCGTATTCTAGTGGCAGACACTTGAGCGAGGCTTTCGTTAAGAAATCATTGAATAATTCATGACTTTAAACCCACGCATGAAGATCCCACCAAGTTCATGCGCCTATCACAAGCAAGAAGCACATTGTGTATCACAGCACATTTGTCATCAGACTCGAAGCTGTTGTGGACGCACTTGCTCAGATGAGCAGCACGAATTAGGCTCGAATCTGTTGATAGCAGCAACACTTCAGGTTCGAACAAGTCCCAACATATTATTGTATTACATGGTGCAACCTGAATTAACAACTGCTGCTCTAATTCGATATAATATGACAATTTGTAGGATTTCACAAAGTCGTATAACACATGACTGTAGCACACATACTTGTGTATTTCAGCCAGATTTGGTTGCCGTACAATGCGCATTATGGAAAGGGTTACGGTGAGCGATGTGGGTGCAATGTAATTGCCACATAAAGCGCATGAAACAATGTTGCTATCTGCTGCCGATTGTTGATGCTGTTGCTGCTGCTTCCATAATTGAATTGAATTGATTTGCAATGCATTTGCGGTGCATTTGAGGTGAAGTCGATCGATGGATGATGTTGCTTGCTGTTGCAAATGATTTCATTCAATGCAAAACTCTTTTTTTTTTCTTTTGGTTTTTATTCACATTATTTGTCGAATTGATTCAAACGCTGCCGATTTCCTGTTGCAATAAATCTGATAGCGTTCAAAGTGTAATTATGGCATGTCAATAATGTCGTCGCAGACGCAGCTGACATCTGCGGAGAGACAGACAGACAGACGGACGGACGGGTGAAGCGTGAAGTGGCATGCTGCATGGTGGCACTGTGCTTGAGTATTGGTTGCACATGCAGCAAATGCCGCAAGGGTTGATTAATTTCGAAAATGCTGCCATCGCCAAACGTCAAACGATGTTCCGGCTTCGAGTTGTCGTCGTTCTGGATCTGCGCGCTGAGTCTATCGTTTTATTTTGAGTTTATTTTTAAAAATTCGCTGCCCCGCGTTGCGTTTTATGTTGTTGACGCCGTTGTTGTTGTTGCTGTTCAATCTCGTTTGATGCTCGTGCAACTAAAAAGGCAATTCAATTTAGCAATGCATGCAACATTCAACATTCACTGACATCTATCGCAGCTGAATGACAGAATGAGTAAGTGAATGAGCGAATGTACACATTCGAGTATGATTGAATACTTTACATGCTTTGATCTTTGCAAACTGCGTAGAAATAATCGGCGAGGGTTGCTATTAAAGTTGAATTGTAACTTTAAAGAAATTAGATTGTACTATTTAAAGCACTCAAAATCGTTTTCAAAAGATACCTCTAGGGTTGCTAAATCTTTTTTTCAATCATATAATAACGTAATGCATTTCGCAGAAACACATCTCGAGAACTAATACAATATACCAATTCTAGCGAATGCATTCTAGCTCGATAGACATATTAAACGGCCAGTTTTGGTAAAACATCATCTAATTAGGAAATCTCAATGTCTATAATCCCTAGATGACAAAATACTGCCACACGTGAGTTAAGCAAAGTTCTTCAACTTGTGGAACTAGCCCAGAGGCATTATTTTTGACGTTTTTATTGAATTGACTCCGATTCACCTCTATGGAAAGCATGTGCATCAAGTCATCCATTATAGTCTCTGAGCGCATGCAAATATTTTGGAGATCAAAAGTGTATAAGGTTTCATCACATTTCACATGTATATTTGGACAAGAGTATTTCTACCCGCGTGGTAAGTTCCGCGATTGTTCACACACAACCATATGCAAAACCGTGTGAGCTCAATAAAGGACTAATTGGCGATGTTCCGCTCCATCGAACAAGTTCTTACCGTATTTCAGAAGAAACATGAATCCCTCACTCTACGTCAAACACTAAGGAACAATCAAGTCAGTACCTTTTTTCGGGTGAACCAAAGAAGGCCAAGGTGGGTCTGTAGGCAAATAAGGTCATGTCCACAGTTTTTTGGGATGCACGCGGTGTCATACTGCAAAGTCATTATTTAGTCTCCCTTAAATTGATCATGGAACAACTAACCAAACTTTTACGTATTTTTTTTTTTTCGATTTTCACGTGCCTCGCTCTTTTCTTTAGTAGGCCCTGTACCGAAGGTACAAGAGCCTATTGGTTTTGTGCAAATGTATGTAACAGGTAGATATAATGGTCGGAGACCCCAAAAAGTCGATATAGCCATGTCCGTCTGTCCGTCTGTATGAATGATAAGATCTTAGAAACGGTAATAGGTAGAGACTTCGTGTATTTTTGCATTCGACTAGGACTTCTCCGGAATTTCACAAGTTTATTTTAAAATTAGATTCGAGTAATTATCTTTTCAATAAAGGTGCGTTTGCTCTGCAAGGAGAGCTTACTATTGCTGCGCATGAGCCAGTTGATCCTGCTCCAGCAAGTCGCCACCTTGGCTTAGATGTGGCCCTTAAAAGTGAGTCTCCTATCTAGATTAGGACCCAGGTAGATAACCTTAACTGGTTGTTCCAACCAGATGCCGTGGATATGCACATGTGGTGGCTGCTATCGAATCTGGTATTGAGCTTCACGTTACACCTGTTGTCCTTCATGCATACACTACCTACATATTAGGCCAAAAGCAGGGATGTCTCTGGAACTTCATTCGTATTGACATCAGGACCAGGTATGTCTGATGCATATAAATTAAAGAGATAAGGCTCACGGACGCATCCTTGTGGCACTTCTGCTATTGCTGGTTGAAGGGAAGACTGACTTGCCTTGACTTTGCCCCTAAAGAAACGCCCCTCCATGTAGAACCGTTTCAGAGCCATGCAGGGCGTAGGCTGTTTCTCCTCGATCGAATGCCTGTTCGATATCCACAAATATGCCATTGAAATACAGCCGACGGTAGAATGCTCGCAGTATGTGGTCGATGATTCTGTGGAGTTGCTTTACTTCGCCATGAGTCTAATCGACCGATAGGATCTAGGTCCATCTCCGATTTCTGGCTTGGGAATCTTTGTGATGACTGCTACATTGAAAATCAACACCAGAATGAGGACAGCACGCTCCGTCATCGCCTTCAACGTGCAGTTACAGATGTTTTCGTGTTCCGGAATTTTATCGGACTTCAAGTTTAATTATGGCTTTAACATCCTCAAGGTCAAATGGGTCCTCAGGCAGGTGGGGGTGGAGTGGTGCTGACAAGAAGAGTCTCTTAGTATCTTCTTTTTCGACTGATGTTAACTCGAATGTCATAAATCGAGGTGTGCTGCAAATGGGGGGTCGTTTAATATTTCTAGTGGCCTTCCATAGGCAAAAGTTTGCATCTGATTTAGTGTTCATATCAAACATCTGCGTGCGTTGCTGCTTTAGCTTATACTTGAGTCGGTTGTCTGCTTGGTGCCAGTATGCCCTGTCATCTGGGTGTTGCGCCCGCATAAAAGTTTTTCGAAGTCTACATTTTTCCTGTAAAAGGTTGCGCATCTCACGAAACAGAATAAATTGTTCAGTCTTTTGCTTGACAGGGAGTAAGCTCAATCTCTGCAGAAGATTTGCAAAGCATCGTCAATAAACTGGCCAGATTGGAGCTTAATGTGAGTATACAATGCTTCATCATGTCTGTATTCCGGTTAATTAGCCTCATTGTCTGGAGATAACGAACTATAGCAGCGTCAAGCGTGACAATTAGGTGCAAGGTTTACGACCTGAGGTCTGTGTGTTGGACCATCAGAACTTTTCAGTGTGGGATTCTAAAGTATTGATGTCATGATTTAATCTCCCTTAAATTGAACATGGAGCTACCTTAGCTAACTTATGTATGCTACAATTCTTTTTTGGGCGATTTTCAAAAGACCACGATCATCTCAATTAAAACTATTTGATAAAACTAAACTTATAACAAGATACAAAGCTGCAGTCGAATATGAAACCCTGAACTATTTTGAACCATAGAAACCATAGAAAACCATAGAAAGGATTAGCAGGTTTTTGTAGATACAACCCTTTATATAGAAGTTGGCGTCTATATCGACCTTGCTTTTTGTGGGGGGAGCGGGTGGTGGGTTGGGTTTGTTAACTCTTTTAGTGGTTTCGATTGAATGCCTAATTAAATATTTTATTAGAATTAATGCTATTCAGCCAATACCAATACAAATTTCAGCCTTTCTAGTTGAATAAACAGCAGCCAAAAAACAACAACAATTAACATCAATTAAAAAACCCAAAAGGATTACACAGAAATGTATGGGAGGCTACACCTTTTAATGGTTTGATCCTGACATAAATAAAATATCTTATAAGAATTTACATAAGATAGACAGAATTTGGGATTTATAGCAAATTTAACATCAATAAAAATTTTTCATAAAACCACTTAGAATGAGTAGTAGGTTTGCATGGGAACAGGGTATACAAATTGTATGTACCAGTAAATGGAGAGTATAAAATTAACACCCATCTAAATAATTAATTTTCGGGAAAATTTAAGTCACATTTTTTTAACAAACATCGTATAGATGCTGGTGCGTCTGACTTCCTGCAGCAGATAAATTCTGTTGCATTTGCCGATTTCTTCTTGAAATGCTAACTTATACTTGACCTTATCATAGTCTTTGCCTTTATTGAACTGCGTATATCTAAAGAAGATTATTGGTTCTCTTCTCTTTGTTGAATTCTTCTACATCTACTAGCTCTATGCGAGTTTTCATCTAGGATCCATCCGCATATAACTTGATTCAAGATATTTTAATTTTCCAATATTTCTTATCGGACCATTTGATGGTGAAGTTCCGATCATTGTCATTTTGTTCCTTGCATTGGACATTAGGAATGTAACCTGCATTCAATTGAAGTTTCTAACAAATGGAGGTAGCTTTACTGCTCGATCGATTTGTAATATCAAGAGAGTCTCTTCTTAGTAGGTATAATAGTCCTAAAACAACAGACTACTGTTGCAATAGATCTGTCTGTTGTACATCTAACGATCAACGTAAATCTGTCTCGCAGTAATGTAACCAGTTAAGTTAAGAATTGGATGGGTAATATTGTACTTAATCATAGTAAGTACTGGACTCAGTTTAATCGAAACAATGCGACCCTCAACACATCCATCACACTCATAGATGGTAGCCAAATATATGTATATAAACTAGGACCGGGAGATTGGGATTCGTTTGCTCAAGTGCACATTGTGTGGAAAGTTGCTGACTGCCATACACCTGGGAATGGCCAACAATGATGGTATCCGGCAAAGATTGTCCGTCTTTGCATGGCGACGCTATCTAACACACAAAGCGTTGTCAGGGTGGGGAAAAACCTCTCCGACCCCTTTGATACCAAGAGAGGTTTCAGGCAGGGCGATGCTCTATCGTGCGATTTTTTCAATCTCCTGATGGAATACATCCTACGCCAATGCCCGTACATACAGAGTATGTCGTGCTCGATCTTCCAAAAGAAAGTGATGCTGCTCGCTTACGCCGATGACATCGATATAATCGGTACGCAGGAACGGCGAGTCAGCAAGGCGTTCTCGGAGATTGAAAAACAGTCTCGGCTCATGGGTCTAGCGGTGAACGAGGACAAGACGAAGTACTTGGTGTCTTCTCGCACTCCGTCAATGCGAGTAATGAAGTAAAGCCCTCTCTCGACAGACGAAAATAAAGATATATAAGACGCTGATACTCCCGGTCCTACTGTATGGCGCAGAGGCATGGACCGTGATTGAGTCGGATGAGACGTTGGAAGTCTTCGAGAGAAAGATTCTTCGCAGGATCTTTGGTCCTATTAGAGTCGGCGACGAGTTTAGGTCCCGTATGAACCGCGAGCTGTACGAGCTATTCAATGAGGTTGACATAGTCCAGCTCATAAAATTCCAGCGGCTGCACTGGGCTGGGCACCTCATTCGAATGGACGAAGGAGCTCCAGCACGCATGGTTTACATGGGGGGCCCAAACTTGATTGGTGGACGCCGACATAGAGGACGACCGGGCACTCGATGGAATGACCAGGTATGGAGAGATCTCTCCGTACTTGGCATTCAGAACGACTGGCGCCAGCGCGCACAGGATTATGGAGGCTGGCGCGCTTTCCTGGACGCGGCCATGACCGGTAGACGGTTGACGGCCATTTAAGTAAGTAAGTAAGTAAGTAAACTAGGACCGATTAGCGTTTCTGGAGGAAAGGATGTGAGAGGATGTCAACGCAAATTTTGACCACTGGGAATAGTACACTCCGAGCGCAATATACTTTTTCATCTATAATAGTCTGAGATGCGACGTAACATGTATCGCATAAAAGAATCTCTAGACCAGGAAGACTCCAGGCGAAGATGGTCTGGACAACTTTTCGCTAAAAGTGTTGCCATCCAAAACTTTTCTGGCATTATAAACGTCTCAAATATTTAAAATCTAGCAATCAGTAAAGAGCCCTTCGGCAGTGGATGCAAGCTGTTGCGGCAGCTAAGCTGTTCGGAAAGTATCTGTTGACGAGGATACTGGCGCTTTAAAAACTGGCGAACATTTAAAGGAACGGATACCACCTATCCAGTAGGGATTCCGGAAAGCCCATGGAGCTCAAGAGCAATTAATCAATATAACGCACGACTTTGACAGAATGCGGCACGATGACCTTCTATACGAACTCAAAAGTCTGTTGACGCCCCCCAATTGTACTTAGTATCTCATCAGTCCGCTTGGCTGCTTCAAACGTAAATTCTTGCTTATAAACTTATATTAACTGAACTTCAAACATAGAAAAAAACCTAAAAGTACCAAAAATTGGGTATTTAATTAATCATCAGACCTTGGATTATATGAAGCGTCTGAGAAACCATCCAATCGTGTTAGCTAGGTGCCTTCTTAAGCAACGCATAAAGAGGGGAGTCATCATGATGAAACGGTTCCAGAAAATTTAGTCCTGTCGACTTCGATGGCAGGGTAATTTAAAACTGCAAAGTTCTGCCTAGGAATAAAAAACATAGATCTAAACAAATGTAATAAATCTAGTCTCACTTATTTTTATTGAAATTTTCTGACCATGCGTCATCATGCCGACATCAAGTCAAAAAGGTGAGACGAAGGGAGACCACTTTATAAACATATAAATGGGCGATGGGTCTTTTATGGGAGCTAACTCAAAATGAGAGGAAACCCCCTCTCAGTTTATATATGTGAAGTTGGCGTCAATAAGTAGACACCATAAAGATTTCAAAGATGTTCTTGAATATTAAATAAAGAAGTTTTTATACAAAAATCTTCAAGTGGACGGTTGATTTATATGAAGGCTGATCCAAAATGTGAACAGGCACACCTATTAATATATATGTCTACGTAGTTCATATCGACTTTTAAGTTGAAATAAAAAAGTTTCATTCAAGAATCCATAATTAGGCGACGGGTTTGTCTGAGGGGTACCCATTATCAATGTCACTACGGATATGGACTTAAGTCAGATATCGAAAGATATCCACATAATTTTAAGATCATCACCGGAACTACTAATTCAACAAACCCTAAAATCATACTCAATAAATTGTAAAAATTTCAAGACTTTTTAAACACCCATCGAAATTCGCAAATGTTATGTTTAGATTCGTGTTATAGGCTTTTGAGTAATTGCTTCGACTCCATTACCATTGGTTCGGCTTCTGTTTCTGTTTCTGCTGCTTCACGCTTATCGCTTTTGTCAATAAAATTTAGCAGTGTACGCGTATCTGTATCTGTGTTTTGTATATCTGTTTGTATTTGTTTTTGTATTTGTATTTGCTTTAATAATAAAATGCCACATCATTTCAATTTGATTTTCCTAATATGTTTTCGAGGGGTGCTGACTCCTCGACGCGACGCGACGCGACGCGCTTAATTAATTCCACTGTAATACGAAACCTTCTTTAATTTTATTACAAGTAACAAGCAAACACAAGCGCCATAATTATTTAGATACACTAATAGAACGACTCGACTATGGTGCTATATGAGTGGTAGCTGCGAGTCGAGTATTGGGTTTGTTGTTTTTTCTTTGTACTTTGCACACATGTAACAATTTCCCGAGAAAATGCTTAACCCAGCAGAATGTACGGCACGGCCCCAAAGCCAGAAACGTGTGCAAAACTTTTCCACTTACGAACAATGTGAACTCGGCTAAAATACCTTGACTTTTGCAAGCCGAGAACACACACAGTTACAAACATATACACACATATTAAAAGCATAAAAGTTGCTGAAGTACAAATACAAATAGAGACACCCTTGGTAAGTCCACACACACACACGCGCTCACTCATAAACATTCTGTTGCAAATTGTTGAAAAATAAATATAAAAAAAAAATTAACTTAGAGCAACATAAACATGAAGCGCTTCTCGAAGTCGCACTGAAAGTTGAAGTAGAAAACAGCAAACGACATCGAAGCGTTGAGCAATAAATGGCAAACTAAGCATTTAACATGCTTCGTTGTATTTTTTTTTCGCTGTAAGTCGCGTGGGTGGCCAACAGATACGCAGCAGAGCAGACACGGATTGGCATAAGCAGCCGAGTTTAACCAGGAGCAGCAGCAGCAGCAGCAGCAGCAGTAGCCTTTTTCTTTCCTTCCTCCACCCTACACTCAACTAGCCACGCGACAGTTTGAAGATAGATGAAGTGCATAGAACGCTGTTGTTACTTGGAAAAGCAGACCCACCGGTTAAACGCATCCATTCTCTTTATATGAAACAAGTTGTTATAAATAGCTTCATAGCTTTCCAGTTGCGAGAAGTACTTATTGTACTCGTATCTCGGTGTTGCATATGTTGCAAGTTACATCTTTTTCTGTAAGCTGCGATTGAAATACAAATATCAAAAAAAATATAAAGTACACTGAAAAAAAGAACATCTACAAAATTTTCGGTTTGTCTGGATAGATATAAACAGGCGAAGCCAACATAGCTATGAAGCATTTGCTTTGTACTTGAAGAGGACCTTGCACAACTTGTGTATATTTTATCAAAATCGGTTGAATATTTTAGGTTTAAAAGCTTGAGCAGTCTTCATTCATACAAGCCTTTTCATACTAACACTTATGCATAGTTTGCGCACTAATAAGAGTTTCAAATAGGAGTCTTGAAAGGTTTGTATTTGAATAGATTAAGGATTCTCATTAATAAATTTAAGACGTCTCGAATTTACTATATATAGAATGCATATGCTTAAAAAACTTGAGTCCGAGCTTATTGAACAACAAAATCCAAAAAAACATTTAACATCGAAAATGGGTCCATAGTTTCTATAGTTCCTACACCGATAGATTAATTTTTATCAAAAGACAGAAAAAGAGTGTCAATATCTTATAGTTTTTTCGATTTTGTCATTAATACAGGCAGACGGAAAAGACAGATAAACGAGAACGAGGTGGCAGACTTCGGAAAGGCTCAACGTATGTTATTTCATCATTCCTCGTTGCTAGGGCATAGCCAAGGGAAGTGGTGGTTGCGGGTAATGATGGGCCGTTGTAGAAATGTTGTATAAATGTACGCGATGCCGTTGCCTCGCGGTTTTAAAAAAAAGTTGTAGCTGTGATGACGTTACGGTTACTGGTCTATATAGACAATATGACATCGATTGCAGCGTCAGATGGCCGCAATTCTTCTTAATTACAAGTTCGTGAACCACCTCCGAAGATTTTAATACCAGTGAAGACAAAAGCCTTAGATACAATACCCCTATAATGTGACTCCCCACAAATTAATTACATGGAATGTCTGCACTCTCTACATGGCTGTTGCAACTATTCAGCTGGTTGATGTCCTTCATGAACTGTACCCTATTAATGCGAAATACATATCTCTTGACGAGTTCCAACCAGCTTTATGTATTTAGGCAAAGTACTTCAATATAAGTCAAACCAAGGGATGACCAAACATTCCTACTCGTTAGCAGAATAAATCAGTTCTTCCTTTTTAGGCCCTGTACCGAAGGTACAAGAGCCTATTGGTTTTGTGCAAATGTATGTAACAGGTAGAAATATAGTCGGAGACATCCCAAAGTTACCCCGATTATGGTCAGGAGTGATAGAGGAGTCGATATAGACATGTCCGTCTGTCCGTCCGTCCGTCTGTCCGGCTGTATGAACGAAAGGATCTCGGAAACGGTAATAGATAGAGACTTCGTGTTTTTTGTATTCGACTAGGACTGCTCCGGAATTTTACAAGTTTATTTTAAAATTTTGCTCCAGCCGCCTAAGCGAAGGCCATAAAATCCGGAGCAACATTCTGCAAAGCTAATAATTGGAAGTCTCTTTACAGTTGCACAGGAATAGGGTTAAGTGCACTTCTATAGCCTACTTGGAAGCGATGAAGGACACAATGTTACCCAAGCGATGCTAAGACCAAGATATACTAATTCTATTTGTTGTTTTTTTTTTTATACTTTTTTTTGTAGAGCCGTTGACTTATATCGATGTTGACTCAGATGAATAAGATGAGAACGTATTTCGTATGCCCAAATGGCAAGTCGTTGGATTGCGAAAGCACTCTTTAAAGTCTCAATCATGCACCTTGGTCGCCACGCACAGAACAAGCTCCACTCTTCCTTACCAAATATTAGTACAATTAATCATTGAGAAATGGTATAATCTGGATATTTCTCGGGATTATCCCAAACGACCGCCATCTTGCGGGTAAGCTATCTACATTCTTGATCCAGCTTCGAGTATATTCCACACAAAGCCTCGTCGAGTCGAGGTAACATCGCATTTGCATTCCGCCAATTTAATTACAAAGCCCAGCGCACAATTTTTTCGGTCTGACTGTCTATCGAATTAAGCCACAGGTGATCTGTGTACATTTTTATTTTCCTAACTAACCAAGGGATGACCAAACATTCCTACTCATTAGCAGAATAATTCAGTTCTTCCTTTTTTAGTTTGCTGAATGGCATATGCTACGCCTCCCTCAGCTTCTTGCGTGATTACTGCCCTCAGACCATAATCGGTTAGAAGAATAAATTGTTGTGAGAACGATTAGAACGGACGATCGTAAGCCTTCTGTTTGTAACCATAAAAACGTTAAGCCTTTCTTTATGAGTACATATCTATGGTTCAGAAAAACAAGGCATGAAGCGAAAGGAATATGATGCTTCTTTAAGGAAACTTCTTACTTCTCGCATCGACATAGGTGCTTTCAAGTGGGTGCAATCGCTAAAATCTTTTCGGTGTCTTAATGTATTTCTTGATCAGTACCACGTGTCCCAGATACTTTAATAGGATCTTCAAGAAATTACACTTTTCCACGTTTAACCGTAGATTAACCCGTCATAAACGGCTAAAGTCTTATTTTAACTTTTCCAAGAGGTCTCGATTTGTTAGTCCGATCACGTCTATGTCACTTGAGGTAAAAGCGAAGACCTCTATATTAGCGCCTCAGACTCTGTCCACTGCACGATCGAATTCCCAACGTTTAGAGTCTCAGTGTTCTTTATTCTTTCTTGCAGAAAGACTACTGTAGAATAAAAGTTCGCAGTCATGCGGATGCTTTATTGGGAAAGTATCAGTGTGGCTCAAACCAAAAAGGTGGATCAGTGATCATATATTACCCACCATACTATGGATTTATTTATAGTTTATAAAGCCTTTATTCACACTAGCTACTAATTAAGTGTTCGGCGCCCTTTTTACATTTTAAATGATGATGCTATCCTACGGACAAAGTATGTTCAGGGTAGGAAAGAACCTCTCCCTAGATACCAATAGTGGTTTCATGCAAGTTGATGTACTATCATGCGATTTTTATCTAAGGATTGAGTAGATCCTACGTCAATGCTCATATATACATAAAATGTCGGGACTGATCTTCCAGAAGAAATGATTTTGTCATCACTGGTACACAAAAACGTCGAATTAGCAAAGCGTTCTTAGAGATTGTAAGGCAGTCACGACTCATGGGTTTTATGGTAAATGAAAATAAGATTAAGTACTTATTATCATTACTGCACGCCGCTAACTAAATTTGGACGTTCTGTGACCATAAAGAATTTCAATTTCAGGTTTGCAAAAAACTTGCCTACCTGGGAAACAAAATATCTCACAACAACAACGCCAGCTTGGAGATCAGGCGAAGATTCCCGTTTGCTAATAAATGCTACTTCACGCTCAACTTGCAGGTTAGAGTTAAATTCAAATTTCCCCGTTATACTGTACATCCCTGATTAAATCACATAAAAGAGAGTTGCAAGTCTTCGAGAGAAAGTTTCTTCGTAAGCTTTTGGACTTACATGTTGGAGTTGATGACCAGTTTCGGTTCCCCATCAACCACGATCTGTATGAGCTCTTCGATGATGTTGACCTAGCCCAGCATATAAAATTACTCCGCTGCGCTGGGCTAGACGTCTTATCAGACTGTAGAATAGAGTTCCAGCACATGTATATGGCTTGTATAATGACATAAAATTTAATTAATAGATCGAAGTAATAGAAGACAGCCGAACATTAAATGTTTGTTTTATCATCTAAATATGCGAAGCCCTTGGATTGATTTGCAAAAAAGTATCCAAAGTCATACTTAGAACATTCGCAATAGCTACTCTTCTCAAGCTTGAGCACGGAGTGATAAAAGTTACCTCATTGCTTCCAATAGCATTGACATTGGCTTTGCTATTTAAGGCCTATACACTAAAGTCTCCATTGAACGTTACCTCTAAAATGCAAAATCTTTATCCTCAAAGAATTAAGTTAAAACATTTCAATGTTTGCAAATACTTTTATTTCGGAATTGTTAGTCAAATCAAATAATGCACTTTATCGATTTCAGTGTAACAACATTATCTCCCCAATAATTTTTACAACTTATTTATTTCATTGCATTTAGCATTAAGAATTTGTTGGAAAATTCTACAAATTTTTTATATAGCCAGACAGACAGCCAGACAGACATATAAACATAATAGTTAAACCGACCCAAGAACACAGACAGTTAAAGAAATTTATAAAGCTAACAAACGCATTCTATGTGAAATAAATATGCCAAGCAAGGGGAACAAGAATGAAGTATCGGTTTACAGATCGACATGGACAGAGAGACAGACAGACAGAGAGACAGACACAGAGGGACCGAGTTAGAGCAGTGAGTATACAGTGAAGCAGTGTTGAACTTCTATATAAAACAGATAAATACTTTTGCTTTTATCGTTTTTTGATTTAACAAAAATTTCATGCTTCAATGCCTGCTTGACTCTCAGCGCTGTAGCAAACTGTATCTGTCTATCTGTCCGTCTGTCTGACTAACTGTCAGTATGTCTGCTTTTGCTTAAAGTATCTGAAGAGTTATGCTATAAATAAATTCTTTTTTTTTTATTTTTTTTTTTCCTGTCGACATGAATGAAAATAGAAGGCTGACTGAGTACTCAGTTGAATTGATTTGCATATTAAGAGCAAACATTTTATGCAATAAATATGAGCTGAGACGGTCTGATTTAAGTTGAACAAGTGCGAATGCGATTGAGTTAAATCCTTCGGAACAGACAGACAGACAGACAGACAGACAACAATCAACGGCAAGTCTTGCGGCAATTGAACAACACAGCCGAGCCATAAGTCGTAGAACTTATTTCGCATTTTTCGATTTCGATTAAGCCAGAAAGTTGGAAAATTCAATAAAAACAAGAACATGCCATAAATTTATAATTTGACTTTGGCAAAGCAATTCTCGATTTGCATAATGCAAAAGTTATTTGTGAACTTTTCGCATTCAATTTTCTGATCGGTTCGGTAACTTGTGTTGTGATTGAGTGTAGCATTCTCTCGAGAACATATTCTTTAATTGATTATAATCAACAACTCAACTCAACAGCTTTTGCTCAATTGTATGCTAAGTTGATTGATGTTGTCTTTGCTGCTGTTGTTCTGGGCGACACAAGCATTTATTCGAGTACTATATTCCAATTGGCGGCCAGCTTCATTGTCTTCAATGCAACCTCAACGGCAACATAATGCTGTTGCTTTAGCTGATGATGATGATGATGATGATGACGTTGACGATTATGGCGATGATTGCGTTGTGGCATTGCAAATTGCTTCGCTAAAGACTCAAAAATGCCATTGCGGCTGCTGAAGCGAAATGAAGCGCAAGTACAGATGTCCGTCCGTCCGGCAGTTTATTTGTTCTTTCGTCTCGTCCACCAGCTCCACATTTAGTTAGCTGGCAATGAAAGCAACGCATGGCATTAACACATTTTAATCTCAGTTTTATGTTGGGTGATTCGCTGTCCGCTTGGTCGAACGTCTGCCAGCCTTGCGGCCATTCATTCACTTATTCACTCACTCGCTCACTCACTGCGACAGTCATGGAGCTTGCGAGCAATCCGTTCAATCGCCAGAATCAGTCATCATGTCCGCCTGCGCTGAACAGACGACGCTGTCCGTGTAGCTCTGTGTGGTCTCAGGAGCGAAATGCGGGAGTTTTATCTTATTAGCTAATATATTTTAAGTAGCTGATGGAGATACCTAATACATATATAGCTTCCAAGAGTAGATTAAAAAAATTAAATTTTACTTAAATTTTGAAGGCTTCGACCACACTTTATAATCCAAATGCGGAGTTTAAAACTGATAAAAAAAAGGGCATTGCGTCGGCGCAATAAGCTGAAAATACTCAGGAAATTGTTAAATAATAGCAATACCAATGCTCGAAATGCTGAATCAAATACGAACCATGCATTTAATCTTTGAAACACACAAATCATAGCAAATGTCTAAACATTCAAGCACAGAAACATTCACCGCCCGGATAGCACATGCCATCGTTCAGGTTCACATTTGCTAATGCATTACAAAATCAGTGGACCCCTCTTTGATTAGCAAGCCCAAGTGAAGTACGAACTATGGAGTTCTCTCGGAAGCAGATCCATCTTAGTTATTACCTATCTTTCCATTACGCCAGTTGAGGTAAGACTTTAAACTGTAGAGTGGCCTAAAGTTCTTCTGGAAACCGGAGAGATGTCCTCAGTGTTCATTTTAATGTCATGACATGCGTTTCTCACTTTTTTTTTCACAATCGAAGAGATGCTGTTTGAGTGGTACAGAGCCATATGTGTGTTACCTACTTTCTTTAAGAATTTAAGAAAGATTCTGCTCTCAGCGCTTCAGTATTTCCTGCATTTGGACATTCGCTATGTAGGAATGGGATACTTTGGTACAGTGTCCTTGGATCTGTCATGATATTATAAATAAAATAAATTTCTGGCACATCCGAAAACAATGGCTGCCTGACTAATCAACACTGTACAAGTGAATCAAAAGAGCACTCTGCGAGCATTTTTACTGTACCCTATGCAATGCAAGCCAATCAACCGTCACATTAACGTCTATTGAGTGACTTGACTCCCACGTCAGTGAGGTTTATACTGAGAAGAATAAATCGTAACCTGTAAAATCTCTAATGCCTAAAATCTTCTCTTTGATTTGGGGTTTTCCAACTAATTCGAGGATCGTCTTCACGGATTTGATACAACAATAAGATCTCTAAGAAATGCTCACAAAAAGAATACATTTTATACTAACGAAGTGCACAAATTTTTAATTATCCTCTTCGATTAAACGAATAATAATATTTACAAGGAAATAAGTTCCAACCTTTTTTTGAGAACGATGAGGTAACAGCTCGAGTTACTGCAGTCAACAATGGAATTTAAAAAATTTGGGTGTTATCATTATTGCTTTAAATTGTATGGGAATGGTCAATGTTCCAAAATTTTGTTTATATGCCTTCACTAATGGTTCAAATCTATCCTGAGAAGAAATTATTCACCCGCCCCCAATGAAGAAACAAAAAACAAGTTACGAAATAACAGTCGGGCGTAACCGACTGTAAGAGGCCCTGTACCAGTTCAGGTTTCCTAACAAACATATAAAATGTTTCCCGAGCTTATGACCAAACTTATGACCACTTCCTATTGCACGAATAAGTACCTTATAAAACATTTTTTTATGTATGAAAAGAAAAGGGGGTCGTTCAAATTCAATTGCTTATAAAATCGTCATTTATTATCCGATTTTGATGAACTCTTTGGATTTTGGCTTAGAGGGACGTTATCTCTCATCTTTGTGCCGTAGATGGGGGAAGGAGGGAGAGGGGCAAAATTTTAAAATAAACTTGTAAAATTCCAGAGCAGTCCGAGTCGAATGCAAAAAACACGAAGTCTCTATCTATTACCGTTTTCGAGATCCTTTCGTTCATACAGACGGACGGACGGACATGACTATATCGACTCCTCTATCACTCCTGACCATAATGGGGGTAACTTTGGGGGGTCTCTGACTATTATTTCCACCTGTTACATACATTTGCACAAAACCAATAGGCTCTTGTACCTTCGGTACAGGGCCTAAAAATGCAGCCTGAGGATGGTTCAAATCAACAGGAGCATACTTTGTCTCCGGGCAAAGAGACAAGTATTGCCTCAATCTGGCTCTAAGGATTACATATTTGGGGGAACTCTTCAAAGACAAATTACAACCGTATTCAGGTGGTTCAGAATCGTTCCTTTAGACAGCTCTCCCTGGTTCGTAATTCGACGTTGCGATAGTTAAAGAGCAAATTGGGATGCATACTAGCAGATATATATACAGACAAATTAAGAAGCCTTCAAAGCAATCTTACGAAGGGTCTCCTCCCTGCCAGGACACTAAGGCGTTTGAAAAAAAATCAGGATTTGAAAAAAAATTTATAAAGAAGAAGGCACTGTCCCTTCTTTACACCGATAAATAAGGTTCAGTTCTAAGTTTAAATAAATTTTAATGTTAAGGTGTTCATTTTGAAATATGTTTGCAGCTTCATTACATTTCATTATATAAATGAAAAGTTTCAATACGAAATTCTTTAATTTATATGGTATTCACATGAAATGGTGTGGAAGATTTAATGGATATTAGCATTACAATATAATATGGACGCAAATAATGAAATGACCTTCTTGCAGTACGGCCACATTAGTATTTCCGCTGCCGTAAAGTCCCATAATTTTCCAAAATTTCTCTTGTATATTTTTTCTTGCAAAAGCATTTTTGATTTATTATTTACGTCCTTAATTGCCATACATTATTATTAAATCCATATGACATTTGGAAAACAAAGTCAGAAAAATTAAATTGAAGAGTGCAACGTGCTTCCTTCATCTTGTAGTGTTCGAGACCTTGGCTTAAATAATTAAGATTTTGTATCTTTAGTCAGCAAAACTGATTTGGAGTTGCACCATATTTGCCCCGAAAGATTATTCAAACGTATTCTTGGAATCATTGTTAGTACATACTAGTTCACGATTAGCTGGACCACTCCTAACCAACACAGAAACGGCCGCATTCATTTTTTCCATCGATCTCGCTATAATTCGGTGGCTCTATTATAGTGTAGGTTAAAAATTGACTCCTCCATAATCTCATCCGTAACCAGGAACCAGCAAAAATATGAGCCTTGGCAGAGTTTGAAAGCAGAGTTGGAAAGTAACAGATCAAGGAGTGATTACTTGATACAGAGTGTACGTTCAAATCAGTTTTCCATTTTGCAACTAATACAAAATTTTACCACTCAGTGCTTGGGACAAGCGTGCCACTGATGGTAGTTCTACAAAATTAAGTCTGTACTTGAACTTTGAATCTTTGTACAAAAGAAAATTCACATCCTTTTGCCGTAACTTGCTCTATAAATGGCTTCAACGATATTAGTGGCTCCATTTATATGTTCTAAATTGTAAAAAATTTTATTTCAAATTATTTACTTCAATATTTTACCCTCTCGCTTTGCAACGCTCCTGGGTGTCGCACTTTTAATCATTTTCATGCGCAATAATGGCTACAATTGCCACTTGCTGTCTGATGCTTTCTCGTTCGTTTTTTTGTTGTTGTTTTTTTTTTTTAGCTGGAACTGTGTAGCTCATAGATGCTGGAGCGGAAAAACTTTATTGCATTGCCATGTCAACAGCAATCTGTGTTTCGCTTAAAAGCGAATTGTAGCACAAAATGAAGCTACTTGCATGCCACAGATGCACAGATACGCATGCATAGATACAGATATGAGTGTATGTGTGTTTGTATATACATATGTGTATGTGTGCGGTCAACAAGCAATACAACACATGAAGATAGACTCCAGCAACTACAGATGCTGATACAGATACAAATATTCATAGATACAAAGCAAGCACGAGTGACAAAGATAAAGCGATATGAAGTGCTGCTGCCTGTGCGGCACGGCTGATGTTGCTGCTGCTGCTGCTGTTGCATGCCACATTCAATTAGTGCAACAACATATCCTGTCACTGTTGCAGCAGCAGCAACAACAGCAACAACAACAACATCGACAAGCAAATCGTAGAACGAGAACAACTACAACGTGCTACACTTAATTTTATTCATTTGACAGCAGCAACAACAACAACAGCAACGAAGCGAACAGTCAAGTCACTTACAGCCAAATATGTAACTGCAGCCGAGGCAATTAAGGTCAATCGCGGCGACAAATTCGAATCGCAATCGCAATCGCATTCATAGCCACTCATTTTTTCAATTATGCACATTTTTTCGCATACGATTTAATTGAAAATGCTTTTTCCAATGCAGTTCAAACAAAAAAAAAACAGAAAATATTACAGAAATATTTAAATGTGTAAAATCAAAGAATTTCATATTGAAATATTTGTACATTGGAAGGATAATTAAATTGACAACTCGGCGATGTCAACGACAAATTCCATGCATATATCACTTTAAAGCTAAACAGCCCTCTCCAATACTCACCCTCACACACTTGCTCATATACTCAAACACAACTCAAATACCCCATTGTCTATGGCGCATAAATAGTTACAGATACAGTTAGTAACTCACACCCGCACGCACAGTTGCAGATACAGATACATTTATGATGTTCTTCTTCATCTTCTTCTGCTGGCGCTGCCATTTGCGCATATGACTTAGCAATTTCGCTTGGAGCTACAATTTTGCTCTATGATGAACAAATACACACACAGACACACACACAAATATTGGCATACGTGTAGTGACAGTCTGCTATACATATATACAAGTCCCTCACTACTGTATCCGATGCTGTCTATAGACTGTCTCGCATACGAGATACATTCTGTGCGCTCAATTGCTTCGCCATAGACAGTGTGAGAGACATTTATGAAAAGCATTTAACAAACACAACATTGCATAAAAATTCGAATCGAATTCTGTGTTTATGTCTCAGTTATTGCTTTTTAATTGCGGACAGCAGCGGAAATTGCTTTCAGCTTCGGCACAGTGAAACTCACACTCGACATGGCTTAGTAACTAACACATCGCACTGACTTAGCTAAGCACTTCGACAGCTTAGCTACGCCGCTTCGACAGAATGTATTTAGCTCGTGCAACTTCTTTCGACGGAAGTTCATTGATTGTTATGCAGGAAATTGTTGTGGAACACACATTGGAGTAAGTAGCATTGAAGAAGGTAGCAAGTGGAACACGTATTTTCGTGCGAAGTTTGCACATTTAGAAGATAGAAAGAAGTTGAGGTATCACGGAACATCCAAAAATAGTGCAGTTATCTTGAAATTTATTCTTTTTCTTTTTTAGACTATTTAGATAAAACATTGCCATTTTTCAAGACAAGTCACTACTGCACGGCGTTCGCTGCTTTAATATCATTTGTACTCCTAAAAAAAGCGTGGCGCCGTCTAAGAAATGTTTCATTCTGATACCCAACCATTGTGTAGGTAAAGATTGAAATTCCGCAAATATCAACAAGTATCAAAGAGCACTTTCAGCACATTTATGCTTCTTTTTTGATTTGTGAAGTATGCCGCCTGTAACTTGTGGCATACAACACTCACAGAATAATGATACAAAATTTTGCCGTTTCTATAAAATACAAATACTCACTGCTGCATCAGTGTCACATATTATGATATTTTGGAAATACAAAAATTACAGACAAAAAACAGGGGTTAGGGACAGTTAGCGATTCTGCATGTCGAAAATGTTGCTTTAACGCCACAAAAAGAACTAATTTTTGCATCGGATTGTCACTGGTGATGAAAAATGGATTCATTACGATACCTCAAGAAAGCACAAGAAATCTTATATGAAGCCCGGCCAACCATCAACATCCACAGCAAAGCCGAATATTCATGGCGCCAAGGTAATTCTCTGTATATGTTGGGATCACACTTTTAAAAGCTGAGGTCATGGATTTAATTGGGCATAAACGTAGATTACGTCGTCGCTACATGTTTAGCCGGAATGAACGGGACCGTTTAGACTGGTGTAGAGCTGCTACTGAGTTGAAAAAGTGGATATATAAGGTGCGCAACGAATTTTTTGATGACCTTCTCAGAAATGCAGATCCAAACAAAAAAGTTGGTTTCAACATGTGGAAAGCAACGCGCTGTGTTAAGCGGCAGCCTTTACGACAAGTGCCCATAAAAGATGCCAACAACACATGGTGTCTTACAGACAAGGAGAAGGCTGAAGCATTTCCTGCTGAGCTTGAAGGACGCTTCACACACCTTTTGAATTCGCTGAACCGAGTGCAGTACGAGACACGAAATGTTGCTTAGCAGAGCCTTTAACAACACTGACCCCTATTAAACCTAATTCCACGCAAGAAGTTCGGCAACAGGTTAAACTACTAAATAAAAACAAAGCTCCGGGATATGATGGAATAGATGGTAAAGTGGCAGAGCTCGTAAAATATGCTCAACCAAATTTTTCTGCGCGGTCTGCTCACTCAAAAGACCGAAAAAAATGAAACGGGCCGCTCCCGGTCTCAACAGCAACTGAATTTTTCGTTTCGTTGGTGTCCTCGGCTCTCGGTTTTCGGGTTGAGCGAAACACACGATCGCTCTTTTGTTGACCGCTCAAAACGAACAGACTCGTTCGTCGCTCAGCTACGGACCCAATCGAGCAAACTGTCCGCGAAAAAGGTCTTTTTAGGCCCTGTACCGAAGGTACAAGAGCCTATTGGTTTTGTGCAAATGTATGTAACAGGTAGAAATAATAATCGGAGACCCCCCAAAGTTACCCCCATTATGGTCAGGAGTGATAGAGGAGTCGATATAGACATGTCCGTCTGTCCGTCCGTATGAACGAAAGGATCTCGGAAACGGTAATAGATAGAGACTTCGTGTTTTTTGCATTCGACTAGGACTGCTCCGGAATTTCACAAGTTTATTTTAAATACTTGCCAAACCCCCCCCCCTCCCCCCTTCCCCATAAAATAACCACCAAGGGTAAAAAAAAAGGAAGTATGCCAGTATAGAGATATTGTCCTTCTTAGCCAAAATCCGAAAAGTTCATCAAAATCGGATAATAAATGACGATTTTATAAGCAATTGAATTTGAGCGACCCCCCTTTTCGTTTCATACATAAAAAAATGTTTTAAAAGGCGCTTAGTCATGCAGTGAGAAGTGGTCATGTGTTTGGTCATAAGCTAGGGGAACATTAAATGTGTTTGTTAGGCGACCTGCACTGGTACAGGGCCTCTTACAGTCGGTTACGCCCGACTGTGATTTTCTTACTTGTTTTTGTTGTTGCGTTTGCCTTATGTTGATGTAAAAGAGGGACCAATTCTTGCGAGCTCTGTAAAGTGAAAAAGGCTCGGCCTGAAAAAGCAAAATTGTTCTCAGTATTCACCACTTCCCCTCGCAGTGGAAGTGCGCTGTGATTGCAATGATACCGAAACCTGGCAAGCCGGAAAACCTTGTTACTTCTTACAAGGTTCAGAGTGCCATTGCTGATCACCAGTTTGGCTTTAGGCATCACCATGGTACACCGGAACAAGTGCATCGTGTCTTTCAACATATTTTAAAGGCTTTTGAAAATAACCACTATAGCTCCGCTGTTTTTCTTGATATACAGCAAGCCTTTGATAGGATCTGACTGGAAGGCCTCCTGTTCAAAATTAAAAGAAAACTACCAGCGTCTAAATTTCTTCTTTTGAAGTCTTACTTGTTTGACCGTGCCTTCACAGTTAAGGCTAAAGATGAGCTCTCTGGGATCCGCCACATTGGAGCTGGTGAACCACAAGGGAGTGTGCTTGGTCCTCTTCTCTACACTTTGTATATTACCGATATGCCGATTCCAGATATTGAAAACATGCTGCTGGTAACGTTTGCTGATGACACGGGAGTTCTTGCGAACTCAAATTGCTTGGGTTTTTGCTTTGAGAGGCGTGGCACTTGGTGCAGCTGTTTGCTGCAATAAGCATAAGAAGCGCAACTGGATACTTCGACCAAGCAGTAAATTTTGCCTTATTATGCCAGCTTGGATGTATGGCATTAACCGGATACAAGTGCTACAAAACAAGATCTTGCAAAATATAACTAATGCTCCTTAGTAAAAACCAGCACTGTGACTTGAAAATGCCAACAGTCATTGTGCGGATCAATCTCCATTGTAGCAGATACAATGACCAATGACCTATCCATATTGGTGGCTTTAATCTCATTTGAGTCACATCGTTGGACTGTGAAACTAAGGCACTGTTCAGGGCAACCGGTAGGGACATAGCTCTCATGAAATTTAAAGTAACTTATTCGCACTTTTGCTCATTCTTCCTTATTCGCCAGCTTTCTAACCTTATCTCAATGATCTGAAGATCACTAGATGCTTTGCGTGGACATCGGAAGCGACACAGTATTGCAGTGTCGACGACAAACGATGTTGTTGTGCTTTGATTAGTGAGTGTATTCGAAGTGAATAAATGAAATATAGTAATGTTGGTGCGAGCATACTGCTTTGAGATAAGCCATGATGATGTGACCTTTGTGTCCTACTTTGGAGCATTAAAGATGATTCAGCTAGCTCATATCATCCTATAAGCCTTCACTGTCGAAGGTTTGGTAAAGAATATTTACGACGTGCGTAACAGAGCTGGGAGTCTACCAAAGACTATACCTGAGCACCAATTTGGTTTTCGGCGTGGTCATGGCACCGTTGAGCATGCTCACAAATTATGGAACCACATTTTAAAGGTGTTTGATGAAAACGAGTACTGCAATAGAGTTTTTGTGGATAATCAAGGGTATCCTTCCATCCCCTTTCTACTTGATGATTCGGTCTTACTCGGAAGACCATCATTTTCAAGTGAAAGTACCAGAGAAGCTCCCAACTGTCCATCCCGTGAGAGCCGTAGTTCCACAAGGAAGTGTGCTGAGACCGTTGCTGTACTCTTTGTTCACTGCTGATCTCCCTATCCCCAATGAGGATATAATAACACCCGAGAAAGTCATATTGGGATCTTACGCAGACGACGTTGCAATTCTCTACAACCCCAAATGCGAATACGATGCAGTAGACGGCGTGCAGGACTATATCCACGAGCTGGAGAATTGGACCAAGCGATGGAATATTAAACTAAATGCAGGGAAGTGCATAACACATTTAACACTTAGAAAAAAAAAAGCAGACCCAGATTTGGCTTATCAACATCACCATTAATCAGTCAAACGACGTCAAGTGCCTAGGTGTAACGCTGGATAAGAGGCTAACATTTGCGCGACATTTCCATAATTTAATATCTAGATGTTGCTTCAGACTAAGGCATCTCTTTTGGATGCTCAATAGGAGGAGTAGGCTAGCCTTAAGCTGCAAGCGAGTAGTTTACAATTGTGCGGTGGCTTCTATTTGAAGTCTTTGTGTGATTAAAAAAAAACTGATGTGTATTTTAAGTGAGCAAATGTTATATATATGAATGAAACCATTGTCATCGGGGAATAGCACTTAGCAATATTCACGCTACTCCAAAGCCCTTCTTTTAATTTATTCTATTTATTTATCTGTAACTACGGCAGTAAACAAAGCTTTGCAAAGAAACTCCCTTTGGCTTTTTCAACAAGCGTAGTTTCCAGTAGGGTCTCATATTAGTAAGTATGTTTCTATATTGTTTGTTTGATATTTTAACTTTCCATTGGGAGACTTTCGCAGCAATTGGAGATATACTTTCGAGATATTTTATTTCAGTCAATTGGTTGTCATTTTATACGGAGGGTTACTTATTATTGACTTCTTGAAAAGATAAAACATAACCGCAAAGTGAAAGCAAGTAGAATTAACACCCATAAGCATTTTTTTTAATGACAAATGTCTCATCAATATTTCAAGTGCGTTGGATTACTTTATTTATTTTTCACATAAAATTTAATACTGATTCAAAATTAATCACATAATATATTTTTTTTTCAATAAATCGATGTGTCATCAATTGATCAAAGTTGCGCCGTGAGAGAACTAAAGTCAGATCAACTTTACAAGAAGCGCATCGCAATAAAATCCTTTGCGGTATGTATTTTGATGGAAGACAAGATAGTATTTAGATAGTTCGTATTTAGAAAGGAGGGACGTTTTATAAGAAACAGCTGATAGAAGACCATTATGTGATTTAATCGGAGCCAGGAAGCGACTATTTCGGGCACGTTACATGTGAATCGGGGACTGCTAAAGGTATTAAAGATGTAGTATCTTATACTCACTTTAAATCTAAGTCTGTAAAACAGAGTGAAATTGTTGTTGTTGGCTGCGATGGAACAGTTGTGAATTACAGGTTCTAAAGGTGGTATTATTCGGCTGAAGAAAGAAGAACTAAACATACCATTACAGAGGCATATCTGCCTGTTGCATGCTAATGAAATATTACTGTGACATTTGTTGTTACAATTAGATGGAAAAACTACAGAGCCTTATTGGTTTTCAGATACCAACGGATCTAAATTACAAAATTGTAACACAATGCCCATAGTCAAATTCACCGTTATATCTACAATATTACCTGAAATTACTAGGAAAAATATCTTTACAATGTAATAGCTGCTGTCAGTATGGGTATATTTGCTAACAACAGCTAATCGAAATCTAAGATAGTATGTCACTAAAACTAACCCAGAAGAAAAGAAAGTGCTATTAGCCAGCCATGTGATGAAAGTTTATGGCCCGATGTGGTTTACAATAAAATGTAATCCGTCATGTCTGAGTTGCTATTTGAGCTCCGATTTGAAGATAATTATTGACAAGGTAATCCAACGAAATTGATATTTCGGTCACCCGAAAAATCTTCTCATTTCAATGCTTGGAGATGATAAAAATTAGAAAAGCAAAATTAGTGACTGCTCAAGAACTTTGAAAGTTTAAGGTGCCTGCATAATGGCAGTCAACCGTCTACCGGTCATGGCCGCGTCTAGGAAGGCGCGCCAGCCTCCATTGTCTAGTGCGCGCTGGCGCCAGTCGATTTGACTGCCAAATACGGAGAGATGTCTCCATACCTGGTCATTCCATCGAGTGCCCAGTCTTCCTCTATTTCAGCGTCCACCAATCAAGTTTGGGCCCCCATGTAAACCATGCGTGCTGGAGCTCTTTCATCCATTCGAATGAGGTGCCCAGCCCAGTGCAGCAGCTGGAATTTTATGCGCTGGACTATGTCAACCTCATTAAAAAGCTCGTACAACTCGCGGTTCATACGGGACCTAAATTCGTCGCTGAATCTAATAGGACCAAAGATCCTGCGAAGAATCTTCCTCTCGAAGACAACGCTGTGTCATCCGACTCAATCACGGTTCATGCCTCTGCGCCATACAATAGGACCGAGAGTATCGGCGTCTTATAGATCTTTAATTTCGTCCGTCGAGAGAGGACTTTACTTCTCATTCGCTTGCTCAGTCCAAAAAAACATCTATTTGCAAGCAGGATTCTTCGCCTGATCTCCAGGCTGACGTTGTTGTTGCTGGTGATCTCTGTTCCGAGATAGACGAAGTTTTCTACGCTATAGCGTCGCCATTCAAAGACGGACAATCTTTGCCGGGATTCGTAGTGTAGAAAGGGCGTCGAAAAACTTCAATCGTATCGGCGTGTCGAAAGCGGCAGAATCTTATATCCAATGGAAAGAAGACTTATTCCGCGGTAGTTGGCGCAAACAGCGGGGACTCCTTTCTTAAAGAAAGGACAGAGAACACTGAGATTCCAGTCATTGGGTATGCGTTCATCGAACCAAATCTTGTATAAAAGTTGGTGCATACTCCTAACCAACTCTTCGGCGCCGGTTTTAAATAACTAAGCTGGCAGCCCATCAGCGCATACCGCTTTGTTATTTTTCAGCTTTCGGATAACCGAATCGACCTCGTTATAATTCGGTGGCTCTACAATAGTGCCATCATTAACTGGTGGTTCTGGTGTCATTTCGCTATCGGCGGAATTGTATGCTTCATCGCCTCCGAGTAGGTTGGAAAAATGCCTACTCCATAATTTCAGTGATTCCTGTTCATCCGTTACCGGATTTCCATTGTCATCCTCACAAAAAGTTACTCCGAGTTTTAAACCTTCATTCAGACGCTTGACCTTTTGATAGAATTTTCGAGCTTCATTTCTGTTACGTAACATCTGAAAAGGCGTTTCTCCTCTCTCCGTTTCTCTCGATATCGCTATCTAACAGCTCGCGTTACTCCCGACTGCAGAATTCGCTGATAGGAAGCGTTCTTCTCTGCAGTAGCATTGCGACACTCCTCGTCGTACCAAGAATTCTTCACAGGTTTTGTATAACCAATGACATCCTTGGCAGCCCTATCCATGAAGCGGGTGATATGTTTTTACTGCTCACATATATCTTAAGAAATCGGATAGGTTTCCCGGAGCAGTTGGGAGAGTGTGTTTGAGAAGGTTGCGGCGATCTGCTCTGATTGCAGCTTGCCGACGTCTAGCCTTCGTTGCATGTTGGAACGTGCGGCATGCACTATGCTGAGCCTAGTGCGTACCTTGGCTGCGACAAGATAGTGGTCCGAGTCAATGTTGGGACCACGTAACGTTCGCACATCCAACACGTTCAATGCGTGCAATCCGTCAATCAGAACATGATCAATTTGGTTGCGTGTTTTTTGATGAGGACTCAGCCATGTAGCCTTGTGGATGTTAAGGTGTTGAAATCTGGTACTACGAAATCGATTAGCCTCTCTCCATTATTGGAGGTAGTGTCGTGAAGGCTAAATTTTCCGACGGTTGGGCCAAAGATTCCTTCCTTCCCAATCTTGGCGTTGAAATCTCGTACAGACGTTCCATGCGCTTATAGAACTCATATTTAGCACCGTCGTCTTTCTCTTCCGTCGGGGCGTGCGCACAAATCAGGCTAATATAAAAATATTTAGCCTTGATGCGTATAGCGGCTAGACGCTCCTCAACAGGCGTGAACCTAGAGACGAGGCCACGTAGTTTCCAACTCACCACGAAACCACATCCAAATTCGTGCTAACTCGCATGCCAGCTGTAGTAAATGTCACAGAATGCTTTTTTAGAGCAACCCTACCCTATCCATCGGATTTCTTGGATTGCGGTGATGTCAGCCTTGCACTTTTCGAGGACATCAACCAGCTGGATATTTGCACCATCCCAATTAAGGGTGCGGACATTCCAGGTGCATATCTTCAAATCATGATCCTTGTATCGTGTTGCAATTGATCAGTGATAATTTGTTCAAATAATTTCGTCTTAATTTAGCAATACCTCTATAATTCGAGACATCAGATTCTCTCCAACCTTCTGAATATTTGTATTGAAACAAATTTTTTTGTTGTTAATTCAGAAATTCTATAGAAAGGGTAGCTCTCCAACAAATTTGTTCCTCATCCTGAGTTGTTGAAAGAAAAACATTTGTTTGTGGCTTAGAAAAGCTTTCGACGACAAATTTGTTGAATTTTTCACAAGTCTGTAAAATATATCACACAAATATTCGTCTTATAGCATCCAAAACCTCAAAGTTTATACAGATAATAAAGATAACCGCCATTTAATGCAAATCAGGGACATTTATACGTTATAGTATCTGCCACTAAACCTTTGCTGTTACATATATTTTCCCTCTAACGCGCTGAGTAGGGTATATAGGGTGCATAATTAAAAATTCATTGAGAACAACGTCTCGTTTTAGCGCACTTTTAAATACATTAATGACAGCTTAATGAACTTACTTATAATCCACGCCCAAGCATTTAAGGAATATTGATACAGTTATTAAGTATATACAATAATTAAAAGCAAAAACGTTGACCTTTTTTCTGTGACACAAAAAGCTGAAACAAACAAAATGCTATAATTTATAATTGCAATTTATAATTGTAAATAAAGTAAAACTCATTTAGACTGGAAGCACACGGAGCGCCATAAAAGACCCCATAGACACACACAGCGATACACACACACACACACACACTCACACAAAACGACATTATGACTAAACTAAAACTCAATTTACACTTCTACAAACGCATAAACAGACATAGATACAAACAAATACAAACATACAAGCGCACACACACACACACACACATATGTGCGCACAAGTTGCTCATTTAATATTAAAGTCACAGAATGTAAACTAATTGAAAACACTTGCAGTATTTATAGCACGCGCAACATGTTGCTAAAGCACTTGATGGCGCAACATACAAACATAAGCAAATAAATAGTAGCAACATTAGCAACATGCTGCTGAGCCAATAAAACAACAAAATTATAAACTAAGTTAAACGAGTGTTATTCGTGTGCGTGCGTATGTGTGCGCGCGTGTAGTATATGCACTTTGAATTGTGCGACTCGACTCGGCTCGACTCGACTCTGGGAGTCCATTAAGGCGCATGTTGTTGTCATCATTTAATGCTTTGAATATTTGACATCGTCTGTCGGAACGGAACTCTAAACGTTTCTGTGTGTTTGTGTGTGTGTGTGCATGAGAGTGCTCTTTCAGTCACACGAGAGAGACAGAGTGAGAGAGAGCAAAATACAGACAGAGCGATTCAAATGAGATTGCGCATACATTTTGAATGCCCCCACGGTGCAGCATGTTGCTTAAGTGGAAATATTTCTAATAAGTTTATTTACTTTCTGCTAAAGATACACGCTGCAGGATAATGCAGCGTCGTGAAGAGTAACGAGAGGGCTGCAGAGTAAGAAGTTGTTGTTGTTGTTGCTGCTGCTGCTGCTGCTGTTATTGCTGACGTAGTTAAATGGTTGTTGTGCGCATTAAAATGTTGCAACATATTCAATGCATCAATATATATATATATATATGTCACTGTGGAAACTAGTCCACTCAAGTGGCGTAAGTGCGCCTCAGAGTAATTTGTGCAGCAATTGGTTTATATTCTGTCAAAAAAGTATAGGTATACATATTTCAAAATCAAAATTTAAAAATTTTTATGCACGAGAAAATCTATCAAAAAACGCCAAGAGATGAAGAAAAATAATTCGTAAATTTTGCAATAATATACCAGAAGATGTGACCAAAATTAAGGGCCACAAATGGATCGAACGATTTGGCACAAGCTTCATTTTTTGTTCCCTAAACTCAAATTGTCGGTACATGGAAAACGTTATAAATCGATTGAAGTCATAAAAGAATGATCGTAGAATGAGCTGAAAGATATATGCATCGGAAGGCTCCAGTAAAAGATGTTTCGGAAACTATGGCGCTGCCATATATGTATTGCATAAAAAGCTGCTAATTCGGTAGATGAAAGAATTAATTTTGATGATTCAATTAAAATTATCGGCGTGCGTTGCTGAGTCTCCTTGCTCTTATTTTCTCTCATAGTGGGGTTGGGAACCACTTATTTTCTCATCTAAATCTCACTCATGTGTGTCAAATAGTTTTAGTTTTTAATTGGTGACGGTCAGATGTGGCGACCGCGGAGGAAGAAAGTGAAACAGAAGACTTTTTCGTTTCACCGCTGCAAATGGAGCTACCCACTACCATTTATCTGAAAAAATAACGACCATATAGAGTCTTAACAAAACTAAATCTACGGGTCATGTCAAAAAATAATACGGCACGCTAAAAGTACAACCTAAGCAAGCCCCACTTTTATATAGTTTAACTTTAACGTTTTAAATGTGAAGGCAGTACTCCCTCTCCCAGTATAAGTTCGCAGACTTTTCCAAAATGCATAAGCCTAACAAGCCGGAATATGACACTGAGACATACCGGCTGATTAGTCGCTTGCCTTCCATTTTAAAAGTTTTATAGAAACTACGATTTTCCCGGATTGCCCGAAGACATATAACGAACCCCTAGTTTTTGTGCTAGGAATGGCACTTTGAAACAGCTCCAATAACAATAGTCAATAACATCCTAAGTGCCCTTGAGACCGAAGAGTATTGCAATAGCCTCTTTATCAAGGTGCAGCAAGCCTTCGACAGTTTTTTGAATAAAATCAATGACGCTTTTCCGACTCCATTTTACTTAATGCATAATAAAGTAAGATCCGATATGAAAGCCTTTCATCCATATTTAGCTGGGGTACCGCAGGATAATGTCTTGGCACCTGTTCTGCATTACATATTTACAACGAGATTTCCTGTCCCACATGCAGAGACCATGGTTGTAAAGTTTTTTAAAATGCTTATAGCGACATTTGCCGACGATGATAAAGAATTTTACAGCTCAAGGTGCGAATACGGGACTTCAGACGGTCTTCAGTCAATATTTCTTTACGGCTCTGCGGCACTTAAGGCAAAGCTGAAAGGTCTAGACAGAAATGAAACAAATATCCGTCGTTCGGTCATTTCTCATTCAAGAAGGCGCACCAGGTACTCTGGTTGTTTTTAATGTGTGTCCGTTCGTCCAATATGTGCTGAAGTTTTTTCGTTCATGCGACATCGAATAGCTTATACAGCTCGAGGGACCTAAACTTGTTACCGACTCTAGTAGGACCAAAAATCATACGGAGAATTCTTCTCTCGAAGACTTCCAACGCTGATTTATCTCACTCAATTCGGTGCATGCCTCTGCACCATACATCAGCATCACTTCCATTTGAAAGATCGAGCCCGACATATTATGTTTGTACGAACACTGGCGTGCAATGTAATCCATCAGCAGATTGAAAAATCGTACGACAGCGACCACGCCTGAAACCTCTCTTGGTATCAATGGGTTCTGAAAGTTTGTTTGCTACCCTGGCAACGCTTTCTGTGTGTGATAGTGTCATCATACAAAATTGGTGCATCTCCTAACCAACTCTTCGCCACCGACCAGATTATAGTCTGGTAGCTCTAATATAGTGCCATCATGATGGTGTCGTTTCTCTATCAGCGGAATTTCCACTTTCGAAAATTACAGAAAGTTACTCCGGGCTTTAAACCTTTCGTCAAAAACCTTCAGTGATAAAATTTTCGAGTTTCATTTCTGTCACATAATCTCTCAACATCTTCAATCTCATGCCTTTCTTGCTCCTCTCTCTTACGTCTGAAAAGGAGTTTCTCCTCTCTCTCGATGTCGCTCTGTAACAGCTCGCGTTGCTCCCGCATGCAGAGATCGTTGATAGGCTACGTTCTTCTCTGCAGTAGCATTGCAACACTCCTCGTTGTACCAAGAGTTAGTGACAGGTTTTGTATAACTAATTACTTCCTTGGCAGCACCATTTATGAAGCGAGTGATATGTCTCCACTGCTCACATATATATTTTGAGAAGACAGAGCGATTCCTTAGAGCAATCAGGAGAGTGTATCTGAGAAGGCTTACGCGAACTGTTGTAATTGCAGCTTGCCGACGTCTAGCTTTCGTTACGTGTCGGATCATGCGGCATGTGCTTACCTTGGCTGCGATAAGATATTAATCGGAGTCGATATTGGGACATAATCAAAACGCTCGATGATTACTTTTCGTTAATCAATGCTGCTAATTACCATGCTACGACCTGCGGAAAATTCGATTGAGCTCTCTTCATTGCTGGAGGTAGAATCATGAAGGCTTAATTTTCTGACGGTTGAGCCAAGTATTCCTTCCTTCTTTAGGCGCTCGTCAATAAGTTTGAATTTGGAAACGAAGATATGTAATTTTCTACTTACAAGCGAAACCGCATCTAAATTCGTGCTTGTCGTCAGCCTTGTATCTTTTGTGCACATGGACCAGCTAGTTTTTGGACCATCCTTATAAAGAGTGTGGTCATTCCAGGTGCACACGCTTAAGTCGTGGTCTCTATTTCAAATTGTTCAACGTCTTAGAAATTGTGTCGAATTTAGAACATTTTCCAGGACCATAAACACCAAAACATAAAGAGGAAACGTTTAGACATTCTTGATTTCATAAAACCATAGAAAATTTATTAAAAGGTTGACCTCTTACGTCCGGTTAAAAACGTAAAGGGACTGCAATTTCGGTGTATTTTGCTAACTCTGCATAGCTAAGCGCATCTATTCGTGACCTTGATGCTGTTGCAATATAGATCTTGCTCAGCTTCAGTTCATCTATATTTGGAGCGTTACTTGTAAGGCTTTGGCTTGTTGGCACCATGGGTTTCGGCTTGGTTGAACTACGTCTTCAAGTACCCTTTCTCTCGTTAGTTCAATATTTTTTGCTTAATGGCGTCAAGTGTCCCAATCCATTACATTAAGTCAAATGTAATATACAATATTTCCGTCAAAAAACTGATATAAGTTTTGTGAATAGCAGCAAGGCTTTTGTCACTTGATTTTACAACGTCAAGAAGTTTCTTTTATTTGATAAATACATACAAATGAGTGTGTGTGTGTGTGTCTGTGTGCGGCTTGAGTTATTTTGCCAACTTGAATTCTCATTCAATTTAAAATCTCAGCAAAAACAACAACAACAACAACAACAATGGATGCAACATTTTATTTAACATCCATTTCCGCAGCCGCAAAACGAATTCGAGACAATCAGATACTTAATAACTTGAAATGTTGCAAGCCATCCTGCCAGCAACATGCACTGTGCCTCGCATTTCCGTCGGTCTGTCTGTCCTTTCGTCCGTCCGTCTGTATGTTTGTCCAACAGTCCGTCTGTATGTCTGTCCGTCTGCCTGTCTGCTCGGCACATTCATCGTTTATCGTTCGTGCCACATTCGCATTTTCAATTGACTTCGCTTTGCGTTGGCTTTGGCATCGTTTGGCATTTTGGGATTCACATTCGCATTCACAGTTGTAAATTGACGTGTCTTGAGCTAGTTTCACGGGATTTCATATATAAAACTTCGTTTTCGTGTTGTTGTTGTTGTTGTTGCGAATAATAAACCTACACTTCTTATTGGAATTCCCCATTGCTTGCCATGCGATGTTTTATTCGTATTCGAATTGAGATTCGTGAGCGCGCGCGTCGCGTTCTTGCAACAGCAGCAACGGCAGCAGCAGCCGTTAAGCTATTTTCATAATTCTTGCAACAATTCTGCGAATTTTATCTCCACGCTCGTCGTCTGCCGGCAGCATTTGACTTTGTCTGTGTATGAATTTCATTATTTAGTGCGCGATATTGCAAGGTCTGATTCGGAAGTTGAATGTTCACAAGAAATATATTGACCGTAAATGGCTTCAATAAAGTACTTTCAAACACCATTGGTTTGAACTCGTGTATCTCTCGAATTGTTGTAGTGATTAGTGTGCGCTAAATTACAAATAACAAAAAATTAATAAGTGTAACAATTTATAATAAAAAATATCAAATACAAAGTTTATTCTAAAGAAAACAGCAAAACTCAGTCTAGTTTATAGGTCGACTGAGTAGGCCGATGTTCATACAAAATATGTCTACTATGCTGGAACGACTCAATATTGTTCTAAAGTTCAATTAATTTTGTAAGTGAAACTGTTTTGTATGAAGAGCTTATCTCTTTTTTTTTTTAATTATATTTATTTACAATCTATCTAACATGAAAAAAAATTTTTATATAAATGTTGTGGGTAAATAAGATCCATTGATGCATGTCTTAGATTCGTCTAACAAAATAACTGCAAGTAGTACATATTTCATTTCATCTACAACCAATGAGATTTGTAGATCTCTATGAATGTTTTTATTCCATACAGCTTACAATTTATTCTAGAATCAAGTTTTTTAGTTAATATATTTCATAAATAAATAAATTAATACATATCAATATTTGACTTGCTGGCTGTTCCCCGTAACTGTACCCATAAGGCTTGAGAATAGCATTGAATAATAGAACTCTGACTTGTTCGTATTAAACCAGTTAAAAGTTTGCAAATGTTGTCAATTCGTATCTGGAGGAAGGAAGATCTGCTATGTAAAGGCTGTACAACAAGTATCCCAAAACACTACCTTGTGGAACTCCAGTTGTAAATGGACTCAAAGTGGAATGTTCATCGTAATATTTAATGAAGAGATGGAGGTCGTGTAAATAGCTTCCCATTACGCTTAAAAGTTGGTTTGGCAGCATGTCTTTTACTTTGTTTAGTAATCCGTCTTGACAGATCTTCTCAAATGCTTTACGTCAAGAAATATTCCTTTGCAGAATTTTAGGTATTCTAAAGCTGCTGTTATTCTGTGAGTCACACTATGGACTTGCTGAATAGTTCAATATTGGCCTCGAAATCCAATTAAATGGTCAGGTATACATTGTTTTGTTATAAAAATTGGTTCAAAATGATCAAATAAAATTATTTCTAAAATTTTTGATCAATAGGATAATTTTTGGTAGCATTTTTACCTGGCTTTGGGATTGGTAAAATTTGTGATTTAGAAACTGTTCCATTGTTAACATCGAGTTGAATTACAGTATATTTCACTGCCTTGTCTTGGAGTTCCTTAATAATGCATCCTGTCAACATGTCGTATCCAGGTGATTTTTTGGTGTCATTTTTCTCCAGCTGAGCATTTATTTCACTATATGTTGTGTCATTGATATTATATTCCTGTGAACCTCGTTTAATCTGCTGGGAACAATTAATGCGAACATCTACGATGTAGTCGGCTAGAATAGAAGTTTTGTCAGATTTAGTTCTTTCCCAAAAGACATCATCTTAGTTTATAGCAGTTCGGTGAACGCTTTTATTGAAGAAATCGTTTGTAGCTCTTTACATCAAGTAATAAGTTTTAGAGGTGGGTATTAGGTTATTCAGATATTTTTCAACTAAGATATTGTTTTGTATTTTATGGACTTCATTAAGATCACTTGATGCCTTATTGTAATTCTTGTTATCGTCTGGTGATCTCGTTATTTGCCATGTCTTGCGAAGGTGAATTGTATCTTCTATCTGCCGACGATAGACAGCTTCGTTGATAATATCGTAAAGATATATAATACAGCTTTCTATATTGTCGGTTGTATTAAGTGGAATATGACTGTTAGACTGCATGTTTATGTGATCTCGAATTGTTACTAATGAGTCTGAAACTTTTATTTTGGATCGCCTTCAGTAGATTTTTTTACCTTTCGTGTTTGTTAAGCAACATCTCCAATGCGTGTCTTTGGCATTAAAATCCGCTGCAACAATGAATCTTTTTTAAAGCGATTCAAAATAGATATAGTACAGAGCTGATATCGTTGGCTATATTTTTTCAGATAGTAGCAAGGCGGTTGATGGGATGTGCTCTTTTTTGAAGTTGTTAAGCTCTGAGTATTCCGTATGGGTGGTTTGTGTAAAAGACTGAGTATCCTTGTATTTTAAATTAATGCTTAGTTGTACAATGTGTTTCAGAGATTAATGCGATGTCAACATTATTGTTGTATATATAGGAACTTTCTTAGCTCTAGTAAGTGTTGGTGAAGACCGTTTGCATTCCAGTTTATAATTTATTAATTTTTGTCCATTTTTACTGTCTACTTTTGTTGCTAAAACTGTTTTCACATTCATTACGTTGGTCATTTGTTAAATCAATTACTTCATCATGAGTTCTGCAATAGATTCAGCATATAAAAGAGATTCTTCGCGTTATTGTTAAGTGAATGAGCTCTGGTATTTCCATCGGATATGCAGGATTTTAATATTTATACTGATTTGTAAAGCTGCTCTTTTTTGGATTTAAACTCTTTGAACTTTTTTTTTGTCATTGCAAACATCTACTAATTTATATCCGGTTTATACGTCTTTAGTCAGTATCCACTATATTGACTGATCTTGTCGAGTTGCTGAAGATCATATGTCACGATGAGGTGTAACACTGAAGATAATATAGTTGTTTCGCTTTTTCTCTGATGTCCAGGCATTACATATTTGGTATCAAAAAAAAAAGTTTAACAAAACCTTATTTAGAGAAGGCATCAAGGGATGGCGCACACTTTTCAAATGGAACCTCTCAACCATTTCATCTCTTGCATTCTTAACTTGCAAAAAATAGATCAGGCGGACTATTGTTTTAATCGATAAAAAATATGGCGTGCACCTCTGTTCAAACTAGATTTAATTCCACATCACTCAATCTTATTTTAATAGACGGAATTCTGATTTAGTCAATCTTTCTTTTTGTTCTTCTAATATGGGCCAATTGTTGGGTGGTATCCAATTGCAGAATGGGTTGTTGTTTCTCAATTGATTTTATATTAAAACATGAAATATTCATATAAAATGATGAATCATAAAAATAGAATATCGATGATTTTTGGCGACCTTATATTTTATTATCTACAAGCTACCAGGCTTAAGGTTAAACTCAGTGTTTTATATTATTCGATACACTTCGAACCTCTTCGAGGATTGATCGGTTGATCTGTCTCCTTAAGCGTGGAGTTTGAGTTAAGTTCCTTATGAAAGAGATCCACAATGAATTCTTTACTGCTTTACACAATCTCTGATAAGTTGAACTTTTAAATCAGATCTTCAAACTGTGTATGTGTGTGCGTGTCTACGATTATATGCGTGTTCAAGTGTATCTAAATTGCTTCATCTTCATATGCGTAGCTCATCATCAAATTCATATTTGCTTGTTATTTTTAGTTCATTGCCTGATGATGCCTCCTGCCATAGTTGCAGATGGAACGCAGACGCGGTGGCAGCAACTTAGCAGAGGCAGCGGAGACTCTCCTTCGTTTATATTTTTTTTTTTTTTTTTTTTGATATTTGAGCTTCCTTGCGATTCATTCCATTCATTTTGTAGCACTTGAGGAGGTTGTGTTGCAGTTAAAATTTAAATGAGCAGCGGCAGCAATTGTTCGGCGTCGAGCGAGTGAACGAGCGAATGAGTAAATGTGGCACGTTTATTTGCTGCTAACAAATAATTATGTAGATGATTATTTTTTTTTGTGTTGTTGTTGTTGCCTGCTTTTATTATAGCTAATGATGTTTTCTTTGCACGATGTTTCATCTTATTATTGCTCTTATTTCATGTTGTTGTTGCTACATTTTGTGGCATTTTATGCTGAAAAAGGGCAACGAGTTCAACGTGCAACATCATTAATAATCAAACGCAGCGTAATTGCAAAGTATCTGTTGAAGTTTTATTTTGCTAGTTTTTTATTTCTCTGCTTGTTAGTATTTATATTTCGCGCACCTTGCAACTGTATGAATGTATCTGCTGTGTTTTTTTTCGTATCTTTGTGTTGACTGTTTGGTTATGGCATTTGACGTACGTGCACTCTCTCCATGGCGACAAAGTACAAATTGTGCATTATTCATCAATGAAATGTGTTTTCTTGAGTAAAAAGTGTGAAAATTGAGACCTTATTATTATTATTATTAAAAGAAGAACGGAATTACGTCTATTGTTACTAACGACGCATGTAACTAGCTAATTTTTATCCAATTACAAACGAACAGAAATTGTTTACAGTAGTAATTTATGTTTTAATCAAGTTTATCACAAACAAGTTTGTCTATTTTATCTCCCAATTTATTTACTCGCATTTCGGTGTCTGTAAATAATTGCTTATCTTGGCGCTGTTTCATTTGACGTTGAAGACGACAAAATGAGTAATGAACAAGAAGGCATGCAGCTGTCGAGTGTGCTCGACTTTGTGATAACCTGTAACCTATATATTGAACCTTAAATTTATTTTGGGTGATATATTAAATTCTGGGTGAGAGTGGAATATTTTATTGGAATTAATTTACAATATATCATATATGCTTTTACTTGTAAAACAAAACCATAAACAAATGTATAAAAAAAATTCAGAAAGGAGGACAGATTTGTCTATAGGGTACCACTTCTAGTGATCCGATAAAGACCTATATGGAATTGGATATATGGAATATGGATAAGGATTAACGTAAGACAGACTAAAAATGGTAGAAATGTCATATAATAACAACAACAATAACAATTTTTTCTTACAAAAACGGAGTATGAGGAGTAGGTTTGTAGGGTAAGTGCTAAATCCCTATTAAAGTGCTAAAAACTACATGAAGTACAAGTTATCTACAGAAGAATTAGAAGCTTCTAAATATCTAAACTTCTGCCTGTTACTTACATTTGCACTAACTAATATAACCATTTTCCTTATGAGTAAAGGGTATAAAAAGAATACAAAATGAATACATTTTGTGTCACATTTGTCTTTTAAATGTCAAGAAAACTTCCGCGTTTCTTTAAACATTATTAAGTAACAACTCTTTCGATGAGGTAAAAACTAAGCGTCGAAAGCGTTCAGTCTATTTAGAATTTTTATACTCTTCACACTCAAAATAAATAGTGTTAAAATATAGTCACAATATTTGCAGCGGTCCAAAAAATTAGACACTTTCCATACCTTGTTCTGTGGAGCATATTAAAAAACATAGAAGGCGTCCCAACTCTGATGCAAGACTGACATCACCGCAATCCAAGAAATCGCATGGATTGGACAGAGTTGCTCTAAAAAAGCATTCTGTGACATTTACTACAGCTGGCATGCGAGTTAGCACGAATTTGGATGTGGTTTCGTGGTGAGTTGGAAACTACGTGGCCTCGTCTCTAGGTTCACGCCTGTTGAGGAGCGTCTAGCCGCTATACGCATCAAGGCTAAATATTTTTATATTAGCCTGATTTGTGCGCACGCCCCGACGGAAGAGAAAGACGACGGTGCTAAAGATGAGTTCTATAAGCGCATGGAACGTCTGTACGAGATTTCAACGCCAAGATTGGGAAGGAAGGAATCTTTGGCCCAACCGTCGGAAAATTTAGCCTTCACGACACTACCTCCAATAATGGAGAGAGGCTAATCGATTTCGCCGCAGGTGTGAACATGGTGGTTAGTAGTACAAGATTTCAACACCTTAACATTCACAAGACTAAATGGCTGAGTCCTGATCAAATGACACGCAACCAAATTGATCATGTTCTGATTGACGGATGGCACGCATTGAACGTGTTGGATGTGCGAACGTTACGTGGTCCCAAAATTGACTCGGACCACTATCTTGTCGCAGCCAAAGTACGCACTAGGCTCAGCGTAGTGCACGCCGCACGTTCCAACATGCAACGAAAACTAGACGTCGGCAAGCTGCAATCAGAACAGAACGCCGCAGCCTATTCAAACACACTCTCCCGACTGCTCCGGGAAACCTCTCCGTCTTCTCCAGATATATGTGAGCAGTAAAAACATATCACCCGCTTCATGGATAGGACTGCCAAGGGGATGTCATTAGTTATACAAAACCTGTGAAGAATTCTTGGTACGACTAAGAGTTTCGCAATGCTACTGCAGAGAAGAACGCTTCCTATCAGCGAACTCTACAGTCGGAAGCAACGTGAGCTGTTAGAGAGCGTTAATGACAGAAACGGAGAAGAAACGCCTTTTCAGACCCAAGAAAAAGGAGCAAGAAAGGTGGGAGTTTGAGGATGTTGAGATGATACGTGACAGAAATGAAGCTCGAAAATTCTATCAAAAGGTTAAGCGTCTGACTGAAGTATTTAAGCCCGGAGTAACTTTCTGTATAGATGATAATGGAAATCTGGTAACGGGTGAACAGGAATCACTGAGATTATGGAGGAGTAATTTTTCTAACCTACTCGAAGTCGATGAAGTGCACAATTCCGCTGATAGACAAATGACACCGGAACCACCAGTTAATGATGGCACTATTGTAGAGCCACCGGACTATAACGAGGTCGATTCGGTTATTGAATAGCTGAAAAATAACAAAGCGGTAGGCTCTGATGGGCTGCCAGCTGAGTTATTTAAAACCGGCGGCGAAGAGTTGGTTAGAAGTATGCACCAACTTTTATACAAGATTTGGTTCGATGAACGCATACCCAATAACTGGAATCTTAGTGTTCTCTGTCCTATCTTTAAGAAAGGAGTCCCCGCTGTTTGCACCAACTACCGCGGAATAAGTCCTTTCCATTGGATATAAGATTCTGCCGCTTTCGAGACGCCGATACGATCGAAGTTTTTCGACGCCCTGTCTGCACTAGGTATCCCGACAAAGATTGTCCGTCTTTGCATGACGACGCTATCTAACACACAATGCATTGTCAGGGTGGGGAAAAACCTCTCCGACCCCGTTGATAGCAAGAGAGGTTTCAGGCAGGGCGATGCTCTATCGTGCGATTTTTTCAATCTCCTGATGGAATACATCCGTCGGGCTCGAACTTCCAAAAGGAAGTGATGCTGCTGACATCGATATAATCGGTACGCAGAAACCGCGAGTCAGCAAGGCGTTTTCGGAGATTGAAAAACAGTCTCGGCTCAAGGGTCTAGCGGATAATGAGGCCAAGAAGAAGTACTTGGTGTCCTCTCGCACTCCGTCATCGCATCTTGGACGGTCAGTGAATTTGGAGAGTTTCAACTTCAGTGTTGTAGAAAACTTCGTCTATCTTGGATCCGAAATAACCAGCAACAACAACGTCAGCCGGGAGATCAAGCGAAGAATCACGCTTGCAAACAGATGCTTTTTTGGGCTGGGCAAGCAAATGAGAAGTAAAGCCCTCTCTCCAAAGACAAAAAGATCTATAAGACGCTGATACTCCCGGTCGTATTGTATGGCGCAGAGGAATGGACCGGGATTGAGTACGATGGGACAGCATTGGAAGTCTTCTAGAGAAATATTCTTCGCAGGATTTTCGGTCCTATTAGAGTCGGCAACGAGCTTAGGTCCCGTATGAACTGCGAGCTGTACGAGCTATTCAATGAGGTTGACATAGTCCAGCGCATAAAATTCCAGCTGCTGCACTAGACTGGGCACCTCATTTTATTGTGTAGTCCTGCTAAGGAAGAAGACCTTGCAGTTGATACAACCTGCCAACTTAGCCCAAATGTGTAACACTTTTGGAAGTTTAAGATAAAATTAAAAATATCCAAAAAAATCAAAACGATATAATGGAACTGATGTGACAACTATAAAAGCACACCCAATAAGAGTCCATCTTCTGCTTGTCAATGCTTGTTTTAGGCTTAGCCTTTTTTGTCCCAGCTAATGGAAATGTGCAGAGGTAGTACTAATCTCAAAGCCGGTTAAAACCCGAAAATGAAGTATCATTGTATCGACCAATTAGTTCAATATCAGATAAACTGACTGACATTAAAACTTGGTCCCCATTCAAAGCTTAGTCTTGAAAACGAAATAAGGTTTTAGAAAGCAATCCTGAAGCAAGTGTGGTCATATGGTGGGGAACTGCAGCTATGTCTAACATAAATATTTGGCAGAGATACCAAAATATTACATTTCTTAAGATCACTGGCGCACCTTGGCATGTTCGAATCGATAACATACACAGGGATCTTAGAATCTTAAGAGTCATAGCAACAACTATCCCGGAAGACTGTGCATTCCAACTATCTGACTATATTTTCTTGATCAACACAAAACTAGAGTCAATATATAAATGTCCGTCTGTCTGTATGTCCATATGAACATCGAGAACTTGTAGACTATAAAAGACAACACATATGGTGTATCTTATGTTAAAACCAATAAACTAAAACACTAACCGGGTAGCTAAAAGTCAAGCACAATCAAATTCGGCGTTCTGTCTGGATTTTTTGATGCCCTGTACCGAAGGTACAAAAGCCTGTTGGTTTTGTGCAATGTATGTATATAACAGATAGAAATAATGGTCGTAGAATCCAAAAATTTACCACCATTATGGTCAGGAGCGATAAAGGAGTCGATATAGCCATGTCCGTCTGTATGTCCGTATGAACGAAAGAATCTCGGAAACGGTAATAGATAGAGACTTCGTTCTTTTTGCATTCGACTAGGACTTCGCCGGAAGTTTACGAGTTTATTTAAAGAATTTATGCTTCAATAATAAGGTAAAAATTCAATATAAGCTGCATCGGCAGTTTATCAAGAATTAATAAAATAAAACATTTAAAAACTCAGCTTATAAAATAGACATAAACAAGTTTGTTAAGCTATTTGAGTGGCTGCTTGTATTAATGTAGAACGCACTACAAAAAAATATATTCTATAAAATTTTAAATACGTCATTAAAATAAATTGTGCTTGTGTAACTTAATGCAAATAAAAGAATAAAGAAAACAAATAAATAAATTCGTAAACAATTCAAACGAATTTGTAATTTGCTTGCATTCGTCAATAAGCTGTAAACAATTCCACTGAAACAATTTAAAGAAAACAGTAAGAAAATCACAGTCGGGCGTAACCGACTGTAAGAGGCCCTGTACCAGTGCAGGTCGCCTAACAAACACATTAAATGTTCCCCAAGCTTATGACCAAACACATGACCACTTCTCACTGCACGACTAAGTGCCTTTTAAACCATTTTTTTATGTATGAAACGAAAAGGGGGGTCGCTCAAATTCAATTGCTTATAAAATCGTCATTTATTATCCGATTTTGATGAACTTTTCGGATTTTTGCTAAGAAGGACGATATCTCTATACTGGCGTACTTACTTTTTTTTGTGCCGAAGAAATTTTTACCCTTGGGGGTGATTTTATGGGGAAGGGGGGAGGGGCAAGTTTTTAAAATAAACTTGTAAAATTCCGGAGCAGTCCTAGTCGAATGCAAAAAACACGAAGTCTCTATCTATTACCGTTTCCGAGATCCTTTCGTTCATACGGACGGCCAGACGGACAGACGGACAGACGGACATGTCTATATCGACTCCTCTATCGCTCCTGACCATAATGGGGGTAACTTTGGGGGGTCTCCGATTATTATTTCTACCTGTTACATACATTTGCACAAAACCAATAGGCTCTTGTACCTTCGGTACAGGGCCTAAAAACAAAACACCGATATAAATCGGTTGTTTTCGTTTATTACCGTAAATTTACGCAGAACTAAAAGTTTAAAATCGTCTTTCAACACATTGAATACGAATTAATTGCAAAATAAAAGTCTTACAAATCAATATTAGCAGCAAAAGTCAAACTTTGCTTAAATAAATGCATCAATTAGAGCAAAATCCATTTAAAAACAAATTTATTCAAAAACTCAACAACAAAAATGTAAGCAATAACAACAACAATTAAAAGAAAATAAATTAACAACAATTAATTAACAAATAAATCATGCAAAGTAAGTTTAGTCATATTAAAGCGTATGCAGATACATAGATACAAATGTATCTGCCATATTAGAATATAAACAATAACAAAAAGTACAATAATTAGCACAACAAAATGTACAAAAGCCAAGTAGTTCGAAATTAATTAACAAAAATAAAAACAAAAAAACCAAAGACGCTAAAAGAAATCCCGATAGACAAAAAAATAAAAGCAGCAGCAGCAACCACAGCAACAACAAAAACAAGAAAAACAAAACTTATTAAAGTATAACTCAATTATAAAGAATTAAAAACAAACGCAGTCCGAACTCAACACAGCACAAACAACAACAACAACCACAACTATAAGATACAACTGAAGAAAATACGTACACACAGATACAAAACACAGATACGCCGAGATACAAAGATAGCAAAAAGCACAAAAGCAGCAAAAGCCGTCAGGGGTGCGCGCAATAAATCCCGCATTTAATAATAATCAACATCAGCGGCAAGCGCCAGATACTCATACTACTAATGCGCTCCCCCATCGTCTTTCCACAGCTTTCAGCCGCTTACTCACATTCTCTACTGAATGAGCTGCCGCCAAGTCATTTAAAATCATTCAACTGCAAATTACGCTCAAAGCAGCAATTGTTACAAAGCAACAACAACAACAACAATGCGTAATATTTACGAGTTTTACTCGTAAAAGATTTCGATTCGTACTTTTTGGAAACGAGTAGGAAATGGTTTTTGCCGACTTGTTAATCGAGTCAAAAATTTTACTCAAGTGGACACTGTTCAAATAGATTAGTAACTATTAAGAAACTGTAATAAAATGTATCTTAAATTTGTTTATACTTCCCCAAAATAATTTATAACTATGTACTTCGATCTCAACTATATGACTTCGTACGGTGGCACATTCTGTGTGTCTTTCGTTGTAAAATTCAGTCTCAATCACTAAATTTTCTATCAAAACCTTAAATGTAGTAGCACCCAAGGATTCTTTCAAAGGCCTCCAAATAAAGTAATGAAATAATACAACATATACACCTTTCTCACGTATAAACCCAAACTGATGTTCATGTCTATTCGACATCATGCCCACTTCCACATACTTCCATTGATTTGGGAAATGATCAAATCTCAAAATGGTGCTATATATAAGCAGTTTAATTTCAAGTTATAGTTCATTTACATATTGGTAAGTGGAGTCGAGGCCTATCTAAAACATCTATTGGTTTATGGGTCCCAAAACCCGGTTGTGAACACAACTACACGAAGGTCATTTCCAACGGACAGGGTGAAGTATCTATGCAGTACACTTCTTGGGCGCATTAACCCCCGTGTAGATTAGACTGAAGCTCTCGCCAACCCTTGTTAACTAGAACAAATACTTATTATACTTGTAATTCGAATCTCCAGACAGTTCCGGGTTGCTGACCCATACAAAATTTCAAGTCTATTTGTGTGAATAGCAACGCATGTTGATGTTACACACACCAACCAGGTAAGACAGTCTAAAATTACGCATATGGCACGTAATTTCCTCACTGGTTAGAGCGAGGCCTATTCATAACTCTTCCGTTAATAATAACGGTATGTATATGCGCGAAGCATAATAGGGCCAAGCGTTGATACCGAATTCAACCCTAAAACTCCCGAAGCCTTATGTCTAGCCTCCGGTTTGACTTCGAACTCAAGGCACTATCAGTAAGTTCCATGCAACTCGGCGACTGCTTGCCCTTGGAACCTAGGCTAACAACAAAAATGGGGCAACAGGAAAAATAAAACGGAGTGTGGTACAAGAGTTACCGTTATTCAGCTGTCATACGACGTTTCGCAAAACAACTTTATGCCCTAACCCCATACCCACGTACAACTTCCCAGACTGTGAGATCCTTGACATCTTCGTACTGTGGACATTCACAAAGGACATGTTTTCATGTCTTCTCCTCTAAAACCCGCAACGGCAAGCAGAACTGAATGAATTCAGAGAGCCATGACTAGTCAGCAAAAAGTCAATATCGAGCCGCAATTGACCACATAAATGATGAGCAGATCATCCGCATGCGCACTGGAACACTGCTCCACAACAAACAAGTAAAAAAATCAAAGTCGGGAGTAACCAGTACCAGTACAGGTCGCCGGACAAACAAAAATGCTTCCCTAACTTATGACCAAGCAGTCTAAAACCAAAAAAAGGATGGAAATTAATAAAAAATATTGTTCTGACGAAAAGTATTTTTCTCCTCCCAATTCTCACTGTACGAATAATAATATGAAAAAGAAAAGGGAGGACGGAAGTATCATAGGTCGTTCAAACTCAATTGCTTATAAAATCGTCATTTATTATGCAATTTTGATGAACTTTTTGGATTAGAGGGACGTTATCTCAATACTGGCATACTTAATTTTTTTGTGCCGAACAAATTTTTAGCCTTGGGGATGATTTTATGGGAAAGGGGGAGGGGCAACAATTTCAAATAAACTTGTAAAATTCCGAAGTCCTAGTCGAATGCAAAAAACACGAAGTCTCTATCTATTACCGTTTCCGAGATCCTTTCGTTCATACGGACGAACAGATGGACAATGCTATATCGACTCCTCTATCACTCCTGACCATAATGGGGGCAACTTTGGGGGTCTCCGACCATTATTTCTACCTGTTACATAGATTTGCACAAAACCAATAGGCTCTTGTACCTTCGGTACAGGGCCTAAAAATCGAAAGCTTTTAAAATCCACCAAAAATGCCAAGGATATACTTAATCGTGCTGAATGCGACACAGTCAGTCGCATACGTTCAAACGTCGTCAACAGATTTGCCAGGTGTGAAACCGATTTGCTTATCAGACATTCGATCTTCAATTTTATCATTCAACCGCTGAATCAGAACCCGCTCAAGGACCTTTCCGAGAACTGGGAGCAGACTGATTTCCTGATAAGAGCTTGGATTGCTGCAAACATTTTCCAGAGACTTCAAAAGCACAATTACTCTGGCACACTTCGACGCATCGGGAAAGTAGCCCTAACTGACACACTGTGTAGAGCACACAGATATTCTGGGATAACCAGACACTTCTCTGCTTTAGCACATCTCTACGATGATCCCATCGGCGCCTTTTTTGACTTTAACATCAAAAAAGCCACTAGTTCACCAGCTGTCAGCGGATAAAATTATATCTCTACACTAGTTGATGTAGCCTGGAGAGCCACCCTGGGAAAAAACTCAGTCAACAGTAATTGCGTTCTGAAATTTCATTTACGTTTATTATCTCAATCTTTCTTACGATCGCATTATTGATTTTTGCATAGTTTTCCCGGTAAAGGTCCCACTGTGTTTCGGAGTGATTTTTGAGCGGACGGAAATCGGTTGTCACATCTTATGGTTCCATTGGAGCTCAGCCGCTAAAAAGAATCGTGTTCCAATTTTTTCCACTTACTAAATACATATAAAAGCTGTAGTCGTCTAGTTTTACGTATGGGAAAATGAACAGAAACTTTCTTTCGATAGTAACACGCTCTATAAATTCAATAAAGATCGATCAAATAGCTGCTGGGATTTTCTAGACCTTGGACACTATATAGCCTTCAAGTTTAGATATAAAGTCTCTCCTATTTCCTCTTTAGTGTATAATGAACTTGCCAATCTCTCTATAAGGGGTAGTACCCATAAAAACCTGTCATGTTGATACCCAAATTGATGTACTGCAATAATGATTTGCTCCTACAATCTTCGCAAGAGTATTGTTTCGAAAAGTTTCCAGAATGTCGATAGCAAACTAATCGGATGGTTGAAAGTGTTCGAATTTTCATGTTTATATGGTGCCTGAATCTTGACCAATTCAGCACATTTTATTTTCAATACATAAATTATATATATTAGTGCTACCTTATTGCTAAGATTAGTTGTCAGCCCTTTGACAAATATTCTCCAAACAGTCCACAATCCCTTAGTGTCGACACTTTTAACTTCCTGGGAAATTAGGAGAATAATACTGACCATTAAATGGATTTATCATCTTCATATTGAAGTGATGAAGGAGGCGTCCTTCACAAAATGTCAGCGGATGTTGCAAAGTGTCATATGAACGATGTGTTTCATAAATCGTGTGTTTCCATGTTTTCGCCTACAATTAGGCTTGCAACTTCAGCTATTGTTGGAGCGTTAAATGTGCGTTCTTGTGTTGAACAGCCTGAACAATGCATGATGTTCGTGAAGTAATTCCTACCGATCACGAAGAATTACTCTTTTCATTGCTGTGTTGATCTCTTGGCGCCGAACAAGATCCATATCACCAATGAAGTATATTTGTTAGAATTTATGCTGTGCATGCTCAACAGGTTGCAATGATCCAATTCAATGGTGAATCTGTCTTTGAATCTGTAAAATCGAAGACGAAGTCAGTATTGTTGATTTCTACACAATTTCTTTCGAATGGCGGATTAAATCCATTATCCGTCGATAATATCTATTCCAAATAAATAAAAATCATGCTATAACATGTCGTGATTCTGATGTTTCACCACTAAGTATTGAAAGCATCGGCTGGGGTGGGTCAGTGATGGCCACATAATCCAGGCGTTCCTGACGCAAATTTTAATGCGTCACAATGCCTGAAAACATCGTTTATTAGATTACTGCGAAAGAAAGGATGCATAATCAAAGAGGTGTGATCAATCGTAAAGAAGCCCTCGATACAAATCAACACTTGATCCATTTCTGATTGCGCAATATGTTAAAATAATCTTGTAAAATTCCGGAGAAGTCCTAGTAGAATGCAAAAAGCACGAAGTCTCTATCTATTACACGCACATGGCTATATCGACTCCTCTATCACTTCTGACCATAATGGAGGTAACTTAGCTAACTTTATTTCTACCTGTTACATACATTTGCACAAAACCAATAGGCTATTGTACCTTCGGTACAGGGCCTAATAACACTGATGCATAAGCTATGAATGTCACAAAAGCACATCTCCGTGTGGTTTCTTCGTATTGCTTCATGTAAATGGAACATTATATTAATGTAATAGTTCTTATTGACCATGCGACCATTTGGTAGAAATAGAATTCAAGAAAACAGTAGGATTCACATTTGAAGGATACTCAATTCACATTTGACCAAACTGCACATGCTTTTTTCTGTTTTAGCCCTTTTGGCCGCTTCCAAAAGGTTGATTGGGCTTTGAAATCGACGTCATAACTTCAGTTATGACCCTTTTGAACATAAGCACAAACTTCAATGTCACACTCATGCCCAATTTTGTAAAGTATACTTGAGGCTCTACAATTTGCTTGTTTGTAAGTTTACTAAGACATTCCAACCAAGCCTATTTGCTACATAATATGGGTTCTTATGTTTTGTCGTGTAAATTATTTTTCCTTAAAGAAGACACCTGTTGGCCAGACAAGGTAGGTACTATTATGTTCAACCATCTTGTTAAGAGATCTGTGACATTGTGTAATGGCTTTTATTAAAGTATATGTATATGTAGGTTCGTAGAAGACACATGATTGGTAGTGACTTCCGTCATCAAGTAGCTTGAAAAACATTGATTCCTATTGCTGGGGCCAAAACATCACCAACGACTTGAACGTAAATTTTTGAGCTATCCGTAAAAATATTTTCCAGTTTTTCTGTCATTTGGCGAAGCTTACATTATTGGCGGGCGGGACTCTGGAATAATTTTGACATGCAGTTATCTAAAATGTAAGATAGATCTATCAACAAACTAAACGAATTTTTGTTTGACTGCTACTGTACGAATATTCCTTTTATTACATGCTCGAAGCATAATACATATCAACTATGGAGGCACTTTCTTTTCCAATTAGGTCCTAAGCGCAACATACACAAGTTTCAATGGCGGTACAAAGTATCTCGAAGTAGAGCACACTCGACTGCAGCGTTGCTGCTTGTTTTAGTTTATAATCATTTGCAAAAGATATTCTGATTTAGTCATAAACGTTTAACTCTTAATTTAATTAAAATTTAGTTCAATAGTGTTTCCCTTAGAAGTTTTTTTTTTTATAAATTTAAAAAATTTCAAAATAAATCTTAAATCGTGTAAAAATAAAAATGTTACAAATAAAAAAATCAAATTATAATCGGATTATTCGAGTAATAAAATTCTACTCGCATAATTTATAAAGTGCTACATGCGTCAGCTGAGCAGCAATAAAAATAAAAGCAACAACAAATACAAACGAGTTAAAATCGAGTTGAGTTTGTAAACAAAAAAGCAAATCATTTGCAACATGTTGCAGCAACATTTGTTGCAATGGCAATTTATGCGCACAATAAATGCCAGCAAAGAACAACAAAAACAATTAAGCGCTTTGAATGCGCTTGAATATTTGTGTATTTTATTGCCGTGCAATATGCGATTGTCTGCTTTGCTGCTGTAGCTATTATATCTGTAACAGTGCGTTGTCTATGTATGTGCCACATACTCCATACAGCAACAACAACAACAACAACATTAATCGGGGTGCTGCCGCATAATTGTAATTATAGCGTAATATGTTTTATAATGGTGGCGCGCAATGCCGCCAACTGCTGCTCCCACACATCTTCATCATCATCATCATCGTCGTCGTCTTCATCATCATTTTGTATTTTAGTTATTTGTATGAGTGTGCGATACATTTCATATCGTTTGTTCTTGTTGCCGCCGCTGTTGTTGCTGTTGCTGTTGCTGTTGTTGGCAGGGGGCGCGAGCGCACAAAACATAAATGAGAGCAGAAGCAGCCACAGCAGCAAACGTGCCAACGCCAGCGCTGCGACGTCGCTGACTGCGACAGTTTGAGTCAAATGTATCTAGATACATAATTGCCACATTCAGTCGTCGTTAAATAGTTGCACGGCGCAGTACAATTCAGAGCGTTTTTTATTTCTTATTTTTCGAAGAAGCGTGCTTAACGTCTGAGATACAATTTATTCGTATGCGTTGCGTTCTTCATCGTTCAAACGTCGTACGTACACATCGTTGGCTGTTCGGCGCACGTTTATTCGTGAGTTACTATATTGCTCGGTTGTGCAGTATACGTGAAACGCAACAGCAGCAACAGCAATTATTGTATGTGCAACATCGTCTTCATCAACACGTATCCGTTAGATACTTTTTAGACTTTAAATTTGGCGCGCAAAGTCGACAGCAATCAGAACAACAACAACAACAACAACTCGTATGTCGGCGGCGGTATCTTTATTCAACTTGTTATATTAGTAATAATAATGGAAATAGCGTACATTCAAAGACGAAGCCGAAGCCGTTGCCGACAACAACAACAACAACAACAAGAACTATTTTAATTAAGTGTGTTATTTGTGTTGTACGAATTCATATGCGAAATGTATCTAATGGTCTTTTGGCTTGTTCATACGTTTGTCGCTCAGCTTACAGAGTGTATCTCTGTGTGTGTGTTCGGTGTGTGCATGAGTGTATCTGTGTGTTGTTTGTATCCATTAGTCACACATGAAACTAATTAGCATTTTGCTGTTTGTTATTGTCGCCTGCTGCCTGCCTCGCTCGGTTCGCTCGCTCGCTAACTCGTTCATTTGCAAAGTGATTTCTGCGCGCTCGTCCGCTGCGAAGAAAGCAAGCGCAAAGTATTTATGAGATACTTTTTTATTACTTTGGAATTTTCATTAATTTGTTTATTATTTTTTTTTTTTGTATTTTGTTTCGACTTGAACTTATTTTTTTTTTTTTTCTGCAATTTGCAGACAATTAGCGCTGCTTTGTCATATTCGTGAGTTCAGCTCGTGCACGGCGCAACAACTACAACAAAACAAACAAAACAAAACAAACAAACAAACACACAAAAAAAGTATCTGTAACTTCTGCTTCAAGTGTTTGTTGTTGTGCTGTTCAAGTGCTGTTCTTGCTGTTGGCTGCTGTATCGGTGGATTGCGTCGTCGTCGTCACTTAAACAACGATCTGTTGACTCAATCAGTCGCAATAATAAGTGTATCTGTGTATCTGTTCGGTTCGCACGCTCGCTCAATCACACGCTAGCTCGCCAATTTGTCACTTAACGTGTTGATTTGTCTATGACTATCGTTGTTGCCGTCGCATTAAATGAAATGAAAAATGCGTGTTTTGGAGCAATGTATCTCGATTGTGTGTGTGTGTGTGTGTTTGTGTCTGTGTATCTGTATCTGTATCTTATACAAGCGGCAATGCGCTGCAACTTAATTGATTTTATTTGTGTTACAATTTAAAGCATTGCCATAAATGTGCGACACTTCTTACAAAGCATTCAACAATACCAACAACAACAACAGCAAATAAGGAAACTACGCACAGCAAAATGTGTTAAAAAATGTATCTCAATTACTCAATACTAAAAGAGCGTGCAACACAAAAAAATTAAATTAAAAAAAAATAAAAAGATACTTGATTTATGGTGATGTGCCCATTTAAGTGCTTCGCAGAGTTTAAGTACTTTTTACAAAAAAAAAAAAAAATAAAATAAATAAAAACAAAAAAAAATAAATAAAATAAAATAAGTGAAATTAAAAAAAAAAAAAAACACTTGAAGTTAAATAATTAATTGTACACAAAATGTGCTAAATAATATATATTAAATTATTCTATATAAACAAATAATTACTTGTTGCCTTAATGCATATAAATAAAATAAATAAAATTAACTAAATTGTGTAGCTGTGTCTGTGTATAAATTACAAATCCGTAAAGTCAAATGCCGTCGGTGAAATTAAAACGTTTAAATAAATAAATAAAGTGAAATGAAAACCCAGTCATATACTATACTAAGAGCAAAATTATGAATGAATGTGAATGTGAATGAATGCAATACAAACATTCCAAATACATATTTGTCAATATTCGATATTTCAATATTTAAACGTGTGACTATTTGTTGATTATTCTCATTAAAAAAGCAGAAAATTTGTTTATAAAACTTTTAATTAAATAAATGTGTTTTGCTACGATTTGTGAGTCAATTGTAAATGGATATAATTAAATGCTATAATTAAGGAGAGTAAAAGTTACAAGTTTCCGTCACCAAAACTTCGAAAATGTTGTGAATCATATACAAAATTAGTATGTGACATCAAATTGTATACACAAACATTTGTTTATATTAATAATTCGATATGTGGAATAAATGATTGAAGCATTTCGTTTCAAATTTTGTAAAGCATTTGTGCGTGATATTTAGAGAATGATTATATGTATATCTCAATATATTGAACCTCATGACTTTAACTCATGTTCGTTAATATAAATATGAGATATAAGCGTTCAATCAAGCGAACTATTTAGCAATTGTGTTATGAATGATAGCCAACACTTGCCTTAAATGTTAAACAACTCTTTGATGTTTCAAAAAATCGACTTCTTATTAATATATTACTTCAGAATAAAGATGGGCGCGTGTCGTGCTATTTTTTGTAGGAGATTTAACAGCACGAAGGTGCAAACTCAAAATTATGACAATTAAAAGCATGAAAAGACCTGAAAGGCAAGAAAAGGCCCTCAAGGCACAACATCAAACTTATTATACATTTATATGAGGAGATGCATTTCTTTAAAGGGATTTCCAATAAGAACATAAAAATTTTGTATTTAAAATAGCATTGCCGGCGTGCGTTTTCTAGTAGAACATATTTTTTCTAGTGCTCCCTACTTATTGCCAAGCTTTACCATCTGCATTAAATAGGTTTAGAGAAATTAACTCACAAATTCTTAGAAACATGTTGCTTTGTCCACAATTTGCCATTTAAAGTTAAAAAATATAAAAGATTTTCTAGTCCAGATCTTCTCCATTTGTTGTTTATTGAAAATATTAAATTGTGGATTTTCATTACTGTAGAACAATATTAAAAAAAAAAATACGCTGCAGTCAAGATACTCCCATTGAACCATTAAGTTCCATAGGGAATAAGTTCTTATCTGTATTCGTGCATAACATTTTATTGCGATTGGTGTAAGCTGCACTAAATTTAAAGTTCCATGCTAAACTAAACCATAACAAAATGTTTTTCTTACAAAAACCCAGTAAGGGGAACATACTTGTATGAGAGCCATCCCTTACAGTAGTCCAATAAGGACTTATATGGATTATGAATTAGAATTAAAGTAAAATACACAAAACTTGGCACTGTTAGTTAAGATAACAAAAAAACCTTTTTTTGCATTCAAAAACTCAGCAGAGATTTGCAGATTTTTAAGGGTGCTACCCCCTGAGAAAGGGGTTGGCAAGTTCATTAAATACAACCGAACTGAACAGCAAACAAGAGACATTAAATCTCCAAACGTGTAGAATCTGTCACAATCTCCAAGTTTTTGTTGTTCATAGCCAGCCAGTCATGTCTATATTGACTTGACTATATTGACTTCTTTTAGTGATCCGATTTGAACGCTAATGAAATATTTTATAATGATTGAGACAAAATACAACATTTTCGGCATTTCTAGCTAGATTAACAACAACAACAAACTTCTTTTCACACTAAAACGCTAAAAGTTGGTTTACATTTGTATACCAACCCATCTATTAAACTGATCTGGAACTTAATAGAATACTTTATAAGGCTTAACGTAAAATATACCAAATTTAGCATTTCTACCAAACCTTTCAATATCAATAGAATATTTTCATACAAAAACTCAGAAAGAGGAGGTTTTCATGTTTAGTTTAGTTTAGTAGCAACAATTTATAAAAAAAAAATTTTACCAAATATGTTGTTCCTATCAACAGTTATAAACGAAATTTTGATTTCTGAAGTTTAACCGAATTTTCCGACTTTTGAATTTGTTTAAAATTTTGTACCCTAGAAAACTTTTCAGGTTTATAATGAACAAAAGAAAAAAAATTACGCATAATTAACGTTCGAATCTTGACTTTAGTCTTGTTTGATTGGGAAAAATCTAGAAAAATTTTTAACAGTTCCTTCTGAATTATTATTTTCAAACTATTTTTCTTTCCTTAGTAATTTGTTTCGTATTACTTCAATCGATTCAATCGGTCTGAAGCTAAACGACAGTAGTACTCTCATGCTTTCATGCCATATATGGCCATGCCATATATATATGTATATATACAACTTTTCAACATGCTTCACTCGCATTGGAGAGGCAATTAACTAAAACCGCAAAACAGGTGTTTAATTATTTGTGAAGTGCATAAAAAATGAGTTTAAAAGCGTTTCGACGAAGTGTCCGAATAAAATTATTTGCCAACATTTTATATCTCTTAGCGTTTGCATTTTCCAAAATAGGAGAAGGGTGCTAGAGACATTATTGCACCATTATTCAAAACAAATCGGTCGAAATGTAGTCAATTTCACTTCTATATTGTTCCTCTGCTTCTTTGTTGTTGACTTTGTTGCCTAAACCAAGGACTTCATAAAATTAAATTAAGGACTAAACCAGTCATCGTCAGTACTGGTTTACCGAACTATTCCTTCAATAGATCAATTAATTGACCAACTGAGTGGCGTCTGCCAACATCTTGTTAGAGAACTGATTTTAACTCCAACCAATTCTGAAATAGAGAACTCTATTGAGCGTAACATAGCAATCTATATAATCTTCGAAAAATTTTGTTCCAAACACACCTCCAGCATGAAAACCACGGCACAAAATCACTTTTTGTGTATGCAACAGCATCTCTTGAAATATGTGTAGGTCTGTTACTATCCTTTAATGCATATTTTACTCATAGAAAAAGAAAACTCAAAAATAAACTTCATCACTAAAGATGCTTTTTCAATGAAACTTAAAATTTTCCTGGCTTTCTAATTTCCAGTTTGAAATCGTGAAGCAATATTTTGACATTGGTTTTGTTGTAGCGTTCTTGTGCCGTCTCGCGATATACATAACGGCTAAGTACTTAGATTATCTCAAAGCAATCGTAAAATTATCAGCTTGTAATGAAGTACTTAGCCCTGATGTATACCGCGAGTAGGCGCACGTATTACCAGGAATTAAACTGGAAATACGCAATTTCTCGTATTACAGCTATAGCAGATGCCACAGGTAGATCTTTTAGAGCAGTCCGGTCATTTTTCTTTCTTTACTAATGTTATACGTTTTGCGATGGCAGATCCCAGCGCGCCAAACTCTTTTTAAGATCAACCATTTACTCACGGTCGTATGGTTGTTCAGACGGTACCCTAGGCAGCTACTTAAGCAATTTGGAAAAACACCGATATAAGCCTTTCCCAAACATTTTCTCGAAGTCATTTTGTATCATTGCGATAACATAATGAAATCCTTATATCACCGATACAGAACGCTTTGGAATGCTGCTTCATCAGCATATAAATTATTAAGTTAGTTGATTGTTCTGGTAATTCATGTCGAAACTTGTGAAAAATGACCACTCGAAAATGTTCCATTTAACGGCCAACGTAATGAGCCAATCTTGTCGAAGGGCAATTTAAATAACATTGACAATGCTGAATAGATTTCGGAAGTTGTCTTTTTTCCTTATTATAAATTATCTCAAAAAGTTAGGACAAAGGCGAACTTCTTTTTTAAATTGACCAACTCCTCTGGCAATATAGCTGTCAAGTTGACTCGAATATGTTCTCTGAGCTCTTCTATGGTCTTTAAGAAATAATAAACAATAAGAATAAAAGCCTAAAGAAGAAATTATTTTAAATCAAACTCAGAGATCTTTGCAGCCAGTTAAAGGCATTTTCCGATATCATTCATCATGAAATCTAATCCAGCGGCAATAAATCATATCCAGAAGTCTTTCAGATCTTTTCAAGAATATGCGTTAATTAATCCACATTGATTATATTAGCGGGCTCTGAAAAAAAAATAGCTCAATGATAAGTCTTTTCCAAATTAAGATACAAATTTTTTAAGTCTGAATATTCTTTAGCTTCCCGTATGTTCAAGCGTTTTGAGCAGGAATGCTACAGATTTCATAAATTTCCCAATGCAACCCATGGGCGGTATCAAATTCGAAGTGGCATTAGCAGTATTGCTCATTATTGGAGCATCAAAGGTCATCCTCGTATATTCATATATTCTAATGTCTGCGCTGTAATATTTTTGCAAAACTTTTTTGACTCTTTTATGAATTACGTCAACCATGAAAATATCCCACTTACGACCAGCCACTATTGAATATTTCCCCTTAGATCTACCTATAGAATATCGCATACGTTCGACTTAAGCGTTATTTTTTCTCGGTTTCTAATAATCGATGAAGTCAATCAGACAGAAGTGTATGCTCTGATTTGCCAAATGTCAAAGTTTCTTATTTATATAAAAATTCGCTCCATATACGATTATAATATTTTGATTAAACTTGTTAAAAAATTGTATCTCGCAATGGGCTCATGGAGCATTAATCATCGCTTAAGTCAAAAATGTAAATCATGAACATCAACATGTATCATATTTATTCATTCGAAGCATCGATAGATGTCAATTACTCTTTGGAATTAGGTTTATTTAGGTGATCCATTCTGAAGGTCAAAATTTTAATAACTCCATTAAGCATAATAATCTATCAAATAATGCGAGTAATATTGGTTTTCAAGGTCTCAATCGATTGAATGAATTAATTGTGAAGACTTTTCACTTATGAAAAACTTCAGACTAGCAGACAGAAGTAGGCGAGAAAGAGCCCATAACAAATGTATTTTCTTGATCAGTACCTAAAGTCGAGTTTCCGTCTGTCTGTCCGAATTAACAACGAGTACTTGAGTACCATAATCGAGCCTGGAAATTTAGGTTCTGCTGTTCCCTCTTTAAATAACAAGTATTCTATGAACGTGAGTCACTCTCTCTCTCTCTCTAAGAGGGGTTTCTTTAAGAGATAGTACCTTTAATAATGTTCTTTTGAGTTTTTGTATGAAAAAGTTTGGTTTTTCTGGTTGATTTAGCTATAAATCCAAAATAGATGTGTCTTTAATTCTAATAAAATATTCTATATTTGGTCCCCTAATATAAAAATCCCCTCATATAGTAAAGAATACAATTTTTATGGTTTAGTTTAGCATAAAAGTACACAGATCCTGATATAAATAAATCCCACTCAGAAATTCAACATAAAAAAAATTTTATATAATTTTTATTTTATTTTTAAGTTTTTTCGAGATTCTTCAGTCTTCAATAATTATTACAGAAAAATTTATAAAGAAGTTAATATATCCAATATATCATCTGGAAAAATGGACAATAAGACGCTTCTGGTCACATCCCCTTTGGAAAAAAGCAGACCGATAATTCCACCAGTCCATAAACCACACAAATATATGGTATATTTATGTATATAAAACCTATTAACTATCGCTGCTGATCCAAAAATGTCTATTGGGTTTGAAGTTTTTTAATTAAGTAGCAAAAGGTCGATTTGGTTGACAATCAGTTTTCACAGAATGTTCTTTTTTATAGTTCGTCTGTAACTGGTTGCATGGTGAAAATATTTTCGTTACTAATTTATTGAATTAGTATTACTTCTTGATAATTTGTCAAGCGAAAACTGTCATAAAATGTCTTACAGAAAATGTTTATCCCCTTGAAACACCCGTTACATGCACTTGTTTATCTGCAATAATACTCTTTGAATCAAAGCGTATATGTATAATTAATAAACCAATTAGCAAAATAATATTTATTAACAGCCAATCGAAAATATATATAATACGTTTACAAAAGAAATTATAAACAAAGCTTAAGGATGTACTTTGCTAAAGTGAACATTTAAAACTATCCAGCTGTTAAGAGCTGTTAAACCATGAAATAAATTCAAATTAAACAATTTAAAAAAAAAAACCATGAAATTCCAATAAACTGCAATGACAGAGCAGAGCAAATAAATTTGTATTGTTTCATTCAATATTTATTCTTGCAGCGTATAAAAGGCTTCCGCTAAATCTAATTAAAAGCTTATTCACTGACATTTAAATCGAAATGTGCTCTTTAAATTAATTAAAATAAAAACAAAAAAATTCATATTTAATTAAATCAAAAAACATATTACACAAAAACACAATAGGCTGCCAATTATAAACCAGAACACATATAAAAATAATTAAAAACAAAAAAATAAAATACTCAGCGAGATATTTATATAGAATCGACAGCGAAAAAAAATAGATATAAAGATATAGCTAGATACTCATACTCAGATATAAAATGTATCTGCAAGTGCACGTGAAATAATATCGCGAAATGCGAAATAAATCTGTGCTGAATTGAAATTGTGCAACAACAACAGCACCAACTAATGCAAAGAATACTAAAAGCTGCTAAAAGAAAGAAAAAGAAATCAACAAAGCTCAAAATGAGAAATGCATTAAAATTAATTTGCAAATACAACGAACGAACGAACGAACGAACGAACGAAATTAAAAATATCTATAAAAATATTATATTGTAATCAATAATTGTCAACATGTGCGCAGCGGCGTCGACTAATGAATTAATTGCATTTCACTTCATTGGATATTTTGCATTTTTTTTTTTAGAATTTTTTCAACTCATTATACCCTTTTTATAAAGTATGTAGGAGTGTTTTAACAGTTTGTCGCAGAGTTTGTTGCACATTGTAGTTCATTGAGTAGCTTATAAAATTTATGAATGATTAAAAAGTTCTTAAAATCTTAAAAAATTAAATTTTGCATGGTTTTTTATTTTATTTTAAAAATTATTTTTTCGATACAACTTAAAAACTTTTGTGCTCAAAATTGCTGCAACTTTGATTTTCTTAAAGATTTCACAGTTTGTTTGTGATTCCCTTAATCTGAATCGAACAAGACATGCCCATCAGTCAAATGAACAGAACTTTCTTAGTTTTGTAGATATTTTGCTGAAACTTTATATGGTATCGTTGGAATAGATGAGCTACGTGAATTGCTTATAAAGAAAACTTCATGTAGTGAGGTATTATTTTAATGGAATCAGTTTTGCAACTTTTTTAAATTTGTTTTTTCCTGTATCTTTTGATCGTTTCTCAACTTGTTAAGGAGTGCGAATATCCAAGAATTCACTGTCCTCATTTAATGGATATGGAGAACCGGCAAACTCTTCATATGTCAGGCAATATTCACCAATAACACATTTTTGCTATTATTTGATTGATTCAATGCTAACAACATAAACTCCTCGAAAGTCTAAGCTTCCGTGGGCATATAGTGATACTTGATGACGTCCTTCTTGAGAATATGCGCACAATTTTTTTTTAAATGGATATTTTAAATTTTTTGTTAAGTCTTAGCGCTCTGAAGAAATAGTTTCCATCGTTGGAACATATGTGACCGCTTTTGACAAAAATAATCCTGTTGACATATCACTAAAAGCTTCAAGGTTTATTGCTTATGTCGCCATGCAGTTGATTAAAGCAATATAGCCTTTGTAAGCCTTGTCTCCTCGAACTTTAAACCATCGAATTTGTAAAAAAAAAAACTCCATACGAATAACACATGTTCATAGAAACTTCTTAAGTTTAAATAACCTTTATTGCTCCAAGCAATATTATTTGTGGACATTATAAACTAAAAGGCAATTAATATGTGACATAAAGTAGACTAGGATGTTTCATAGTGTAAGGAGTGTAGAAATTTGTAGAACACCTCCAAATTCAAAAAAATACCATGAAAGTCCAGGAATTGGTTAAGTGGCAGTAATTTATTTTTACAGTTGATTGTTTGGAACATGTTCGCCTTGCCGATCTTCTATGTGAAAGATGAAATATTGATGTATTTGAGAGGTGAGAGGAGAGGCTTCAAACTTAGACATTTAAACTCACCAATTCACCTCTCAGATCTAAAACGAATCATTTTAATAAAGTTTTTTTTTTTTTTTTTTTTTTTTGAAGTGAAACTTCTTTAACGGAAGTAATAAAATAAAAACTTCACGAAATTTTAACACAGAAGTGTTGCAACGGAAATGCCCCTTTTTTATTATATCAAACTGCACATGACCAAACGATACTCCTTTGGAGGTCATCCGCTAGATTCGTATTGGAATTTATTGATAAATTTTTAGTGACTGTAATGCAACAATAATAAACCCGCAGAAGCCCGATTTCAACATCCAAACCACTTACAAACAAAGGCTATAGTTAGTCCGGATGATTTTGCACATTCTGCGATCACACTCCAAAGAACATATTGGTATACAGATCGTCAAGGGCCATTGATATAATATTATAAAAAGATCTTTTTTTTTTTTTTGACTGTTTGTTTGGAAATAGAGGGTAAATCTTCTAAACTACTAATCCCATTTCAAAAATTCGTTCACCAGTAGAATGCTACATTGTTATTGAAAATCGCATCTTTCACTTCAATCATCTCAGACAAGTCCAACTCAAATACGTCGAGCAGAAGCGTCTTCCTCTGAAACTACTCAGCGCCTTGCGAGTCCCAAGCGCATGCTAGGGAACCAATATGAGAGCTTTTCTTGGTGGAGACACGCATGAAGATTCCCCTTAATAACTGATCAATCTTGGTGCGGAAGTTTTTCCTTATCTTAATTTGGGGACTTATTCTGCTCAAATCATTTTAAATGAGACACTAGTTTAGATAGTAGACAGTCTGAAGCATCGTATAGAAGCAGTATATAGTTCAAGGACAATTCTATCGGCTAGGAACGACACTGTCAAAGCAATCAACAATCTAATAATCCTTGATCAAGTCAAAACCTATAACTCTATTGACACAGTCAGTAATATTAACATTGTGGTACACTTTCTTCAAGAATTTCAAAGCTCGTTTAATACTTCTTGCATACCACCTCACGAACTATGCTTAAAAGTCGGTACTTCTATCATTACTTTATAAGGAATATGAGCCCTCCTCTCATGTGTAATAGCACAGGGTTACTTTTTAAAGACTTCAAAGGCAATTTGATTGTAGCGATCATCCTCGCTGGTCTTGCAACCAGCCAGCTGGAAAATATTCCGAGGATTCCAATGATTCCAACGGAATCAATTTCCTGTGAAAACATCGATAGCGATTACTATTAATAAGTCCCAGGGTTCTCTTTGGTTGGAATCGAACTACGAATAACAGGACATCGAACATTGTCTACAGAGAATGTCTTATTAATATTATAAATAGGTCATGTTTGTAATACTTGCACTAAGTGCCGTGTTACCTATTAATTAATAAATAAGGCTCATTGTACCACCTATAGACAAGGGAGACCAGAACAACGTCTGTATATGTATCCTACTAATATTATAAATGCGAAAGTTTGTATGTATGGATGTATGTATGGATGTATGGATGTTCCTCTCTTACGGCTAAACCGCTCAACCAATTCGTCTGATTTTTGGAATAGAGATAGATGGGATGATGGAAAAGAACATAGGCTACGTTTTGACAAAATCGGTGGGTTCGTTGGTCCTCACCCCATATAAGCGATAAACAAAATTTGTCATATTTTTGCATCCATTTTAGGTACAAAGATGAAATTTGGTATACATGTTAAGAGGATCAGCAGAAGTAAACCTGTTAAGATTGGTTAAAATCGGAGGGGCGGTACACTACCCCCCGTAAAGTTTCACAAATGAGGCAAAATAGGAAAAGTAATTAGATATGCTACTTTTTATCGGAAGATCCGCGGACGAAGTCGCGGGTTAAAGCTAGTATGTATATAAAATTCTTAGTTCGATCGACTGACCGAATAGTAGTTTCCTTTTATGTTGTACAAGCAAAGTACAAGCGGAATTTTGGGAAGTTCCACTGATAAGTTTTTGATCGTTTTTATATTCGGTTTTCACTCTATATAAAACATAATTGAACACGTGTTTTGCGATTTTGGGAAATTCAAACGTAAAAGCCTCGACCACACACAGAGCGATAAGCGACTGACCTAAAAAAACCATGGTAGCAATCGATGGTAGACTCGATCATTTTAAATTCGTCTAACATATACTATAGAACTAATAATTAAAAACATATTTTGCGGGTTTGGCAAAGGCAAACCTCTTAGAATCGGTGAGGAGATCAAGAATAATAAAGTAAATTCATATATTTTAGATTTGCCTTTGAAACTCTTGAAATACATAAACTTTTTACAGATATTAGGTACTCCCAACTATATTATTTACATAATAAGAAAATGAAAAAATAAATAATTTCCAAGAACAAAATATTTTAAGAAAAAAGTACAAACTTCAGCATTAACAATTTTTTGTGTGTTATTAAACACTTACAACATAAATCGACAAGTTGGCAGGTTAACTTTGGTATTTAATACAGCGGAACAATGGAAACGGAACTATATCCCATGTCTGACAACCAAAACTCGGACACATTGCATTGCAAATAGTTTTAAGTATTTAAAAACTTCAAATAAGATTTTTAAGAAGCTGCCATGTTTAATTATAAGTGTAGGGTATAAATGTTTTGTTTCACATAAATATCGAATGTACTCCATTTTACTTGATTTTTGTTTTATTGGTTTTTTAATTAAATATTTTTTCTGTTCACTTCATTATTTTTTCTGTATGCGTGTATGTGTGTGTGTGTGTGTGAGTGAATTTTATGGCGGATTGTGATGTGTCTTTGTTGTGCAGCAATTTAATTAAGCAAAGTGGATTAATTTGCAACTCGTTAGACTAATTAAGGATTATAATCAACTACGGCGGCAGCAGCAACAGCAGCAGCGCAGCAATGACAACAACAACAACAGCAAAGACTACGTTGACATTGCTCAAACCCACGCGCAAAGTATGCAGACACACACACACACACTCATACACAAATACTAAAAGTAGCAAACGAAATTAAAGTGCCATAGCGAAAGAGTGAGAAAGAGAGAGCAGAAGAGTGTGTCTGCATACATTTTGCGCAAGTGCGACAACATTTTCTAATAAGAATTTCTTCATAGCGCAGTGAATAACTAAAAAGTGCAACAACAACAAAAACATTAAAAGCAAAAATAACTGTGCAAATTAGAAAATATATAAAATACATTGTATATAGTAATGAAAGAGTGAAAGAGAGAGAGAGAGAGGATGAACTACAATTCAAGTTAAAATGCATTTGCATTTAATGCTTAAAACTACAACAAAAACAACAGCAACAACAACAAAATCTATTACTGAAAGAGTAACACGTGACCTTTGAAATACATCTGCTTAATGCAAAATAATATACAAAAATAGAGAGAAAGAGTGAAAACGAAAAAGAAAACAAAAAAAAAAACAAAACAAACCTGCAAACCTAGAAGAAAGAGCGCAATTTGCGTTTTACTAAAAATAAAACCAATTTTAATTGGATTTCTGCGTTTGACTTTCATTTCAACTAATTTGCAATTAAACCATTGAGGTAAGCTTTAAAATTCTTTTATAGTAGTTCTTAGTGTTTAATGATATAAATACAACATAACATACAAACAAACATGTGTACATATACATGTCACATGTGTGCATATACATACATACATACATACATACATACATACATATGTATGTCACTTATTATGTAATAAAGCGCCAACATATTATAAAATAATTAACAGGTGACATGTACAAAATATTTTGTATTGAAATTCAAAAGAAAAATTTTAAATTTTGTGAAACCGTAGCATTATTAAGTACCATAAAAACTTTCTTGTTAGCATCTATTAAAAAAAATACCTAAACTTGGATGGAACGTTGTTATGGTGATGCCCCATAAAAGTGTGCGTGATATATGTATGTATGTACATATATGTATGTGAAGCGTCCCTCTATAAAATGTCACTTTGTACTATATAAGAGGTGGAGAGCTTTTGATAGTCGGTAACATCGATAGTCGGCGATTGTTTTTTTCATCAATAGTTACCGATAGTCTCGTCCACTATTTCAATTTACATATGTATATAAAAAACCTCAAATTATTATGTTTTTATATCAAAAATGTCAATTTATGTATTTCATAATGTTTTATCTAAAAATTTTGGTTCATAAATTTCTTTTATTTAAACCGAGTTCTTCTTTCTGAAAAAAATCGGCCCGACTTGCTAAAAACGCGTTCCGCTTCCAATGAAGTATTAACCTTTCGATTAAAACTAAATCATTTAAGTTCACCTGAAATAAATTTTGGAAAATTTCATTCCACCAAAATTTTAATAAATAAATATTTAAGCTTACATCTATCCATAGAAAGGGATCTGTTTCTTGGGAAGTTATAGTTCTTTCAAGATATTGCCGCTTAATAATTGTTGCGCCCAATCTTGCGTTGCTGTGCTTAGCCATTTTTAGCTTTTTTTATCCAAAAAAAATATTCATATTGTTTGAGCATTTAAAAGACGAGTTTATATACAACTTTATAATATATTCAGTAGGCTATTTGCTTTGGATGCATGTTGCCTTTGCACAGATAGGTCAGAAGAAGGGCTCTTCTTAGGTTCTGATACAAAAGAGCCGTTTTTAACTAATAACAAGGGATTACTGGTACCACTTGTTGATGCTCCATACTTAAGACCAGTCTTTAATTTAAATATATTCATCATACTTTGAAATTCTTAAGTGAATTCAATCCGACGTAAAATTAGCGGAAGATAAAGTTGTAGGATGTTATGGATTACGAAGAAGAAATAAGATTTAAAGAGAGATAAAGGCAGAAAGAAACATCCTATACAGTACCATAAACATTTAGATGTAATTAGTTGCTGTTGGATTATGATTCAGAAATGTGGGACAGATTTGTTTGCTACTCCTTTAAGTGAACCGACCTATACCTAAATGAAATCTTTCATAATGACTAGCTTAAGGTAGACCAAATTTGGTGTGTCTAGCAATTTTATCAACGTCGATAAAAATTGTCCATACAAAACTTAAAGGAGGTAGAATGTGCGTTTTAGTATGTTAGTTGAATACAAGTGATAAGAAAAATGAACAGGAAAATCTACATATGCAAATTTGAACGCTATATCTCCAATTTTTTCCAAGATCTCAATTTTCATAATAACACAGCCTGATAGATGGTGATACAGAACTGTCTATATTGACTCATATTTAATGCTGATCAAGAATTAAATATGAGTCAATATTAAAAGGTGCGGTGTACTTTAAAGTCGTTAACTCATACAGTAACTCTATACAGAGCGGAGAGTATGGTATAAGGAAATGCATCAAGGCAATACTTGTGTGCAGCAGACTGACTCGTAAATTTTGAGGGCATAATCCAAAAACTATGTTTATAGATAGTAAATGAAAATCGACTGTCGGTGTAGTGCGAAAAGGTCCATTGATACAGACCTCTGCAAATCTATGGAGCCTGTGCATCTATTTCATAACACCAGCAGACACATGCGTATTCTATACACAAACAATGATGGGTATTTCCTGTCATTTACATGCAAAAAAATCTCTGTTAGTTTTCTTTATTTATTCTCCTAATTCAGATTAGCTTTGTATACAGAATCACTCACACTATCGAAACTTTGTATTTGCTAGTGGAGACTAATTCTAATTTTCTATTAGATTAACTCCCAGATCAAGCATCGGTACGCATCTTTAGAGTGTTGTCACATAATGTTTGCCCATTTTTGATATTTTATAACCACAACAACGCCATCAGTTGATGTCTATCTGCTTCTACGCAGCTTAAAAACTGGTTTACTATCTGACCACCCTTCGTAGCCTGCTACGGATTAACTGAATTAGGGAGACATCAACCCCAACATCAGTTAGCGCATTGGTATTAGATTCGGAAAGATTATTGAGAAATACTGTTTAGATCCCACACTTTGAACAAATTTAAAATAATTGTCAAAAGACTGATTGATTGATTGATTGATTGATGAACTTTAGAAAGTAGCGAGAAGTCAATGCTTTTTAGGCTCTGTACCGAAGACAAAAGAGCCTATTGGTTCGGCGACCCCAAAAAAAAATTACCCCATTATTGTCACGAGTGATAGAGGCGTCGTTAGTTTTTGTAATTCCCGTTTTAGGGAGGTGGGCGTGTGAATAACCTCCTAGGATTAGGTTTAGTTTCATTGCGACAAATAGCCCTCTAAAAATCAGTGACTACGATGTATGAATAACGAAAACTTTTGGGCAATAAGAGATAGAGCCTTCAGGTTTGCATATTTAGATTCTTTAACTTCTGCCTCCCTAAGAGGGTTATGCACTTATTAGGTGGGCTTTTGTTAGTTTGAAAAAATGCTATAAAGCGACTATGCGATTTCTTATTGTCGACCAACCTCGATGGTCAAGAAAATAAAGCAAAATTGCAATGAATTGGGCTTCGAATTGCTTCCACATCCACCGTATTCTCCAGATCTGGCCCTCAGCGACTTTTTCCTGTTCTCAGACCTTAAAAAAGAAAGCTCGCTGGAAAGAAATTTAGTGCCGATGAAGATCAAATCGCCTTATTATCCATTTTATTAAACTAACAAAAGTTGCTTTACTCGAAATAACAAAATATCTCACAAACTAATGGCACGACAGCTGTCAACTTTATACACATGTGTTATTGAAGGTAAGGGCTAACTAACTAAAAATCCTATGGATATAATACGAGTTGCGCCATCTATGTGTCAGCCTACGAACTTTTCAGACAAACTTACAATGCATGTCTAATACTGGTTCTGAGATATTATATGAAAAAAAAATCATGTTAATTATACAAAATTCGGTCTACATTACATTACCCCTTAATAAAATATTTCACCTATGTGCAGATTGGACCACTTGACTGGTAAGACCCCATACAAATCTGTCTCACATTTCTGGATTTTTGTATGTAAAACAATTTATTGCTGTAGTTTATTCAGTTGAAAACGCCAAATTTGGTGTATTTTGCGCGAATCCTTAAAAAGGTTCTATTGGTGTTCTAATCAGGACCATTGCAAGAGGTGGACGCTTATAAAATGTTAAATCGGTATAGACATGTCCGTCCGTCGGGCTATATACAACAAGAACTGGGCGACTATATAAGTAAGAACATTCAGAGTTTAAATATTTAATGTTTTGCAGACAAGTTTTACCTTATAAACGTGTCAGCCCCTCTAAGGGGTAGTACCCATTAAAAGCTGCTCTTTCAATTTGAAATTTTATAATGGGAACATTTGCTGTTTTGCTGAATATTTTAGCTAGAAATGCCAAATTTAAAGTGTTTTAATTAAGTTCTAATGGAACAATACCTATAGCTCCAAATAGGATCTTTACAAGGTGTAGTTCCCATACAAATCTGTGCCCTGTTTTATAAGAAAAACTCTTTGTCGGAGTCAATTTTGAAAAGAAACATAATGTAATCTTATGATAATAACAGTTAAATATCTCTCATGGATCCAGACAGGAATATATGTATGCCACGTACAAAATTAAGCTTCAATGTGGGTATAGAGTAGATCAAAGTCAAGCACACTAAACTGCAGCATTCTTTAACTTAACTCTTTAGTTTTATGTGTATTGTTAGAATTAAGCTCAGTTGTGTGATTTCCCTTTTTAAATTAAATAAATATTCCTTATCACGTATGCCGCACTGTACGTAAGAAAGTACTGAGCTGTGAGCGCTGATAAGAGTTAAAACGGGCTTGAATTCCAGGAAATTTATTTGTTTATTTGCTTGGCTTGCGTATTTTGCCTTAATCAATTCTGGGTATTTCATGTTTGAGCTGCGACTAAAATAGCAACAAATATTGTACAACAAGCGGAAGATAGAACAAACTGCACTTTGACTAATGAATACTAATGTTCGTTTGACGATTCGATTGACATATTATAATCAATTTTAATTTTGTGCTGATTGCCAGCCACTGTGTGGAAGTAAATAAAATTGTAATAGCTCGATTGATTCTTGTGTCAGCGTAATACATATTTAATAATTACAACAAAATATAAATGACAGACAAGGGGCGGCCAACAGGGCAAGCAGCAATTGGCAAGATTTTCAACTATTCGCCATGCAAACAAACAAGCAATAAAACGCAGATACTTTTAGCAACAGCAAAAGCAACTGTAATAATTATCAAACGATTTGAGGAGTATCTCAAATACAAACAGATACAAATACAGACAATGAAAAATGCAAAAGCGCAAAATGATAAAATAGCAAACTCAATACATAAAAAAAAAAATATATATACATATATGACACACAGATACACGCGCACACAGATGCATAAATCATGTATTGCCTTTGTCAATTTGAGTACCGCCGCCGACGACGCCGCAGTCAAAACGGCATTTTAAAAGTGTCATAGAACACAAAACAAGCACATAGCGTCGCAACGCAGCTACAAAAATATATTGCACATACGTAGACATGCATAGATACATTCCCCACATACTGCACAAGATACAAATACGTACGTTTGTACGTAGGCCAATAGATAGATAGATTGCATATCGCTGTTGTAAGAAGTGCAATCGCTCTGATATCGCCGCAGCTAACTGCACCTGGTGTTTGGTTACAACAAAAACTACCTCGAGCAGTTGACTTAAAAAGCAACGCACACATATGTACACAAATATGTGTATGCGTGTGCGTGTGTGTGTGTGTTTGCGTGTGTATCTATGTCTATTTCTGCCACTGACTGATTGCATGCCTGTTCCAATTTAACTATTTAAATGCTTTCATTCAATCAGCCATTTCTGCGCTATGCTACCGCACATATAAATCAAACCTTGAGTACCTCTAATAGTGTGACAAGTATCTATGAATAATTAAGTGTAACTACGAGTGTGTATGTTTGTGTGCGGCACTCGAAGAAGCTGAAAAAAAAAAATAAAAACAAAAACGAAAATGTTTAACGAGAGCGCAATCGTAAGCTAACAAACGATATATTTTAATAGCTAATGTAAACGACTTGCTTGCTTGATCGCCTGCCAGCCTGACGATAGATAGTTAGATACATAGCTACATATATTCAGTATGTGTAGTGCGATACATACATAGATATGTATCTAAACCGGCTCATATTACGTAGCGTAATTAATTAAATTGTTCCAACTGTGATTGACATGCCAGTTGAGGGGGAAATAGTATTTAATAGGGTAAATCTTTGTAGAAATTCGAATAGATAAAGTGTATAAAAAATAGATAAACTTATTAATCGATTTTCTGTAAGTAGATACCTAAATTAAGTGATATAAATGACTGATTGAGTATTAACTTTAGTTAAACCGAAGTTTAAATAGCCTTTATACACAAAAAAAAAATATACAGTTCATCAGGCGTGTGATTAATTTTAATCAAAATGTTTCAAAATTGTTTCATGACTATTCTGTTAAATATGGAGTGCAAAACAACAAAAAAAATTAGATACTTTTGGAACTGGATCGATATTGAAGCACATACTATTTGAAAATTAGCAATTTGGAAGATTATGATTAGACATAAATATTATAGGGGAGTAAATCCGCCAAATACTGTCTACTACTGTATGGAAAAGAAGAAAGAAAATGTAATAAATTATATATTTATTGATCTTAATAAAGATTGAATTTTTAATAAATAGTTCAAATAATAGAACCCGACCAATCATCGGCTCATCACAACGTATGCAAATGCACTCTTAATGTTTCGCTTTAAAGCGCGAGGGAATTTTCCTGATATAGAGCTTCAATGCCATAGTGCTGGTAAGGCACTACCCGATATTTCACGAACCTAGACTCAGATCGAAAGTGTGGGAAATACTAATCGTCGCAATAAATGAGAATATCGTCGAGTCCCAAAGCATCATTCCATATTTCCAATTTAAATTAGAAGCTGAAAACAATAAACTGTTTTGAACCATGCTTTGGAGAATTTTGTACAGAAAATGTTTAGCATTGTTGTTTTTGAGTCTGACACCATGGATTAGTCTTTCTATTTTTCACTGATTCTATGGGCGCTCTTCAGAGTCAGTGTATGGGCAGAACTATCAAAATTAATGTACCATAGGGAAGTGTGCCGACATAGTCACACCAGTTGTTGGTGAATATGGATTGATCCCCGAACAACACTGAAGCAGATGAAGTCTCCACCTTGGTAAACCTAAGCTCCACAGTGGTTGCCGCATATGTAGATCAGGCGCTTGCTGTTTGGGTAAGGCATTAGAATGTGAAGCCGAATGTGAAGAGAAGAACACCCCTCACCACTGCATTGTACGCTGAACAACTTTGTCCTTAAACAAGAAAAGAAGACCAGCCGCATAAAGACTTAGCTTCACGCTTGTTAATCAAGTATGAGGTGTGTCCACTGCCTGATGCACAGCCAAAGTAAGGTTCCGCTCTATTAGAATGACCACAAACACGTTTTGCAAAATTATGCTTTGTGAAGAATGACGGGTTGCATCAGCGAAGTCTGGAACTCGGTACTTCATAGAGTGATAGAAGTTGAGGAACAGATCACATTTCACAGCAGTCCGTACAACGATAGACTTCTCGCCGTTCCCATAGCTAGGGCTAAACCGATCCACTGAATATGCAGACATAATTATGGTCACCTACTGACAATCTACTGTCACAACCCGCATCAACGACATCTTTATTTATTATAAATATCTTCCCTACTTGAAATCTTTAGTCAATTGGAAAGTTTTATATTAAATTGGAGTGAAAACTGATTACGTCTTAATAAAAAAACAAGAAAGATTACTGCAGTCGAGTGTGCTCGACTTTAAGATACTTTGTACCCACATTGAACCGTAAATTTGTATAGAGAATGTGTTCCTATCTGGATCTGTGTACGTTATTTTATTAGAATTAGTAAAAGATACAACAAATTTGTTGTTTTAAGCTAAATCAAGCACAAAAAAATACTTTTCTTACCAAACTTCCGGAGAGCAGACAGATATGTATGGGCGCTACTCCTTCTAGTGGTCCGATATAAACCTGTATGGAGTATTTTATTAGAACTAAAGTAAGATTCACTAAAATTTGGCATTTAAGCTAAAATAAAACGACAAAAAAGTTTTTTTTTTCATAAAAGCAAGGTAATTTTTTATGTGTACTACCCTTAGAGAGGAGTTGGCATGTTGAAAAGAGAATATGAGACATTAAATAGTCAAACATGAAGGCTTTATCTTTTATAGTCTTCAGGTTCTTGTTGTTCATAGCCAGCCAGATGGCCGGAAATGCCTATATTGACTTGACTTTTTGTAGGGTGTTACCTCATTTAGTGGACCAGTTTGCACCCAAAATAAAAATACTTTATTTTATATTTATAAGGGTGGACACAAAATTTATCAAATTCTTCATTTCTTGCTGAATTAACCTTAAAAACATTCTTTTTTGTTTTTGGAACCGATTTGTATGTGGTAGTTCCCATATTAGTACTAGTGGTCCGATGCCAAATTTGGCATTTCTGCTGTACAAAAACTTACAAAGAAAATTCGGCTGGGTCTTCCTGTAAATGGGATTCTTTGACTGTCGTGTTTCAGCTATATGCTATCAATCACGGAATCATCAAACGTGACATGACTAGATTGATTCGACTTTTCGAGATGATCAAGTTCATTATATATATACTAAGTAGTGCATATATTGGCTACTTTTTGAAGATCTGCTTTGATAGTTTTTACGACTTAAACTTATTGGAAGTTTTTTTTATTTGTAAGCAATATTTTTTTTTTTGTTTTGTGTTAAGTTTCAAATAAAATGAGAATTCGTTACTTGTAAACACTTGCCAACGAATGATTTGGTGCAAGGCTCTAATGTACTTACACTCAGTACTTTTAATGCTGACAGGTTTCGCAAAACAAAGCTAGTTAAAATATGCTTAAAGCTCAAAAAATAAACCCTGAGACAAATATCAACAAATCACTATTAAATGAGTATAAAATGCAAATAAGTGAATAAACGTTTGAGTGGCGCCATTAAAATAAACTAAAATCAAAATTCGCCAAGTAAGATTATTGTCACAATAGCTTAGGAAAGTATTTGTTTTAACTGGTTGACGTTATGTTCAGGCAAAAAAAATTTAAAAATTTGAGATACTCATTCGAGTGGTTTATTTAAAAAATTGGCAATAATTTTTAACTCTGCTGTGCATAAAATTATAGAAATTTTTATTATACCATTAGTATATATTTTTATTACTTAGTTATATCATTTAGAAATCCATATACCATGATAGTGTGTGGAGAACATATTATTCTCTTACACGATGGAGTTTGTTATAAAATCGTTTCAAGATATTCTGTGCGCATAAACGTTTTTGAATCAAAGATTATCATAAAATATTTTCATATACATCTCTCCATTTCATAATATATATTTGCTTATTTGAGATGTCTTTTTGAATTATTTCTTTAACAACGAAATTTTTTGAAATTTTTTGTTCGGAAAAAAGGAAAAACATATCCAATGAAGCGGAAATAAGAGACTAGGATATTAGCTGCGAGAAAAAAAATTTATGACCATATTTTCGGTGACATTTTGGGGAATAGCCTGAATAACTGATGTAATATTCCATAAGAAAGCTAGAATAATTTTTGGATCACCCTCGTGACTTTTGCCGTTTTTATTTCTCAAGAAAATTATTTTTTCTTAATTTTTTTTGTTCAGGAATTACAGTCTTCAAAACACACCCAACTTAGAATCATTGGAAATCGCAAATCATATATAAAATTTGAAGGGTTACATTCAAACTACCAGATCCAAAGAGATCTTTGTTGGTGTGTAAGCAATGAAGAACGAATAGGATAATCGAAATATTCAAGTTCCACGTCTCGATTTTCATACGTCTGGTCTTTTAAAGCTAATTAAGAATATATATTCTTTATAGATTTTTGCCACGCCTCGTTTTGCCTGTTACATACACTTGCACAAACTTAGTACATATGTGTATCCTTTATCCTTAGGGCATCAGGGTATAAAAATCATTTCTGAAATTTGGCTTCTGCACGAACTAATTCTATCTTATATTTCTGAAATATAATTTTAATTTTAATCTTGTTGTGAAGATCAAAATAATTTCGGGATTACACTGCCGACTTGAATGCCCACTACTATCTTTGCAGCGTGGTTTTTAAATGCCTTTCATATTACTAGGATTGTTTGCATCGTCAACTATTTCTTAAAGCTTATTAAATGGTTTTTTACTATTTACACAAAAGCATGATAGCACCTGCAAGCATTCCTTTTGAAAAAGGCTTTGTCGGACATACAGAAGTAAGAACCGGTGTTTTAACCATGACAATGTCTTCATACAACTATTTCTTGATGCGTTTTTTAAAATAATTCCAGTTTTTCTCATATTATTTCCACCTTACTACCAATTTGCCACCAAAATTGTGGAATCTTTGATCAATATCAATGTGAGCACTAGTTCGTATGCTAGCACCTTCTACTATTACAACATCAATGAATATGTTTACATTAATTTTTTTCGCACTACCCTCTTTCCAGTGGATCATACATATATCAAACTAGATTTTGATCGCCGATTTTTACGCCTTCCTTCCGCTGATCTTCCCAAATCCGCAAAATACTTGTTTAATTATTTCTTATGTAGAGTATCCTACTAATATTATAAATGCGAAAGTTTGTATGTATGTGTGTATGCATGTATGTATGTTCCTCTCTTACGGCTGAACCGCTCTACCAATTCGTCTCAATTTTGGAATAGAGATAGATGGGATGATGGAAAAGAACGTAGGCTACGTTGTTGTTACTTCATTACTTCAACTGCAATAAAATAGCAGGTAAAAAATTTTATAGTTATATCGATTCAAAATAGAAGCATTCAATCTACTAATCCTACTAAGAAATAATTGTCAAGTAAATCAAAAATTATTTGAGAGTAATTTCTTTCTATAAAAAATTATTATTATTATTATTTATTATGGACCGAAAGCGTAAGAGTAATCTTTCAAAAAAGTCAAAGAAAGCACGAGCAATGAAGGTAGCTAGAGCTGCTGAAACACTGGAACAGTCCCAAGATCGGCATCAACAACATGCGGAGTATCTGGCGTCCCAAAGGGCTGCTGTGACACCGTTATTGCGTTTCAAAGGGCCACAGAAACCGTTGAGATGGCTGAAGCCCGCACAAGCGCTGCATTTAGGAAAAACACATGGGGTGCATTCGACAAAGCGGCATTTGAGTACGACGAGACACTTGAATATGAAAGTCACAAGCTTATAAAAATAAACGCAATGAACAAAGATTGCCGATTTTGTGGAGCTCTTAAATGGCAAGAGGAAACGGCAGGCATGTGTTGTTCGGGAGGAAAAGTAGCAATTTCTACAATAGATGAGCCGGTTGAACCACTGAAAAATCTTTTCTCTAATGAAACAGATGAGTCTCGCCGTTTTCTAAGAAATATTAGAAAATATAATTCATGCTTCCATATGACGTCTTTTGGAGCGGATAAAATTGTCTCAATGCCAGGATTTTGTCCGACTTTAGAAGATAGAGTGCCAAACGACAGTTATAAAGTTGTGATCCATCCAGACCGTGTACCACGTATCAACACGAGAGACGATTCATTGTCCCGACCACAAATGAAATAGCTGCCGTAGTAGTTAGTGGTGATCAAACTGCGTCTCGCGACATCGTTCTTTAAGCGAATGATGGCATGCTCACCAGAGTTCCGGACACTCATAGATTTTATGAAGCTCTTGAATACCCAATAATTTTTTGGAAAGTACAGGAGGGATATAGAATTGATATTCAACAGATAAGTCCAATTACCAAATCACCCATACCAAACAAAAAAGTGTCCTGTTAGGACTTTTACGCATATCATCTGATGGTCCGTCGCGCCGACTTTAATTTGTTGCTTCGGTGTAGACTTCTGCTTCACCAGTTTATGGTGGACATGTATGTCAAGATGGAGAGTGAGCGCTAGAGGTTTATATCTTTAAATCAAAAGAAACTACGGGCTGAAAACTACATTCATTTACAAGACGTGATTAGAAACGATGCAGATCTGGATCCAAATAACTTGGGCCAGGCGGTGGTTCTTCCATCATCGTTTATTAATAGCCCAAGATATCTTCATGAATATACTCAAGATGCATTCACATACGTGCGTAACTATGGGAGGCCTGACCTGCTTATAACATTTACATGTAACCCCGCCTGGCCAGAAATTACCCAAGAGCTAATGGCTGGCCAAAATTCAACGTATCGACATGACTTAACAGCTAGAGTGTTTAAAATAAAAGTACAGAAATTAGTTTTTCTACTTACAAAAGGCAAAATATTTGGTGACATGCAGTGCTTCATGTATTCTATTGAGTGGCAAAAACGTGGTTTGCCTCACGTGCACTTATTATTGTGGTTGCAGAAGAAATTGCGTCCCAATCAAATTGACGAAGTCATAAATGCTAAGATACCAAACGCAGAAACTGATCCAAAACTTTTCGATACGGTGACCAAGAATATGATTCACGGGCCGTGTGGTCCACTAAATCCATAATTTTTAACAATTTTCGTTGAGTTTGGTCTCACGTTTACTTGAAGTTTGTAGATGTTTGAAACTATTTTCAACGCAATAAAATACTACTACAATAATAATACTTTTAGAGATAGCGGACGAAGTCGCGGGTAAAAGCTAGTAATATATATTTTTGAAACGAAATCTTGAATTAGATAATTTCATGAACTGTGTCGTTTAAACAAGATAAATAAATAATCTAAAATAAGCAGACTCTAGTCGAACTATACGATTCGAACTACTTTTCCTTTCAGATCAACTTGTTCATAACATGCAAATGCAAAAAATATTAACTGAACTTAAACTTTTCATACAGAAATAAATATATGCAATAAATAAATGGATAAATAAATCAAATCAAACGTGATCAGCAAAGTGCGGAAGCTGTTTGACAGCATTTGCAATTTACAACAACAACAACAACACTTGAACACTTACTCGAACGAAGTGAGTGAAAAATATGAACAACTCTTTAAAATAATGAACACTCTCGAATGCAATTTACTTCAGTTTCAATTTGAGCTTTCGCACTTTTGCACTTTGAGACATTCAAAAAAAAAAAAATAGAAAAAAAAAACTCGTTTAAGCGAATGAGTGTATAAGCGATGGCGTTGAGTGGAAATCTGTAATAGTAAAAATAATAATAATTATTAATATTATTAATTATACGCACAGTAGCCCCGGCAATGTGTTTTGGCGTCGTGGTCGCTGATGAACGATGGCAGCAGACCAGACCAGAGCTACTTGCTTGCTGCTAATAGTTTTAATTACACGCACACATGCATCAATGCTAGCGTAAATTTGAAATTTTGTAATTTCTTGCCGTCGCGTAGATACAAATGTATCTAACAGATTTAGAATGCTGTCGCCACCGCGCTGATGCTGCCGCTACCGCTACCGATGTTGGCTGTTTGCTGTTGCTCTTGTCTGGATGCAATGCGCTGTCATGCTGCGCTCTAATTTGTCTGAAATTATAGACTTTGCCGCTGCAGCATTTGCATAGCCATGCCAACGAGCGGCTTAAATTGAAAACAGCTTAAAACAGCAATTGCAGCAGCGGGGACGGACACACGGACGGACGGACGGACATCGTATCTGAACATTTTCTGCAATGTAATGTGGCACTTAAGTGGCACGTAAGCAGCTAATAGACTTGTTACAGTTGCAAATGTAAATTTAGCAATTGATTGAATGCAATTTGTGCATTAGTAAGCGTATCTATGCATGTATCAGTATCTACGATATACCACCATACACACGAGTACATTTGCATATAAAGCTGCGCTTGGCAGCGGCTATTTCAGGCTGTCTGTCTGTCTGTCCGTCCGTCTGTCCATTGCGCTAATTAGTTTCATTTTTCAAATGCGCTAAATGTGTTTTGCCTTCGCAATGAATGTGCATGAATGATTGAATCCAAATACCATCGCGCTGAGCTGTGAACTGTGAGCTAAGTTGATTTGAATTGGATTGGATTAAGTTGAATTGAATGGTTTACAGTGTGAGCGGCGTTCGGTGTAAAGCAATGTAAAGCGGTTTCTCGGAATTTATTTGATTAGAAAACTCGCTAATGGCACGTCGCACTTTCAGCTAGTTCAGCAGCTAGTTGAACTACTCAGTTTTTGTGCAGTTTGCTATTTCGATTAGCTTAAAGTAGCGCGGCGGCGAGTGGCGACGTACGTTGCCTCATTAAATCGGACGGTTTTAATTGCATCATGAGTCATCCATAGTATATACGAGTAATATATATGCATAAATAATTAGTTGTTGTTTATTGAATTTTTGCTGATTTACTTTTTATTATTATCGAATTTGTTGTTGTTATCGCTCATCGGCGCTTGTGCTAATTTAATGCAGAAGAATTTTATTTTTACAAATGTCTTTTTTTATTTTTATTTTATTTCTTTAATTTAAATCATATTAATTGCTATTTCAAAACAGATTTTTGCATTTTATTTAGCCAACAACAAGACATTCTTTGATTAATTTAACTTTATGCAATCAAAATTGCTAACTGCTGCGATTTTGCCATAATCGAGTGCAATTAAAAATTATAAGAGCTATAGTTGAAGTACTCGACAGGCCTACAAATGGACGGACTTTTTATACTTTTAATACAGTTGTTGAATAGTATTATTCAAGAAGGTATTGGACTCATGCCCGTGTACTTATAAGCCTTATTTCTACAATCTTTGATATACGGGTTTGTAAGTAGGTATGTAGACTTGTTATTGGAACGAATAAATGCAGGTAAAATTGGGAAGCATTATTTTTGAGACTAACCGTCTTCGAATACATAATTTTTTCTTGACTGAGAAATCTGATAATTTAGCATAACTAAGGAATGAGACATCGATCTCCCTTTCCTGAAACCCATCTGCCGACTATCGAGTAGCTAGCCACCATAGACGGTTCGATATTATTTTATTCAGAACATTTGAAATGCATGGATTGAGGGTTTGAGTTTATTGAAGATTTATCAATATTTGGCTTATGAATGCAGATAATAATGCAGACTTTAAATTGGTGAGGAATATAGTTATTTAGGATGTTGTTGTAGTGTTAGGTTTGCGGATAGATTTTTAGCAGATTTTTTTCATATTGTTGTATAGAGTTTGTAGAACTACTTTTCTGGTAAAGAAGCTAACTATACGCTTTACCAGAAAAGTAGTTCCACAAATTACTCCAGAGGTGTGAGTCTTTCAATTGGTATAGGGATAATATAAAGTGAAGAGATATGTGTATCTTGCAGAGATCCATTTGGGATTATGTTCTTTTATAAGGATTTGCAACTGGCTATAATTATTAAATTATACCCGGTAAGGACCATTGGAGGACTTTTAACATAAAGAACGACTTAAAAAAACCAAACACTGTACCCCATTGAACCTGTTTGTATGTGAAATATATCTGAATCTATGCAACATATTTTGTTGAGACTAGTTTCACATGTTAAAGCTTGTCGTTTCAAGCCAAACTAAACCACAACCAAATTATTTTTCATACAAAAACCCAAAAATGAGAACAATTTTTATGTCTGCTACCTTTCCTATTAGTCGGAATATGGAATTTTGTATTCGATTTCAATTAAGATATAAAAATGTTGGCGTTTTTAGCAAAATAACAAGAAAGCAAGGGTTTTTTCATACAAAAACTCAGAAAGAAGCTGCCAGATATTATATTAGCTTAATCGAGTGGTGACCCTAATTGCAGAAGTAGACAGTTCAATTGCGTTAAGGGAAATTGCTGTCATCCTACGGAAGATTTTTTAGTCTCTCTCTACCCAAAGATCCAACATATATATCTGCTGATTATAAAAGTAGTCCGTCCACACTTGATATTTTTATTACAAACGCGCCGTAACACTTTTCCAAAACATTCAACGAACTAATACAACAAAAAAAGGTTGTTGTTAATATGACTCAATACCTTAAAAAAAACATAAATGTGGTCAAAGATCACTCCACACCCAGGAAGCATTGTAAACTATTTAAAACAAAAAAATTCCTGCAAATATTATTTATTTGATTTCACACAGAAACACTGTTCAAAGAAAATGGATCAGAACCAGGCAGTCAATTTTCAAAGTCAGAGTTGACCAGAGAGAGAGAGAGAGAAAAAAGTATCAAGATAGAGTATCAAAATAATTCACTCAAAAATTTTAAGTCTCAAAATGTTCTAGTATAACAAACTCAGCTGGAACTATCAGCTTTCAATATTTGATTCTAACTCCAAACCTTTTGCATCTAAATACCACCTGACAGAGGCATTTTCTGACGCTGCAACCTGATTATTAATATAAAACTCAAAAAAGAACTAGAACGGCTAAGAAATACATTGAAAATTGATTGCCCTATAACAATGACCCAAGTTCGTGACATCATTCTGTCAAAACTTGTACTTTTTCACGAACTATAATATTGGGAGATTGCTTATAACATGGGTATTTATCTCAATCATACAAATAATCTCTGTTGCGAAACCACGAAAGCCGCCCGGTACTCCTGAGAGCTATAGGCCTATAAGCCTGATCTGTGGGTTTTCATAAGTTAGTCATTACCACACAAAAAATCATTCACAATAAACATGTTGTTATCACGTTAACACAGTAGCTTGTGAATGCCCTCATTATGTATAACATTTTCGTTTCTAAACGTAATTAAGTAATTAAAGTAATCATTTGTATGTAAATATAGTTAGTAGGGTACACACTTATACGCCAATTATTAAGTAAAAAAAAAAATCGAACGATGTGTGTTTCAGCTACTCAAAAGTCCATTTAGTCGAAACTGCTGCTGCTGCTGGCTCTCCGTTGCGTTGCGTTGCGTTACGCCACACTCTGTGATTTCTGGCTAAATGACTTCATTTCATATCAATTAAGTTTATTGTGCCTTTTTATTAATACGACATACCATAAAAATACACACACACTCACACACACAGATGTGGCACTCCAAAAAGCGCGAAAAATAAGAAAAAAAATCAGCGGACAGACAAACGGACGGACAACATTGGCCCGCATTCGTTGAACGAACCTGATTCATTCGCTTAATTGCTTTGGAGCGTGCGCAGCGCAAAAACATAAAAAATAAAACGTAAAACAGCAACAACAACCACAACAGCAAGAACAACATTCTCAATAAATAAATATAAAACGCAGCGCGCAGTCAGCCAAAGTGGCGTAGTATATTCGCATATGTCCAATAAAAATGACTAAAAATTTTGACAGAAAGGTAAAATTGGAAAAACGAAATAAGTACATAAATAAACGTCATGCGGGAGTTTTGTTGGGTGAGCAGGCGGGGCACTATAGCTTGTAAATTTTGATAAGGCAATGGCGCGGTTGTACTATATGCGATTTATTATTTTTTTCTTCCACTCAAACGAGTGTCAAATAAAATATGCAAAAAAAAAAAATTAAACAAATAAATAAAATTTAAAAATAACAATTGACAAGCCAATGCATTTAAATAATAACGGTTTTTAGTCGTTTATATGTTCAGTTAAATAACTTTTGCATTTTATTTGCGGCGTCAAAATAACAAAAAAAACATTTACTTTTATTTCGCACACAGTTAATATTTAAATTTAACGGCTTACCGCCATTGTAGTCACAGCATGAAGTGCAGCTCACGCATTGGCAAACATTTTGCAACACTGTAGACAGTCTCACTAGCTAGATAGGTGTAAGCGAGATAGCAGTGCGCCAAATAAATGCCAAATCAGCTGTTTAAACGCAGTCAAAACAAAAACCGGCGCTTAACAGGTTGCTAACGAAAAGAAGTAATTAAATTAAATTAAACATTATTTTTCTACGTTGCCAACAGCAACATAATTACAAAAAATAAATAAAATAAGTGTTGCTTAGTAACCGTTGTTTATTCCGTTACATTTTTTGTTTATTTTTCTAACATAGCAAGAAACGCCGGAACAATTCAATTCGACAATACTTCAAATCTGCTATTATAACGTAAATAGTCGGTGTAGACGCACGCATTATAAAAAACAATCACCGCTAAAAAATTTACAAACATAAAAAAAGATATTTGTCTGTTGATCAGCTATATTATATATAAATCGCGCATAGATACAGCTCGAAAATGGTATTCGATGTGAACAAGTTCTGCGCGCAACTACAATCCGAGGACCGACGCGCTAAACTCGATGCACTCACCTCGCTGCGCCGCGTCTGTAATGATAAAGAACTGAGTACCGCGTCCGTTATGGGTATTTTCGACAGCAGCTATCTGTATCTGCTGAAATGCTATGCCGACCGTTTTGAGAACGTGCGCGATCAGGCCATAGAGACGGTTACTGCATTCATCATACGCTTGCCGCCGAATGACTTTCATCTGACGAATGTGATTTCGACGCTGACGGAACGCATGGGCCAACAGGAGACGCTGGAGCAGAGCGAGGAGCTACGTCTGCAGTATGTCGTACAATTACATACACTGATACGGGAGTATGTGAACACCGAAAATGTTCAATCGCTGGTGGGTTGCTATGAAAGTATTGTACGTATATTAAATAAGGCCATACGCGATCAATATCCAGCGGTGCAGCGTGAGGCTTGTCTGTGTGTCACGAAATTGGCATGTTCCGCTGAGACTTATAACTTACAGCCGTACGCGGAGCAGTTAGCCGTTGCACTGTACACCGTACTGAATCACAAACACTCGGCAACTCGCATGTTAGCCATTGGCGCCTTGTCGCGCATTTCGCTGCATATAAATGCCAGCGGTGAGGCACTTTCGCGTCTTATAATGGAGGTTTCGCCGTTACTGATGGATAGCGTACCTCTGGTGCGTCGCGAATGTGGTCAAATGGGAGTGCTGATGCTGCTCGAGTTAAAAGATCGTTATTCGTATTTTGAGCGCATTATACCGCTGGTGCTGTGCTGTCTAAAGGATGAGTCGCGTGAGGTGGAGCAACATATTCGCACGCAGTGGTTGCAATGCGGTAAGCTCTACTTTGACGAAAATGAGTTGGAATTGAACAAACAGGAGCTGGCCGATATTTTGCCGCCAAACTATCCGAGTGGCGTTGAACGTCCTACCATCGGCTGTCGTGGTCTGGTGCAGCGTTCGCTACGTCTTTTAAAGCTCATAACGCGCGAATCGAGTAATTGGAAGGACAATGTGCGCATACATTCGTTGAAGCTGCTCTATCAGTTTGTGCTGCACGCCGAGGCAGCAATGACTGCAAAGTTCTTTGAAATCTACCCGGAAGTTGCACGTGCTTGTAACGATGAAGAAGCAGCCGTGGAACATGAGGCCTGTAAGGTGGCCGATCTCATGGGCTGTTTGCTGTGCTATAAGGATTGGATCGAACATGGCTTGGAAGGTTTGGAAAAGAATCCACGCGAAGGCTATCTGAAGTGTTTCTATTACATGTTTGATGCTTCGCTGGGCAGCACAGCTGAAGAACTGCTGCGCATTGCGCAATTAATGCAAACACCAGGATTCTCGCAAACATTGCGCCCCGTACAGCAGAAATATGTTGTAAAACTATTGCAAACGGTTCTAAAAAAGGCGGAGGAATTGACGGAGGAGTGTGATTTACTCGAAGCCATCGAGGAATCTGCTTACATTGGCGCTGTTAAAGTTTCCGCTTTGACGCGCAGCAGCGCGGGTGATCCCATCGAACCAATGCAAATAACCAAAGAAATACTCAATCAGATTGCGCTAAGGCGTACTATTACCGTTGATACGCTACATGAAAAATGCTTTGGCCTAGCGCTGGAATACGTTGAGAATCTGGACGCCCAGCTTGAGGAGAATAGCGAACCAATTCTACTGCTGCACGGTCTAATTGCACTGTCCGGCTTTCGTGCCAGCTACATGAAACAGTTGCAGGAGAAGATCAAACTGGTATGGCAACACTGTGCTGACAATGCAAAGGTGAAGATATTCAGCACGCTATCCGTATCGATGCTGGAATGGGGCGTTACCATCGGCCTGGAGGCTGCTGAGAGCACAACAGTACTGCAAGAATTTATAACCGAAATTATTGAACCACATTTGCAGTGGGCTGCAGGTGCTGCTGCCGAAGCTATGCGTAGCATGGCCACCGCAACCGTGTGCTGCATAGCACAGGGCGCCAATGAAGAGGCTCAACAGTTGTTGCCCGCTCTGGCCAAGTATATGCCAGCGTTGCTGGAAGATCGCAACTCTACCACACGCAACTATGCTATTAAAGCGGTGGTAAATTTTCCGCCACTTGGTCTGGAATTGCTAAAACCGCTAGCCTATGCCACACTACAGCGTCTGGACGATCCCTCTTGCAGCATACGTGCCACAGCTGTGCTCGCGCTGCCAAAGCTACAACCGTTATACGAAAACGAGGCCGAGGGTGGCGATGCCGAGCACGATGCTTGGATTGCTTTTCTGTCCCGTGCTATTGATATGCTATTGCTGCACTACGAGGGTCCTGAGGAGCGCCTTAAAGCTGTCGTTGAAGATTCGTTGCAACAGCTGGCACCGAAGCATTCAAAGCTTATGGAAGAGCGCATTGGTACTGCCATTTCGCGAGCGTACAATAAGCAGGGCCTAGAGGAGCTGATGTCAAAGTTGCAGCTCAAGCAGTGAGGAAATCTCACACAGGCGCGTCTACTTTTGAAATTCTAAATAAATTTTTAAGTTTCGTTAATAAATATTCAGTTTTAAATAAATTATTATTATGAGGAGCATTCCAAGAAACATTTTGCATAACTATTCGAATTTGGTTTTAAAGAAAAATGTAAAGAATTGAGTTAAGGAATTGTACATACAGGGTGTTCTTGGAAATTTAATAATTCGCAATATAATACCCAAAAGCAAAATTTATGCAGGAAACATTCGATTAGCGGTTAAAATTGAAATAGTCCTGTTTTAGCTTTTAATAGAGCAGTTAACATTTTGTGTGAATGGCAAAAAATAGTTCAGTGTGGCAACACTATGAAAAAATGAGAAAAAGTCAAAACAATCAGGGAATGAAAAGAACGGTTGAGTTGTTTAATAACCTACCAAGCGAAGAGCTCTGGTTAACGCTTAACAGATTTCCGAATGTTGTTGATGGTACCACTATGGCCTTATAAATAATTATTATGTTGCTAAGGCTAAGTTGAATCCTGGGCCGTACTCTGTCCAGTTTCCACAGTTTTAGAAAAATACTTGCAGCAGTTTTGACAATGAGCTTGCGCCGAGTTTCCTGTCCAAGATATACAGGGAGACAGTTGCACAGTAGTCTCTCCTACAAGTCAGCAGTGCACAATGTGTACAGGACAGCTCTAATGCGATAGATGCTTTGCACCATCCCTCAACTATATATCTGAGAAGGTATTTAAGCTTGGAGAGCAAGCATTCATACCACATGCGATCAAACGTTGAACATCCAGAAAGAAAGCAGAGTTGCCTTGTTTGTTTTCAAACTCGATGAAACTGTTCTGTTGCACCATGGAGATGCCAAAAGTCAATCTGGCGGTCAGGTAACGTACTCTTGCCGGACAGCATTCGTTCAAGAAATAATATTTCTAATTATTTGTAGAACATCAGCAGTCAGTCTTTTGGTCGATATGATAAGAATCTCCGGCTAGCCAGTTTTCGGAGTCATAGTAATCACAGCACAGAGCCATTGCTAGCAGAAGTGGTGGATGCGATTCAGTTCTTGCAAGCTAAAAAGACTTCAATAACTTTTTATTCCGCTTATATATGAATTCGATAATCTTTAACGACAATCCAGAGAAGTTTCACTCCTTTGAAGCCAACATGCGCCGCCATCTTGCTCCAATACGCTTCTTGCAGCTCGTCAAATTTAACCACCAATTTACTTAAATGCTCCAAATCAATTATAAATTTCATTCTGAAATTCTTGAACACTTAAATCACCCATTATTTACGTTTTGAATTGTAATTTTCTGCTGATTTTCTGTTGTTCATGTTAATGCGCGAAAAAATTTCGAACATTTTTCGTATTTACTTTCCCATTGAATGCACTGCAAAACAATTTGAAAAACGATTCCAATTGAATGCGAAATCTACATACATAAATATTTGTAAATATGTGTTGCAGATGGCAATAAATTATTGATTTAAATTCATATAAAAAATGAGTTTTCCCCGTTGCGACTCACATTTTTCCTTTTTTTTTGCGCATTGCATGCAATTCAAGCGTGAAGCATTTCATTTTTCAGTAAAATAAAAACCATTTACAGTTCATTGCAAATGAATTGTTTAATTAAACTTCAATGCAATGCATGTGCATAATCGACAGCGAAGCGGACAGGCGGACGGATGGACAGCACCGCATAATCCTTTCGGCAAATATGTTGCCCGTTTTTGGTGCAATGACGCGTGCTCTTATTAGCATTTTCAGTTTGCCCATTCAACGCGTGGCTAGCAAACATGCTGCAGTATTTATGCGGCTTTTACGCACGGCCATAGCCCAACACACCCGTTGACACTGTGCCGTATTTATTATTGTTTTTCGGGCGACATTTTACGACTAAAATCACTTTGCAGCAAATTTAGATGCATCGCTGTCTAATTGGCTGTTATGATGTGCAAGTGCAACTCAATGCAGTGCGGTCCTCATTTCTGAATGAGCTTAGCAAAACTGTGCAACAAAATTTGTGTATATTCATGTTTACGAAAACAATAATCGAGTTAGTTAGCTCAACATAGCAGACAGTTTCAACTAAGAGGACCATAAAGTGCGCATTAATCAGCCCATTTGTGCTTGTCATCTTTGCCGCGTAAAGTTGTCTTATTTCTAGTTACTTGCATCTTATCATTTGCAATCTCATCTGAGACAACGGACACCTTAAAAGAAACTTTTCAGACTTGACTATCCAAAGGTTTTAAGAACCGATAATGGAAGACAGTCTGTGAGTGAAACTCTCCAGAAACATTGTCAAGTTTGAGGAATATCGCAGAGAACATACCCTACTTACTCGGTCGCTAGCTATCATGAAAGTAGGATATTTAAAAACATTCCTTGTAAACCTACTTAAAATAGCCTCTACGCATACAACTTTCAACCTCCGTTCGGTCATGGCATTAAGGAAGGCGCACCAGCTGCTGTGGGTTTGTGCGCGCTGGTGCCAGTTGCTTTCAATGTACTCACAGATCTCTACACCTGGTCATTGCAATGCGTGTCCGGTCGTCCTCTATTGCGACGTTCACCAATCAAGCTTGGGCTCCCATTTAAACCATGAATAGTGGAGCTCTTTCGTCCATTCGAATGACGTGACCAGCCCAGTGGAATTGTATGCGCTGGACTATGTTAACCTCATTCAATAGCTCGTACAACTCGCCGTAAATACGGGATCTAAACTCGTCGACGAATCCAATTGGATAAAAAATTCTGCGGACAATCTTTCTCTCGAACACTTCCAACGCCGTTTCATCTGACTCAACCACGGTCTGCGGTATACAGTAGGACCGGAAGTAGCAGCATCTTGTAGTTCTTGATTATCGTCTTTCGAGAGAGGACTTCTATTTTGCTTTCTCAGCCCAAAAAAGCATCTATTTGCTAGAGTGATTCTTCGCCTGACCTACATGCTGACCGATGATGTCGATGTCATCGGCGTAAGCGAGCAGCATCACTTCCTTTTGGAAGATCGAGCCCTACATACTCTGTATGTACGGGCACTGGCGTAGGATGTATTCCATCAGAAGATTGGAAAAATCGCACGTCAGCGCATCATCCCTGCCTAAAACCTCTCTTGGTATTAAAGATTTCGGAGGTTCTTTTCTACCCTGACAACGCTTTGTGTGTCATCATGTAAAGACGCACGATCTTCGCCGGGATACCTAGTGCACATAGGGCGCCGGAAAACTTCGATCGTATGTGCGTGTCGAAAGCGGTTTTATAAACGACAAATAGGTCTTGTGCGTCTTTGTTAAACTCACGGGTATTCTCCAAAATTTGTCGTAATGTGAATATTTGGTCACTGGTCGACCTTTTTGGTCTGAAGCAACACTGATATTGATCTCTCAGTGAATCCGTATATGGCTTCAGCCCATTACACAATACGCGGCACAAATCTTATATCCGATATCTAAGAAGACTTATTGCGCAGTAGTTGGCGCAAATAGCGGGGTCTCCTTGCTTAAAGATAGGGCAGAGAACACTGAGATTCCAGTCATTGGGCAGGCGTTCATCAGACTATATCTTGCATACTCCTTCCCAATTCTTTGCCACCAGTCTTTAATAACTCAGCTGGCAGTTCATCAGAGCTTGCCGCTTTCTTATTTTTCAGCTTTTTAATAACCGAGTGGACTTCTTTGTAGTCCGGTGGCTCTACAATAGTGCCATCATTAACTGGTGGTTCCGGTTTCATTTCTCAGACGCTTAATATTTTGATAAAATTTTTGAGATTTATTTCTGTCACTTTCTTGCTCATTTTCTTGCGTCTGAAAAGGCGTTTCTTCTCTCTCCGTATCTTTCGATATCGCTCTCTAACAGCTCGAGTTACTCCCGACTTCGCTGATAGGAGGCGTTCTTTGAGCCTAGTGAGTACCTTGCCTGCGACAAGATAGTAGTCCGAGTCGATATTAGAGCCACGACTCGGACTACTATTGCACGTTCAACACGCTCGATGCGTGCCTTCCGTCAATCACAACATGATCGATTTGTTTGAGTGTTGCTTGAACGGAACTTAGCCACGTTGCCTTGTGAATGTTGAGGTGATGAAATCTGTTGCTCCTAACTACCATGTTCCGACCTGCGGCGAAATCGATTAGCTTTTCTCTATTTTTGGTGGTAGTATCATGAAGTCTAAATTTTCCAACAGCTGGGCAAAGGTTCCTTCCTTCCTATTTTGGGCGTTGAAATCGTGACATTTTGACATCGTGTTTGGGGCAGCGCTCGAAAAGACGTTCCAAACGCTCGTAAAATTCATCTTTAGTACCGTCGTATTTCTCTTCCGTCGAGGCGTGCGCACAAATTATTTACCACGAAACCGCATCCAAATTCGTGCATATTCTCATGGCAGCAATAGTAGATGTAACAGGATGCTATCCTATCCATCGCCTTTCCTGGATTGCAAAGATTTAAGCCTTGTATCTTTCGAGGACGTCAACCAGTTGTATATTTGCACTATCCCTATTAAGGCATTCCAGGTGGCAGGTCCCAAGCCCAGCGCACCAACCCCTAATTAAGTGGAGTTTTTTCGCCTTCTGACAGTGTGCCCACCTCCGAACGGATATGATTCAAATAGGTAGACATCCTCCTACAAAGTTATATTTCAATAGAGATCTAGAGTAGCTTGAAATCGTGCTCAATTGACTTCAGCATTTTCTCTTGTTTTCAATTGAATTCTAATTAAACGTTACTGAGTAAATGATTAGGAATAACTTTAAACGTTTAATATGACATATAAATATTTCAATAAATATGTATATCACAGACTATTTAGTTCTTTCAGCGAGTAGCGAAGCTAGAGGCACCACATCTTCATAAAAATTGCATACATATTTCATATAAACTGAATTAATTTTGAAGCAAGTAAATTGTATGTTTAAATTATGGTTTACCTTTACATATTAATTACTAAAAGTTAAACAATATTTCAATTTCACGCGAATATGCATTCAACACTTCCCGTGGATACCACTTCCGCTTACAAAACATTTCACCTTGAATTGAGCTAATAATTAAATGCCAAAAATTTACCAAGTTAAGCTTGTAAAAAAAAAAAAGCAAAAACAAACAAGTTCGTACATAATTAAAACAAATAGTAGACAAACGCGCAAACAACCCGCATAAAGTTATTTGAAATGGCTGCGAATGTTGCACACTGTCCTTATTTACTGTGTGTCCTCACGCCTTGGAATATGCGCATATTTTATTTGCGCTTAATTGCTTCAAAAATTACATCTACATAGTAGTAACATATATTTACAAGCACTCATACATCATTGTATCCTACATAGTTAAATGTATAAATGACTAACTGTAAATAAATGTGAGTTGTCTGTTTGTATACGAGTCAAGGATACGCAAAATGGCGCAAAAGTAAACTAAAAACGAAACGAAATGCGAAATGCAAAATGGCATTTGGAGCAAACTTTTGAAGAGCGACGTTGCCGCAACAGGAAACAACACAAAACGGCAACGGAAGCGACGCCATTATGAAAGTTCAAAGTTGGAGTTGCCATACCTTATATAAACGCGCGCACACACACACACACACAGCCAGACATGTGGCATGTTGTTGTTTCATTTAATTAATTTTATTTAGCACAAACGAAATAAACAAAACTTTTGCAATATGCGATAGTACTCGTAATGATTTTTATTATTATTGTGTATTCATATTAGTATTCCCTTTCCTTTTTTTTTGGCATTTTACGCCAATGGTTGCCATGACGCGCACAGCAGGCAGACAATTAAGTGTTCCTATGCGCTATGAATACAAGCATTTATGTTTGCAGCGCATAATTTTCTAAAACATAAATTTAATTAACACAAAATAGCAGAAATAGTGGTAATGAATTTCGCACAGTGTAGTTACTAGTTCAAAAGCTCATTAAACTAATTATGCGCAACTCAAACTTCAAAGGCAATTGAAGTGCAATGTGAGACAAGGCGAGTGGCGCGGGTTGGGCATACGTTTGTACGAAGTATTTATTATAAGAGTATGATGAGATACGACACCGCCCACTATGTCGACACTGAGCCACTTTAATTAATCCTTTTCAAGCGCACATCGAGGCCGAAGCACGAAGCAGCGACAACATAGCAGCAGCATAAATGCGAACAAAATGCTTGCAGGCAGATGGATGGACCGGCGGACGGGCGGACGGACAGTCAGGCAGTCATTGAAATTGGCCGAGTTGGCAGCTTGTGACTCTCACAAATTAAATGCTACAATAATCCTTAGGAAATAAAAGACAGAGTATGCGAGAGTACGCAAAAGAGACAGAGAGAGAGAGAAATAAAATATATAAAAATCCTAAATAAATAAATAGATAAATCCAATTGGTTTGTGGGTAAAAGTTTTTGACGGCAACATTCGAAATATAGTATGGTTAGAAACGTACTTTCTGTTGTACGCTGCACAAATATACTGTTTGAGTATTATTAATTTGTGCGTAAGTTTGTTATACATTAAAGAAGATACAAAGCGCTAAGTAAATCGGCAGATTGCTTTGCGTATTCCATTAATTAAAATTCTATTAATTAATTTACCTCTAGATAGCTGCTATAGGAATTGAATTTTCCAGCTTGTAGTGCATTACAGCTTCGTCTTTACTAAACTTAAAGTTTTTGCTTGTTTCTCTTTATATAATATATAAGCAACCACAACAACAACAATCTCAACTACAAACTATATATACATATATATATATATCTACTTATATTGTATTAGTACTCTGGGTGCTCTTGTTTCTTGTTTCGCATTTCGAAAATTACTTTCATTACATTTAAAAAGTCATTAAAAATTTCACATCCAGCAACAGCAAGTACAACTTATACCATTTAATTTAGTATTTTGGTTTTACTTTTTCTCCAAACTTTTTGGCCACAGCACAAAAAAAAATTTAAGAAAACAAAAAATAAAACCAAGCAAACAAAAAATAAATGTGGCAAAATGCAGAGCAAAACTTGAAATTGAGCTCAGTTCAGCTTAGTTCAGTTCAGTTCAGTTCAGCTAAATGCAGCGCAAAGCGTCGAGCTCAGCTCTTGATTGCCATTTTCAGGCAATGTGGCAGCTTTCCAATTGCCTGCTCGACGTCATCATTAACAACAGAAGTCACAGCCAGAACAACAATAAAGACATTAATTGAGATACTTTTATGCTTAAGCTTTATTAATTACGCACTACATACACTCTGTGCAAAGAGTATTTGCACTTTTTTCATTATATCCCCAAAGTTTTTGAGTCGACCAGAATAAGAATTGTTTGTATTAAAATATTTTTCTAAGTCACAAATCTTTAAACACAACTTTAGCCCACTTATACTGATCTAATTAAGCTGAAATTGTATATAAAGGTGAAAGTCTATTGACTACATAATATTAGAATACTTTAGACGCTCAAACGGAAACCACGGTTCAAAATTAAAAAAATCAATAATAAAGTTCTCACATCAGAACCAAAATAATCAAGAATTGTGCCTCTGTCATAAGTTAATCAAAATATTTAAAAAAGTTTGCAAAATTTAACAACAAAAAAGAGTCAAAAGCGGAAAAGTATTTAAACAAAAAATAAGAAAAACGAGAACTTCTGTGGAACTGAAGCTTGTCTGCATCAGTCTGCATATAAGTCGATAACAGGGCAGATAGCTTAACAATTTAACATAGCCGCGCTTAATCTATTAGATAAAGCTATATATTATAGGGTGCATAAATTAATTCGTGCAGTTTTCTAAGAGAGTACCTTACTAGTATTACTTCGCGTCGTGTTCATACGTGACTATATTCATTTGGAAGCTACTGTCATTGCGGGCATTTTTTAGTATATGTCATTTGGTTGAAGCGTAAACAACCCTTTTTTCTACACATTTGAAAATGTCGAACTTTGTGCCAGATAAAGTGTTTTTGCGGGATGTTCTTCTTCATTACTGAACGCGCGTGCCAGAAGTGGTTTGCACGGTTTAAAAGTGGCAATTTCGAAAGAGAAGACGAAGAAAGACCTGGGCAAACAAAAAGGTTTGAAGATGAAGAATTTCTCGATGAAAATGCGTGCCAAACGCAAAAAGAGCTTGCAAAAGCTTCGGGAGTTGATCAGCCACCATTTCCAGACGTTTAAAAGCATTGGAGTTCATCCAAAAGCTTGGAACTTGTGTGTCATATGAATTAAAGCCTAGAGACGTCGAACGCCGATTCTGCATATCGGAAATGTTGCTTGAGCGCTACAAAAAGAAGTAAATTTTTGCATCGGATTGTCACTGGTGATGGAAAATAGATTCATTACGATAACCCCAAACTAAAGAAATCTTTTGTGAAGTGCGGTCAACCATCAACATCCACCACAAAGCCGAGTATCCATGGCGCCAAGGTAATGCTCTGTATTTGCTGAGATCAGAATGGTATGTTGTATCATGTGCTCTTGCAATCGGGTCAGACGATCAAAGGGAACTCTACCGAACACAATTGATTCGAAACCATAATTATCCATCATGACAACGGACCGGTTAAGAACTATTTCGAAAACAGTGAGTGGGAAGTTCTACCTCATCCGCCTTATCGCCCAGACATGACCCCTTCTGACAACTACTTGCTTAGATCTATGCAAAATGCCCTCACCGGAATACGCTTCACTTCAGAACAGGGTATCATTGGCTCGAATCGTACTTGGTCTTTTGTGATAGAATCCACAAACTGCCAGAAAGATGGGCAAGCGTTATAGCTTCCTGTGGACAATATTTTGAAGATTAATTGTATAAAAATATTTTTACAATAAACTATTTTTTTTTTGAATACCAAAATTAATGCATAAACGGGTGCGCCAAATAATTTTTTTTTTTTTTTAAATGCTATAAAATGAAAACTACAAGAGATTTTTTAAACTGTTTTTTTTTATTTGAAAGCTCAATCCTTCCGGTTAACAGTAGAATATGATTTCATTCATATGGCTGCCACGGCTAGCCATGCAGTACCCAATACGGTCGGTCGGTCCGATTTTGAGTACATTTTCGACTGTGTGCAGCCCTATCTCGGCTATGGTATCGCGAATGTTGTTCTTCAAAGCTTCAATTGTCTCTGGTTTTTTTGGCGTAACACTTATCTTTGACGGCTCCCCACAAATAATAGTCCAACGGTGTCAAATCGTAGCTCCTTGGTAGCCAAACTCAAATCAGAATTTCGACTGATAATTCGATCTTCAAAAACAGTGCGCAAAAGATCGATTGTAACATTGGCTGTGTGGCACGGAGCGCCATCCTGTTGAAACCAAATGTCACCAAGGTCCTTAACTTCAATTGTTGTGAACAAAAATTCACTTAACATGGCCCGATAGCGCTCACCATTGACTGTAACCGTCTCACCTTCTTCATTTTCAAAGAAAAATGATCCAATGATGCTTTTCGAACAAAATCCACATCAAACAGTCACTCGTAATGGGTGCATCGGCATTTGTTCAATCACGTGTGGGTTCTCCGTGCCCCAAATACGACAATTTTGCTTGTTGACATATCCACCAAGATAAAAATGAGCTTCATCTGAAAAGATGATTTTTTTTTTGATTTAGTAATGACGCAGTATTTCCCAGCTTTTTGTTTTTAATATTACTATTCTAGCAAGTTTGCATATTGGCATCACTTTAAGCGGCTTATGGGACGTTCTTCAGCAAGATACCTAGCTAGCTTGTTCATGTGGGCTCTCAGCCTATGGTATGACGATTTGTTTGTAGCTCTACGGTCTCAAAATTCAGGCTCTCGTGGAGAATTGAAAGACGAACGTACCAGCTACAATTAGTGGTAAGCCACAACGCTTTATTCTAAAGAGTTTGTACACGTTTACGGTACCCAAAGCTTCAGTTGGGCATGACAAACGATTCGATATTGTAGCGTTTTTGTGCCATTTGGCGCTTGTCTAGTATAACGCCTAAATACTTTACCTCCTGTTCAACCTGTAGACTTTCATTGTTAAGCAGGACAGCTAGCAAACGTTTATACATTTTCTAGGGTTCAGTTTGATGTTCTACCTGCTAGACCAGCTCTCAAGCAGGTGGAAGCTTGTTAACACACCGTTGACTCCGAGTATAACAAACAAATTTGCCTGCATATGAGGCGAGCAGTGATTTGCCTCTTGAGATCCCTTAAGGCATTGGTACAGACGCGCTAAAAATGTTATACAGAAGTAGGCAAAGCATGCTTCCTTGTGGAACACCAAATACCATCGTACGAGGGAGGGAGTTTGTAGCTATCACTTTTATTTGGAACTGGCGTTCACGCAGATACGATCTGAAGAGGTAATAAAAGGGGTCTAAGACATTATAGTAACATTTGTAGTCATATGCCTTAAGAATATGGTTCACCATTCTTGAAGCCAATGCTGATGGATTGGTAAGATTTTTCAAAGATCGACACTCCTGGCATGCCGAAATGCAATTTGCCTCTCCATACTGACACAGGATCATTCTCCGGCTTACCAGGCTTAAGAATCATCAGAACTTTTGTCAGCCTCCAGCTCATGGGGCAGTATTGCATTCTAAGTATTGCCTTGAAAAAGAATACGATAAATAAGAACACTCACTTCGGCAGAGTCTTCAGGGTGATATATCATATCCTGTCACATATGCTGTCAGGCACCAGGTGTAGTGCGAAAGTTTCTTCATTCTCCTCATCTAACCTGCATACTTCGACTTAAGGGACCTAGTAGCCTTCCATAGAGAGTATCCGGAGACTATTGTGTAATCCATTCCCTTGAGTCTTCTCACAAAATACTCATCTCTATGGACCTGAAGCAGCTCTTTTAGTAGCCGACTAGTGCATTACCACAAAGCATTATCCTCTGTAAGGTGGCTGCGAATGAATACTATACATAGAGAGTTGAAGGACTTGAATCGCTGACAGCAGGACGATGCTACATAGTAGCTACAAAGAAAGTTTGTTTCTGTAGTATTCTTGCCATTCATAAAAAGCGTAACTTATCGAATTTCAAATTAACAAAGAAGTTATGGAGACAATCCCTAAAAATGTGGTGAGGGATCATACCTATTAACATATGTATATGTGAAGCATTCGTTCAAAAGTCATCTTATAAAAGTTTTAATTAATATTGACTAGAACAAACAAATATGGAGCTTAGAGCTAGTTTTTTATTGAATTCTATTTGAAGAAAGCTGCAGCTGAGGTGCATCGATAGCTTATAGTGATAGCCTATACTGAGTCAATATCAAAAGATCAAATTATGGTATGAATATCACCACGCCGCATGGGTTTTGCGAATAAAATCTGTTAAACAAATTCCCATAACGTCACGTTTTCGAACGACTGTTAAAACCCCTTTTTGCCATTTTTTTTTTAAATTGATCGGACGTGCTACAAATTTTGCTGATATAAGAAATTAAACGCTGAACCATGCTCTTTTTTTAAATAATCCCTATGCCATGGGTGTGTCTATATCTTTTTTTGACTACGTTTTGCGATTTTAATTTATTTTTCTTATTTCTTCTGAGGTAAGTGGACATGTTAGCCGCTAAATCGAGAAAAAACTTCCGATATGGCGAATTAAAGATATTAAATGCTTTCGCTTTATACATTTTTTTCCCATCAATTCAGTAGTTTAAGTATTATCGACCAACTTTCAGAAAATATTGCTAATTGATTATAAACGCTCTAAGAGTTTTTCTTTTCTGAGAGTTTGTCAAATTTCCGTAGACTATTAATTTCTCTTTACAATTCAATATGTACCTAATTATATCCTAATTATAACTCAAAGATAAATTACTTCAATCAAAACACCTCACCTACTTTAAACATCACAAAACTCAGCACACTTGAAGACTTTAAGACTCCAAATCAAACTTTAAGGAACAGAACCAACAACAAAAGCAGCGAGCGCACATACTTCAGCATTAATTGAGATACTTTCATTTTTTTGCTATGCATATTTTAACTTGCAATGCCTTCAGTTAGTTTAAATTGTTGAAGTTCTGTATAAATATGCTGAAGCACAAATGGAGGTCGGATGATGGTAGTGATGTGCAGCAGTGCCTTGTGCCTTGGCGCACTCGAAAAATATTTCAAGAAGCAGCAAAAGCAGTTTTTCCTTTAATTCGTATATTTTTTTTTTTCTTCTTTTTTTTTGAATTGAAAACTTGAGCATTTAAGCGTTTTATGTGGATTCGCAGCCAACTGATGCTTATGAAGATGATAAGCGTTGTGGATGGGAAGTTTGCATTGAAGAAAGTAAATGACGGCTTTTATTTGCAGATGTTTTCGAGGCACTTTAAGCAAATAAATGAAAGTGTAGTCAAACGTTTAATACATGTAAAGTTAGATGTGCTATATATCTCTCTAATCGTTTGATAAACATCACTTCAAAGCAAAAACCTTAACCCGTACAAAGAATGGAGTAATTTGTCCGAACGCTTTTTCCATGCCATGACAACCAACTGCGCAATCTTATTTCGTTGCGATTCGATTTGTAATACACTTTTCTATCGAGCTGTCCACAATAAATTCGAAGGCCAGAAAGCAGCAGTCGTAATTAAATATTTCCTGACAACGACGAAATGAATAACGCGCACTGACAACAATTAAATATCCTTGAAGCGCACACAGACCTGCTACCCTTCTGTACGCCAACCAATACCTATTGCGTCGCGACGACGTCTCGAGTTCGCTTCATTTGCTGAGCGTTTATTTCCACTTAAATGCTTAATTATAATTGAGTTTTATGCTCCGTGAGTGGAGAAGGCACAAGGAAGCGCAAAACTGAATGACGAAAATAAGTTGATGCCCGACTTCAACTGTAACAATTCGCAGGCAATGACTCCATTCATTTCATGGCATCCACTTCTACGGGACAACATCATTATCATGACGACGACGACGAGGATGACGATGACGACTGCTATCCATTTAGTCAGCCAGTCTGTCAGTCAGTCAGCGAGGCATGCTGCTGCAAATGAAATGCTAAAACACTTGAAATTAAATACAAATAATCTTTCGTCTGCTTGACGGCGACTTATACTGTTCACTACCCTTCACACAGCCCGCACATTATCATCTCTCTTGCTACACTCTAATGTTGCATAGCTCTCGGCGCACAGCTGCTGCGTGGGCTGCCTGCTCCAAATGGTAGAAGTGGCAGTCGTCGAGTCGCAGCACGTTTGATTTACGAACGCACAAAGTTGCAAAAAGTAGCAACTTTTTAAGGAAGCTCAACTTAGTGTGGGAAAGGGAAGAGCAGCGCAGCGTCGAAGCTGAAAAGTAGCTAAAGTACTTTTAGTAGCGCACTACAAGTGGCCGCCCAGCTTCAAGTATTCGCATTGGAGCTCATTCGCTTCTCGGTTTTTCGGAGCCAGCCCAGCCACGCAATGCATCGATGTTTTAATTACGTCTTAATGCCGCTTAACTTTCGTTTCAACGACTCGACTTACTGAGTAGCGATATGCGAGGGTGGTTTGAAGAGTTTGAAGAAAAAAAATCAACTAATTTTTATGTCTGTTAGAGAGTTAAAAGAATTATCCCTACTGTTTAGGGGAAGTGTTTGGTGTCTTGTAGTGATGCTAGAGGTGCTTGTTTTCAAATGCACAAACTTTTCACAGTTAGAGTATATGTATAGGACAGTTTGGAAAAAAAACAGATTTAGTTTATTTGCTTAATTTTTTTTTGGTCAACTAATCAGTCATTCGTGAAGTTTTTTAGGCCCTGTACCGAAGGTACAAGAGCCTATTGGTTTTGTGCAAATGTATGTAACAGGTAGAAATAATGGTCGAAGACCCCCCAAAGTTACCCCCATTATGGTCAGGAGTGATAGAGGAGTCGATATAGCCATATCCGTATGTCCGTCCGTCCGTCTGTCCGTCTGTATGAACGAAAGCATCTCAGAAACGGTAATAGGTGTTTTTTGCATTCGACTAGGACTGCTCCGGAATTTCACAAGTTTATTTTAAAATTTTGCCCCTCCCCCCCTTCCCCAAAAAATCACCCCCAAGGCTAAAAATTTCTTCGGCACAAAAAAAAATTGAGTACACCAGTATAAAGATAACGCCTCTCTTAGCCAAAATCCAAAAAGGTCATCAAAATCGGATAATAAATGACGATTTTATAGGCAATTGAATTTGAACGACCCCCCTTTTCTTTTCATACATAAAAAAATGTTTTATAAGGCACTTATTCGTGCAGTAGGAAGTGGTCATAAGTTTGGTCATATGCTCGGGAAACATTTCATGTGTTTGTTAGGAGACCTGAACTGGTACAGGGCCTCTTACAGTCGGTTACGCCTGACTGTATTTTCTTACTTGTTTTATTAATAAATCCATTAGTTTCAAATGTCTTCCATTTATAATGTTAAAACGCTAATCATTCACTTCTTCAGGTTTCGACATTTAGATTCTCTAGTTCTAATTGATAGATTGATCTGCTAATTCGGTAATTCTGTACTTATAGTTCAGTCATTTAATTCTTCTAGTTCAGTTAATCTTTCTGCTTTTGTCCACCAATTCATCTACGCCACGTATACGTATACGTATTCGGTCTATAATCAAATTAGTTGGTCAATAATTTACTCTTCACTGGAACTCCATTATATACTTGTAATCGTCTTTGATTAGGAAAAACTCTGATACATTTGGTATATTGCAGTAGCGTGTATATGGTGAAGTTCAGTGGGATCAGTCTTGAATGGCCTTCAAATATTTCAGTATTCCACAAATATATCCCACTCCTATGAGCTATTGATTCCGCATAGACGGATTAAACTGTATGTTATTATTGAAAGAGTGAGAATATTTTCTTTTTAAACTTCGTAATATGAAATTTTTATTCTTCATATAGAGTGAAAAGTAAAGAAGCATCAAAGATACCAAAAAGTATATAAATTATTAAATAGTTCGACGAAACAAATCGAACTATTCGTGAAATAATGAAGAATAAAGATTACCTACAATTTTTTCAAATCCATTTATCCGATTATTATTATGTGGAATTGGATGGCGTGGAGTTCAGTGTCAAGGCCATACGTGCGGAAGTTCCACAGGCACAGTGTGCTGGGCCCGCTGTTATACAGACTGTTTACGCACGACATGCCCACTGGTTATGAAATACCAATTGAAAATGCCCAAGATTTGCTCATCGCAAGTTTTGCAGATGTCACAGCTATGCTGGTCAGAGACAGCTGTGTATATGAAGCATCTGATATCCTGCAGCAATATTTGCGCAGCTTTGAGTGCTGGAACATTGGCATTAACCCTAATAAGTGTGCCAATTTGACATTCAATTATAATAAACTTATAAATTGTATGCAATAAGACATTAAGTCTATATATTTTAAATTCCAAACATTGATTAGCTTCCATAATTAATTAGCTTACCCTCGTTAGCGAAAAAGTTCAATGCTCCAGTTGTGCGTATCAATTCAACGTTAATTGCTTTTTATGTAATGCGACGAAAAAAAAAGAATCAAGAAAAAAAAATTAAACGAATAAGGAGAGTGCCATGAAGCAGGAGCATGCAGCGATGTAGAATCTGTTGACGAATCTGCTGGTAAATGTTGAGGCCCGCCAGTTCAGAGATGTTGATGGTTGCAGGCGGTGCTGCTGAAGCCGCTGCTGCTTCTTGAGCTGTTAGTGCTGAAGTGGCTCAAAGCAAAAAATAAAGAACGAAAAAAAACTTCTTTTTATATTCTTCGTTTTTGTCTTTTGGCTGATGTTGAATCGTTTATTGATTTTTACACGTCGCACTTAATTTTTCGTTTGCACCAAACCGTTTCGTCCGTCCCTCTGTCCGCAGCAGCAACATATTAAATGTTTACTGTCGTTGCTTGCCTTATTATCCTGTGCTGTGTTTAATTATGAGAAAGAGACAGCAACAGCAGCAGCAGCAGCCAAGTCGGATATAGCCCGTGTTAAAGGAATATTAATGTACTCGTATGTCGTCTGTCTATCTGTCTGTCTGTCTGTCTGTATGTCTGTATATGTCATTATTATTATGCCTGGCAGTGTTTATTTTTGGCAGCGGCAGCGACGCCAGTTTTGTTAATGTTACCGTTAATGCTGTCATACTCATTATAATTGTTCGTTGTCGCCATTTTGTTATTATTTTTATTGTTGTTTTTGTTGTTGTTCCTGGCATTAATTAAGCATGTTTGACTGCGAATGTCAACAGCAGCCGACGACGACGACTACGACGATGTTGATGATGATGACGATGGCAATGGCAATGGCAATGATGACGTCGAAATAAAAGCCTCTGCTATCACAAGTAGATACCAAATTTACGAGTGTAAGCCCAATAGTTCGCACAAGCTGCAAAGCAAGTTACAATGCCTGAATATGCTCTTGAAAACTTTTAATTGTATGTAATTTGAGGTTCTCTGTATTATAAAGCATTTACATGCAGAGTATCCTATCCATTGTGGGAGCCAGATGAACAGGGTTTTGATATGTCCATATATGTTGGGCATAATCTGTATAACAAAAGCTTATTATATTAAGGAAGTTCTTGTATTCTTTATAATGCCATTGTGCGTACCTTCTTCTTGAAAACCACTTCGACAAAGACTAATTTCACAATCGAAAATCGATAAAGCATTAAATGTAACATTTAGAAACAAATTTTTATATCAAAATTTGTTCATCTCAAAATTTTAGATAGACTTGGCAATCAAAATAAAAAATTTTTTCACCAAAGTCAGTTTTCGAAAAATTCTTGTAATTGAAGTCAAACTTTTAAACATGACTAAGAAATATATACATCATTGTTCTAGTAAATGATGTTCACCATATCCAAATATAATTAGTCATGACAGCAATGTCACATTCTACTTTGGGCTCAGGAAAATATAGAAATACAACCATAAAACGCAAAAAATCGTAAATCTGCCCTTTAAGCAAAAAAAAAAAAAATTTGCTTTAATATTTTTGGGTCAAACTTTGGAATAATGTTGTGTACGAAAAAAAAATTTATTAATCCCGAAAGTATCTAATATACCGACTTTTCTATAACAAAATTTTTTGGTAATATATAAAAGAGCTTAAAATATGATCCTTCATTCAATATACCTGCATCCATCGCACCTCCTCGTGGGGTCAGTTATTTTTGCTAACAATTTATTGGCTGTTTTTTGAACGCAAAATCTGACTTTGGGTAACATATGTTAGGTTTCAGTATTATAATTATCTGAAGGAATAAAAGAAAAATTAATATACATGGTTTGTAATATTTCCTTATTACTTCCGTTGGTTATTATTTTGATTATTATTTTTAATAACTAGGACTACCCAGACTGTACTGTGACCGTATTAATGTTTAGTAGCTGTAGGGTAAAATGTGCGAAGGAGGCAAGCTAGACTCCATAATAAATATCAAATCGATATAGACATGTCCATATGTCTGTATGAACATTTAGAACTTAAAAATTATTATAGAAAGGACCTTCAAGACATTTAGTCTTTCCATTTCGGAAGTATCGTATTTAATGAACGTTCCAACATACAAACTTGATCCCCTCACTTCAGGGTGTTTATACTAAATGTTTGTTGTTATTGTTCATTTGGCGAGACTAATATATTTAACGTTTAACATTTTCGGACTACTAGAAGGGAAAGTCCGATTCAATTCGTGTGCCTTGTTGGATTTTGTATGAAACAATTTTGTTTGTTGTTGTTAGTTTAGCTAAAACATTTAAATTTCTTGTATCTTAAATTAATCTTAATATATTATCCTACACGGATGCAGTTAGGAATATATCCAACGTAAGTTTCTAGAAGAAGCAGGGTATGTCGAAGTCGAGCACAGTCGCCTGCAACGTTTCTTTGTTAGGCCCTGTACCGAATGTACAAGAGCCTATTGGTTTTGTGCAAATGTATGTAAATGTATGTCAGGAGTGATAGAGGAGTCGATATAACCATGTCCGTCTGGCCGTCCGTATGAACGAAAGGATCTCGGAAACGATAATAGATAGAGACTTCGTGTTTGTTGCATTCGAATAGAACTACTCCGGAATTTTACAAGTTTATTTTAAAATTTTTCTCCTCCCCCTTCCCCATAAAATCACCACCAATGATAAAAATTTCTTCGGCCAAAATCCAAAAATATCATCAAAATCGGATAATTAATGACGATTTTATAAGCAATTGAATTTGAACGACCTATGATATTTCCGTCCTCCCTTTTTCTTTTTATATAAAAAAGTGTTTTATAAGGCACTTATTTGTGCAATGAGAAGTGGTCATAAGCTTGGTCATAAGCTAGGGAAACATTTAATGTGTTTGTTAGGCTACATGTACTGGTACAGGACCTCTTACATTCGGTTACGCCCGACTGTAATTTTCTTACTTGATTTATTTACTATTCATGTCTAACATTCACAGGTCACATCTCCGTTCTTGTGGGGCACAACGCCCATACAAAAATCAATAGGTTTTTATTTTTTACATACGATTTATAAAGATCTACTAAGAGTAATGCCTGAACTTTGACGTCTTCCGGCAGCTGTATTTGTTAATCAGTATTGAACATGTAAGGTCATTTGTATTCAGTAAGTTTTGGAAATTATAAAAATTTTATATCGAAATTCTAGTTCGATGGTCGTCAAAGACTTCTTTAACCCAATTATAAGAGTGCTAAAATACAATTATTGTGCTAAAGCTTCGGCGAGTCGCTTTTTTCATTAATTAGCCTTCACAACTAGTCACCAAGATCCTGTAATTTAACATCACTTGATTATTTTGTTTGGGGTTAGATTGAATCACGTTCTTAAAGCAAGGATCGCAAATCAATGAAAGAACACGAAACTGAGCCTCGACATATGAACACCAGTTGCTAGCAATGTCATAGGTTCATACGAAATTTTAGCCATAGGGACTGGCAGTGAAAAAAAGCCGTTTTCAATGGTACTTTAAATAAATTTGTTAATAAACCGAACCCTTCATATAAGTCCCGATGCTCCTTAAATATATTCCAAAGTCATCCATTGCTCTAAATTGTTGCTGACATGATAAATTTTTGTTTTTTGTTTATTTGGGAGGGCTCCAATTTTTTCATGGCACGTATGTAAAGGATATTTGTCTGTATCAGACATATAGTTGTTGACATTTTTGTTTCTATCTAATATGGAGACGTGGTACCGTGGATAATATTTTTCATGATGCCCTTCACATACCTTCCTAAGTTATAACTATGTACCCAAAAATTGCTTACCTATGACAATTTTGGTTTTCTCTTAGATGAAGAGAAGCTGCAAGGCATCAATTTTTTTTTTTTGTTTGATTTTGATTACTCCTGATGCCCTTTACATATATACGAATGTCATCCATATACATACATCAAATAGTTTCTGCCATATGAAAATTTTCTTCCTTGTTGAGCGCCCTTGCAACTTCTGTATGAGATGTGTTGTCAAAGGCACCTTCTAAGTGCATAAAAGCCTATCTCTTTGGCTCTTATGGCATCTTGGATTCTTGAAATTGCGTTGATATAGAGCAGTTTCTGCAAGATTTACACATATACATATTAATTTCTGTAATTCATCTGTGGTTCATCCATTAAGTATTTAGCTCTGATGTGATTATACATCATTATTGGCCTAAAGTATTTAGAGTGGAAGGGATAATTCATACCTTCGAAATAAACGCTTACTTTGCTTTACTCCAGTACATTGGTATATAGCCGAGTGCCAGACTGTTTCAAAACATTTTCAGCATTAAGCCTATTAAAAAATCAAGACCATTCTTTAATGTTGTAAATAATTCATCGACCGGAAGATTTGTAAAGTTGTAATGAATCAATGGTTTATCTTAATCTATCCTCCATAGAAATGTCACAACGTGTAGTTACTTCGGAAAGTGAGTTTCGAGTAGAAATCGTGCCTTCTCCTGCTTATCTTTCTCGAACGTTCCATCTGTTTTTTTTAGACATAGGGCTCAAACTGTTTTTGTTTTTGAGAGAGTTTAAAATAATCGTGTTGCAGGGTTGGTATCTGCAATATTGCTGCAAACTTTCCGAAAATTAGCTTGTTTTGCCTTTCGTATGCATTTTTTGTATTCTTTAAGACTGATTGTATACTCCAGCCAGTCTCCAGAACCCTATTAAAGAGCTTCCGGATTTTCCTAAGACTTTCTAAATCAACAGGAAGCATATTTGGCAGACTTCTTTTTGTTTGCAGCTTCGATGGTATAGTAGGTTCTAGGTTTAGTATTTACATACTTGGCTTACTTATAATTTTTTAAGTTTTTTAAGTTGTTTGTAAGCTTTGCAGTTAATATGTCTAAGATTTTAAATAAGTTTCTTAAAGTTTGAGGCCGCGGCTATATCGAGTAATAGATGCTATGATCGAAGGTAGGTAGATCTTCCGATACCCTTCAGTTATTAAAAAAAATTAGACATAAGAGGTTAGCAGAAGTTGTTTTCAATTACTTCTTGTCTAGCTCTAGTTACAAAGGTAGTTGCATTGCCTACATTTAACATATTCACTTCATTTTGTAGGAGAAGCTGCCCCACACAAGGTCATGTGCTTTAAGAATTGTGGACTCACAATTAATTGGATAATTCATAGTTACACACTCGTTTCCCTTTTCTTAAAAAAAATGTTGATCAACTGTTTTTTTTTCAGCAACTTTATCCAACCATAATAAATTCCTTCATTATAACACTCAAATAAATTTGTATTAAATTGTAAACAAACAAAAAATACTTTTAAGATTGCCCTCACAGTGGGAGCTGGAAAAACTTATGCAAAACAGAGACACAATCATTTTCGTCGTCGTCGTCGTCGTAGTCCTCGTTGACATATCGCGACGTAATTAAGTGACGCAAGTCAATTTATTTTGCAATTAATCATTAATTTATGCGTACGGCAGAATATAATTGGTTCATATTTCATTTTCATTGTGGAGCCAAACTGTATCACATCGTTCGTATGTTCGTTCGTTCATTTACTTCTGCCCAATTCAAGCCAAACAATTCGATCGATTTTGCTTATTAATTAGATTCAGATACAGAAACTGAACAATTTCAATCTGCATTTATATAGAATATATTTTGATATTAATTGTGAACGCTTATCAGTCAATATGTCTGTGGGTTCAAGCGTAATGGCTATTAATAGAACAACTACAGCAAATAATTTCACATTTTTCAAGCTAATTCATTTATTGTTAATTTTCCGCATTTTTTGGAAAAACATTTTACGAAGCCTATTAAGAGCAGCAGAGGTGAATGAGTGATATTGGCGGTTGGAACTCTTTTGAGCATATTTGTTCCACCCCAATTTTATTTTACTCTGTTAAAAAAATATACACAACAACTTTCCTTTAGGCTTGCCCACAACATTAGGATTAAAATGTCAAAAACAATTAAATAGTGCCTAGGGCAAGTAATGGAAATGCGTCCTTATTGACCAACCACACAAAAATTTTAATTGCAAAACAATATTTTTTTTAAACGTTTCAAAGAACTCGATTAAAAGCCTTGACTTTGAATTTTAACATTAAATAGAAGGCAATATGTATTAATCAAATAAAAAAACTTCGACGAGGTTAATATATTATATTCCTGAATTCTCTCTCGACGGCCTTGAATATTTCAAATGTCTTTTTTCCAAATGACCTTAAATATTCTCGAGGATATTTTTATTTTTTCGATTTATTTTAAATACTTTCTCAAGTAATTCGTAAAGGTTGACAAGTCAAAAACAATTAAAAACAAACAAAGACAATTATTAAAAAAAAAGAAATTTAAATCAAATAATAAAATACGTTGAAACATCGTTAAAGGCAAAACAATTGAAAACAAAAACAACATCAAAAACGCACAAAAGTAAAAGCATGAAGTGAGAAAAAACAACAAATATATATTTTTTTGTTTTTGTTCAAACAAAAGCAAAAAAAACAAACGCAGAAAAATCACTGCAAATTATGTTTGGCTATAAAACACTTTTTGCGGTACTTTGTTCCTTTTTGGTTTCATTGTTGTTGTTGTTGGCGTTGGCTTTGCTGCCATTTATTTTATTGTAGTTGATTTTGTTGTTGTTGTCGCTGCTGTACTGCGGCATTTTGTGGCATTTTTCTCTCGCCTTTTGAACTGTTTTTTTTTTCTCTCTCTTTTTTTTTTTTTGTTAACTTTTTACTTTGTGTTTTTCGGCTGCTTTTGTCGAGTCGAGATATTTAAAATATCATCAATCATTTTCACTTTAGTTAATTGCGTGCCGCGCGTGAAGTTAAAAGGCGAATTAGAAGCGAATGAACAAAAAAAAACAAAACAAAACAAAAAACAAAATTAACGACGAGTTGAGTACACTTTTAAATGGCGTTGAGTTTAAAATTGCGAATGGAAATTATGAGTTTAAGTATTGCGACAAAAGCTATTTACCGTTTACGAATTTCCTCTCCCTTTTCATCTGCTTGAGAAACAGTGGGGTAATTTAACAAAAAAGCTGGCAAATCCATTAAATAATTCTATATCACTAAAATTTACCAAATTGTTTTAAGAGTTCAGATATTGCTTGAATTTTTTCATATCAATGACTTAATTGCTTAACTATGTACAACAAAATAAAAACAAAATTTTATATGCATAAACAAACTTGTAATCAAATAAATATATATTTTGTTTTAATTTCAGCCAAATGTCAGTTTGTTTGTGCGACCATCACGTAAAAGCCGCTCACTGGATTCAAAATCGACCTGCTGAAAGATAAAAAGCTTTAATGTAAGTAACATTTAGTGTTTATATTATCAAAATCGACCTGCAGAAACAAAAGATATTAATGTGAAAATGTAAACTAAATTTCTAAGCTTAAAAATTGCTAAGCACTAACGCTATTCAAATTGTTTGCAAGTAGTTTTCAAACCTATACCATATGTGCAGCGCAAATTCCAAGCAATTCAATTGTTTTAAACTTACTTAAGTTGCATGAACCGTCTTTCGGAAATTGCAGCATTTAAGAAGACACATCAGCTACTGCAGTCTTGTACGATCTGGCGCCACAAGTAAGCTGAGATCTCCCATCTAACTGAGATCTGATCATCTAACTCGAACCCAGTCGTTTTCTATTTCGTCGTCTACCAATCCAGTTGGGCGTCCCCATGTAAACCATGCGTACTGGAGCTTTTTCATCCATTCGAATGAGGTGGCCAGTACTACATATGTCAACCTCATCAAATAACTTGTACAACTCGCGATTTATATGGGACTTAAAATCGTCGCCGAAACTTACTTACTTAAATGGCCGTCAACCGTCTACCGGTCATGGCTACGTCTAGGAAGCCTTCAAAGTCTTGTGCGCGCTGGCGCCAGTCGTTTTGAATGCCAAGTACGGAGAGATCAAGTTTGGGCCCCCCATGTAAACCATGCGTGCGGGAGCTCTATCATCGAATCGAATGAGGTGCCCAGCCCAGTGCAGCCGCTGGAATTTTATGCGCTGGACTACATATGTCAACCTCATCAAATAGCTCATACAGCTCGCGGTTCATACGGGACCTAAACTCGTCGCCGACTTTAATTGGACCGTTGTTGTTGTTACGCGCGACAGAATCTTCTATCCGATGGGAAGAAGACTTATTCGGCGGTAGTTGGCGCAAACAGCGGGGTCTGCTTTCCTAAGGATAGAACAGGGAACACTTGTGCATGCGCTCATCGGACCATATCTTGCATAAAAGTTGGTGCATACTCCTAACCAACTCTTCGCCCCCGGTCTTAAATAACTCAACTGGCAGCCCATCAGAGCCTGCCGTTTTGTTATTTTTCAGCTTTTTAATAACTGAATTGACCTCGTTATAGTCCGGTGGCTCTACAATAGTGCCATCATTAACTGGATCTATCGGCAAAATAGTGCGCTTCATCGCCATCCGAGTAGGTTGGAGAAATGACTCCCCCATAATCTCAGTGATTCCTATTCATCCGTTACCAGATTTCCATTGTCATACTTACAGAAAGTTTCTCCGGGCTTAAAATCTTATTCAGTCAGACGCTTGACCTTTTGAAGATAGAATTTTCGAGCTTCATTTCTGTCACATATCCTCTCAACATACTCACTCTTTGTTGCTCCTTTTTTTTTTGCGTCTGAAAAAGCGCTTCTCCTCTCTCCGTACCAAGAATTCTTCAAAGGTTTTGTATAACCAATAACATCCTTGGCAGTCCTATCCATGAAGCGGGTGATATGTGTCCACTGCTCACATATATCTCTCGGTTTCCCGGAGCAGTCGAGATGTGTTTGATACAAATTTGGCGATCAGTTCTCATTGCAGCCTGTCGCGTCTAGCTTTCGTTGCTTGTTGGAACGTGCGGCTTGCTTCATGCAGAGCCTAGTGTGTAACTTGGCTTAGAGTCTATGCTGGGACCACGTAAATTTCACAAGTCTAACTCGCTCGAAGCGTACCTTCCGTCAATCAAAACATAATCAATTTGCTTGCGCGTAATTTGTTCAGGACTCAGCCATATAGCCTTGTGGATGTTGATATATGGCGCTGCTAACTACCATATTCTGAGATGCGGCGAAATCGTTTAGACTCTCTCGATTATTGGAGGTTGTGTCGTGAAGGCTAAATTTTCCGACGGTTGGGCCAAAGATTTCTTCCTTCCCAATTTTGGTGTGCAAATCGCCAAACATGATTTTGACATCGTGTTTAGAACACCGCTCGTACGGATGTTACAAGCGCTCATGATCCTCTTTCTTCTCCATCGAGGCGTGCGCAAAAATCAGGCTCATATTAAAATATTTAACCTTGATGCGTATCGCGGCTAGACGCTTGTCAACAGGCGTGAACCTGGAGACTAGGCCACGTAGTTTCCTACTCACCATGAAACCACATTCAAATTCGTGTTTATACTCTTGACATGTATAGAAGACCTTATATCTTTTGCGGGGGTCGTCATCATAGGTTTCTATCTGCAGTCTCCATTTAATTTCATTTTTTTTTTTACGGAGGTGGGTCCCAAGCCCAGCGCATCAACCACTAATAAAGGGGATTGTTTGATTCCTTCTCATAGCTAGCTCACCTCCGAACAGCTTTTCAGAGGCTAACCAATGGATACATGTCCTACCGTACAGAATAATCATTCACATTCCCAAGTGAATGGAAGTCAACAACGACTTCATCTCTCATCTCTCACAAAACTTTGAATACGCTAAAAGGGCAAAGAATTGTCTTACAAAGAATTGTGATGCTTTTCGACTGATAACAATTATGTGAAAGTTTTGTTCAGCAAACCATCAACAAAATTTAAAATTTTTGGAAACGCCGACGAAATTTATCGCAGCATCATATATATTTATAGACTTTACACATAATGAATAATATTATAAATTTTTAACAATGTTTGCAACAGCTTAAACAATGCATCGGAGACCACATTCTCGATAAATTCGACACTGCATCTCATTGTAGCAGTCTCCATCTATATGTTCAGTTGATATGGGTAACAATTTAAAATTTCAAGACTTGAAAATAAGAAAGCAAATTTAAAAATTATCACACATCGTTAGCTAAATATAAGCTTTCAAAGATTAAATTGTTAGCAAATAAGTCAAAACAAACCACGAAAATTTGTGTTTTTCTTCTTTTATTTTCTTAAATATTTTTAGGCCCTGTACCGAAGGTACAAGAGCCTATTGGTTTTGTGCAAATGTATGTAACAGGTAGAAATAATAATCGGAGACCCCCCAAAGTTACCCCCATTATGGTCAGGAGCGATAGAGGAGTCGATATAGACATGTCCGTCTGTCCGTCTGGCCGTCCGTATGAACGAAAGGATCTCGGAAACGGTAATAGATAGAGACTTCGTGTTTTTTGCATTCGACTAGGACTGCTCCGGAATTTTACAAGTTTATTTTAAAAACTTGCCCCTCCCCCCCCTTCCCCATAAAATCACCCCCAAGGGTAAAAATTTCTTCGGCACAAAAAAAAGTAAGTATGCCAGTATAGAGATATCGTCCTTCTTAGCAAAAATCCGAAAAGTTCATCAAAATCGGATAATAAATGACGATTTTATAAGCAATTGAATTTGAGCGACCCCCCTTTTCGTTTCATACATAAAAAAATGGTTTAAAAGGCACTTAGTCGTGCAGTGAGAAGTGGTCATGTGTTTGGTCATAAGCTTGGGGAACATTTAATGTGTTTGTTAGGCGACCTGCACTGGTACAGGGCCTCTTACAGTCGGTTACGCCCGACTGTGATTTTCTTACTTGTTTTTTTTGTCTATGTCAGAATATTTCTGTGTGCGTGATGTGTTTTTTTTTTTTTTTTTTGTAGAGAAAATGCTTTGCACAGTTTTATGAAATATAAATATGGCATTTAAATAAATATTATAAAAACAAAACGTTAATAGCACCGGAGAAGCATTAAACCAATATAATACGAAAAAGCAGAGCTAAGACTAAGCAGAATAGCGAAGAATAGCTATGAGTAAAGATGGAGGTGTGGAATGATGTCGGAAAAAAAATAAAAGAAAAGAAAAGAAAACGCTTAGCCAAATCCCCATGGATGACAGTTAAGTGGATAAAGTGTACAAGTCAGAAACTTCAAATTAAACGCTTAAAAAGTTGACGTTTATTTTTTTGTTTTTGCTGCAATTTGTTAAAATAAAGAGCGAGCAAAGTTGAGCAACTTTTCAGCTTTAATAAATTTTATTTTCATATTTTTTTATTTTAACACAAATTGATTTTGCTCGTTTGATTCGCAAAAGCAAAAAAAAAAATAAATGGGGGAACAATGCGCAGCGGAAACGGAAATGAGCATGGCAGCACTTCCGCAACTGAAATGTGCAAAAGGAGTAGCAGAAGCACGCCGCACAAATTGCGTAAAATAATTAAATGGCATTTGCGTCTCTGGCAAATTTTCCACTGTATCCTTTTTTCTTCTTTTTTTTTTGCATTTATATATATTTCATTATTGTGTGCTAATGAGCGTATAAAATGCCGTTTTCCTTTATTTTTTTTTAATATGCTGATTTTTATATGCGTGACATGCAACCCTTAAAAATTTTAAGAATATAAAGCAAAAACTTTTACATGCTTAGTTTAAGTTGTTCATATGCTGCCTTCGAGAATAACACGACATTGACAACGGGCTGTGCAACCCCAAAAAGGCAGCCACTTACTACCCACGCCAGCATAAAGCAATACAAATCGCACACACATAGCTAGACATACAGACAGACATACAGACATACTGACGGAAAGACAGACGCAACTTAAACCAAAAATAACTTGAAAATTGCGCAGCTTTCTAAACTGTCTTTGATTTATTTAATGATTTCCGTTACAAGTGCTCAGCGCAAAAAATTGCTGAATTGACAATAAACGCAGCAGAAATATCTATATACACTCCCTCAAATCCACTCACACATATATGTACTCACCCACATATTCGACTTATATACTGAAATATATACTCGTATGTACTACTTATATGAAGTACCTACCCACTTAATGCCTGTAGCACATTGACATGAATTCAATAATAAATAAAATATAATCCTGTCAATAAAAATAGAAATAAAACAAGAGAAAACGTTAACTTCCACAGAATGGAGGATTTAATATCCTTCATCTTCGCTGTAACAGAGTATCAATTGCTTTAGGCTTTATATTTTGAAATAATTAAATAAATTTAAATAATTCGGTTGCTGCTGCATAAATGCATAAAAATATAAATTTCTGCAATGGGAGAAAATTCAATAATTTGTATGAATGCATAAACTCTTCAAAGTTCTGAACTGAAAATATGTGGTATAACCAAAACAAGAGCGAAAGAACAAGAGCGAATGCTACAGTCGACTTAGCTCAACTTCGAAATACTGTGTAGCTTAAGTTTGTGTAGGAGATATTCTTATATTTGTTGGTGCCTACATTGAGTACAAGTTATCTGACGAAGGATTAGGAGAACATAAATATCTAAACTTGAAGTTATTACATCTTACAGTCTCCAAATTCTGGCTCTTCATACGAATAGACGTACAGCAGCACATGACTGTATGGACACGACTTTTGATGCGAATCAAGAATACAAATACTTTATGAGGACTGTCTCGCCAAATAGTATATACACTGGAAGAAAAAATTATAGCAAAATAGAGCAAAGCTAGTCCTGATCGAACAACGTTTTCTATAACGCCGCTAGGATATTACATCATTAGAGTATTTGTAGCTTCTTCATAACCTCTGCAGCAAAGTGGAATAGTCCTTTCATGACTACTGCTAACCATTGTTCGAAGAAGACTGTCAACAGTAATCCACTCATCGTAGCTAGTATCCATGCGATCTCTCCCAGTGTGAAAGCATGGGCGCTTGAGCTGAAGGAGCACGGCATCCTCTATTACATCGACACTAAAATGTGAGCACCTTCTAGATGACGAAAGCGGTTAAGATAATTCTTGAAGCAGCTATTCCCACGGAGTAGGCATAAGTTTAGTATATTGTTTTCCATTTTCCCCTCTTTCCTATGCTCCTGAGAAAGATTTTAGCTTTATTTGCTCTGTCCATTTCACCTCAGATATATCATTCTTCATGTAGCTCCAATGCTTCGCTTGCAAGAAATACTAATTGTATCATATCTGAAATTAATGCAGGAACTTATTTTGAGACCCTTCGAAATAAGCTGCTTAAGAGTTGGTACAATAACTCCATATACGACATTTGTGCATTTAAGATATATTATATTATTTTAAGTATTCCCATATTAGTTCTGCGTACAGAAAATAGTCTACACCACGCTCTTGAGTAGACTAGTTCGCTTGGAATCACTACCGTTCAGCATGCACGTAGTTAAGGCCATTATTGCTATCAATAGTTGCCTTTTTGTATAAATAAATACCTAAATACTCCTTGCAACACAGTCTCTTATAGATTATGACCTCTTAAAGGCTCATTTGATATGTGATGATATATGTAAGATTCTTTTGCCACTACGCTATCACGTATCATTCACCTCTTATATTTTTTTCGAGCTGATAATAAGGACTGCATCCGCATTATGATTTGCTGAGCTGAAGCTGAAGTACAGTAGACAGTTATTGATACTAGATAAACTTTCGCCGGCAACTTTTTTAACCTTTCTTAGTTCTTTGCCAACCACATCGAAGGCTACATCATTGGAGAAATAAACTATATGCGTTTTACTAGATAATTCTAAGTTTAAAATCGAATCATATATCAGTTTTCGCAATGTCGAACCAAACCCGTCAAACCCGTCACCTGCTGTATCTGACAGTCCCCATGCTGTAGCGCATAAGAGCCTTCAACCAATGAAGTAGTGTTCGTTGATTCTCCTAAGATAGGCTAGTATGCAGTGATTCCATTATTCCTGGACATGATGACAAGTGAAATGCTTTTCTAATGTATTTGTAATATAGGATATATCATATACTGTAGATCTAGCTTTTCTAATCTCAAACTAGCGATTTGATAGGTTCTAACCTTCGAAATTTCTTTTGTATTTTAGCTTTTCTAAAGTATTCCCTCCCAGTCCAAACGATATATTATTTAATAGGATCACGGGACCTCTTTGGATTTACCTGTTTTGGAAGTCAGAACAAACTTCAGTTGCTTCTGTATAATCTATAGGTCAATCTACCCATCTATCGATATATCATTCTACTGCAAAGTTTGCCACAAATCAGTGTGAAGTAATTTTTGCGGCCGTCCTCCAAACTTTGAATGGACATTAGAAAAATTTGAATTGCTTTTTGAAGAGCTTGTACCTAACATAATAATTTCTAGCGAATGCAATGCGCAGGTCTAGAGCGCACAGCATGATTCTCATAGAAGCTCTGCTAATGCAGATAACTTTGCGAGTTTTAATCTACAAGACTATTCTTCTTATATCAATAGCAGACAACTGATATACGGCCGTGCTGTCTCAGGTTTGTAAAAAGGCTGGAACTGAGTTTTTACATGCCGCTGATTACCACACAATCGTCAACCTTTTTCTCCCACCTATACCAACCGGCTTCTTTTAAACCGCTCGGATATAGATCTAGTAAGACAGAAGAGAGCACTGCGTAGGAAAACAAAGCTTACATGCAATAAGGATTTTGAGCCATCGATTATTTATATGATATATTATTTATGCGATGATGCTTCCATTACTTCATGCCCTCATGCCGAGCTCAACACATTTTGTATATATTGTGCTATATTTGAAATCTAGGACTGAAGATTTAGCATTCCTAATCCAAATCTAGGATGATTTTAAAACTTTACTATTTAAAATGAAGATCAATTTTCTTTGAAGACCTGCTCAGCAATGCTGACACAATTAAGCACCATACGTATAATCTTTGGAAAAGCATAGTATTAAAGAAAATGAGTGCGCCTGTGTTACGCAGCAGAAAGCTTCTTAAGGGATCATAGTGTATGAAAAACATCATTTGTATGAGAAGTAGAAGCTGATTTCAAACAAAATGATTAATTACCGTCGCTGTACATTTCATCAGAAAGAAAGAGCTACGAGGGTTTGTTTGCCTTAGAATTTGGCGATTCACTCCGGAAAGAGATCAATGAAACAGAAACATTTTGGTTGGGAGTCACCGTTTCGTGACGAGCTCAAACAATACACACTCAACATCCGAAACATTTTGCAATCGGGAAAAAGGAACGAGATAGGAATATATAAACATTTCCGTTGCAACACAAATGTTGCAATTTCGTGACGACACACTTTCAATATCCAAAACAATGTAGAGTAAGAAAGAGGTATGGAGAAAAAGAGATATCCGTTCCAACACAAGTTTTACAATTTCGTGGCGCGCTCAGTTAATAAACAAACACTTTCCTTACTCTACATCAGTTAATTCACTGTCAATAACCGCAAGAATGTAGGGTGGGGAAAATGGAACGACAAAGATATTGAAGATATCAACATATCCATTGCAACATAAGTAACGATATTCCTGACAATTTTTATTTTACTATCACCGCCATAAGAGTTTCACTTCAAAAGCAACCTCTTAAGTGTAACTGCATACAGCGTTCGATCAGCAGATTGTGTCCTTTAGATACAGAACTTAGAATAGAAATGGTTCATGCAATTTGATCCAACAAGCTCAAGTTACGTTCGTGGTACGGAGTCATTCTTGGTAGCTGAGCTATCAGAGCTGAGTCATTACACCACTTGAGGTTCTGATTCAAAACAAAACGCTCAAATACATTGGCTATGGCGTATTCAACATTAGAGTTGCTAAACCACTTCCGGAAATGGGAGTGCTATACTTAATACTAATTAATTGATTCTTATTTCTTCTTAATTTCGTTAGAGAGCTACACCATTATAGGTTCCGATACCTTGGATGTAAAAGACCAATAAGTTTTGTTGAACATATTTGAACAAATTTTACTTGCTAAAACGTTTGCTTTGAAAATTAGAATATAGCTCTGAGCCTTTTTTGGATATACTTGATAACGGCTGGCATGAAGGATTGCTATACAAGCCTATCGCTTCTACCAGCTTAGACATTTCGCTGCATTTTTAAAGTCGTATTTTGAGATAATCGGATTGACATTCAATAAATTGGAGTGGAAGTACCTCATGGATATGTGTTTAGAAAGACCCTACATACACTGTATAGTACAGATTAACAGGCTACAGTTGCACCAAATACAATGCTGGCTACATACGTAGATCATTGTATTTTTCTTTCCGAATGAGAAAGTATTCTGAAGTCACAGTATTTTAAGCAAGAGTAAAAAACATGATTCAAATATATTGGCGATTAGTTATTGTGGATCTTTTTTTTCCAAAAAAACAATGAATCATTCCTTATTTTCTGAAATTATATACCATGAAATTATGCTTGATTTCTGTATTTTAGTCAATCTAATGCTGGCAGATTCTTTATGATGGTCAAAGATAAAGTTTCTAAGCGTTATATTTCCTGCTCTATTGCTTGCCAATGAGAATATTAGGGCTTCGAAAGATATCTTTAATAAGCAATTGTAAACACTGCGCTACAAATTGTCTATAAACGAATATAACTTCTTCGAACAGTATACATGCAGGAGGGTATACAATTAAATGAAATAAGCGACAGGAAGCATCAACTTCTTTTCAGCGCTGATGCTTATTGTAAAACAAAAAACATATAAATAGCTTCATAGCACATTGCAACGCAGCATAAGCACTTTCATTGATAATTCCATTTGCGCGTATGTGTGTGTGTGTGTGTGTGTATTAGAAACGTTTTATATCCTGTCAGCGTCAGGTGAAACATGTTGCGATTGTTTCAAAACCAATCCAATTCAAGCCAAGCCACGTCGCGGCACGTTGAAATTGTTAAAATAAATTTGAAATATTCTCTACGCTTATATAAAAGCAATTGTGGAAAGGGAGAGGAAGCATTGAAGCTGACTACAGCTTTGACGCAATTGTTGCAGTCTGCGAGTGTTTCAAGGCGACATGAAGTACCACCACAGCGAGCCAAGACAGGCGAAGAAAACGATTGTCGAAAAGCCAAATAAAATAAAATATAACAGCAAAAATTTTCAGGAAATCTAAATGCTGAAAAGTGGAAAGTAATTGTGTCTGTCTGTCTGTCTGTCGAGCTATCAGTCCGTCTGCTTGTCTGCTTCAGTGTGCGCGCAGCGAGTCCTTCTTGTATTCGCTAAACTGTAAACGTGCCAGCAAAATGTGAATTTTTATATATAGAAGATATTTGTTAAAGCAATTTTATCCGGCATTGTACAGAATTTCGCATACTTTATTCGAACGTACTTGGGATAGCAGAACTGCGGGTATTTCTAGACCCTTTAATCTGCCGGTAAACTGAATTCAAACTTCTCAATAATCGGCTAGCGACTAATGAGCGTTAGAAGTTAACCAGAAACCTGTTCATCAAATAACTGAAAGCTTTGATATATCTATCACGTGTTTAGATTGCTAAGACGCTGTTGCAGTGTTGCCACACTTTAAAGTAAAAAATTTCAAAATTTTTGATCTAGCATTAAATTTGAACAAAAATAATTAATTATAATTCGTTTAATTAATTTCAAAAGATATTGGTAAAGCTGATCCTGGATTTAATAAAGTAATTAAATCTACAAAACCAATACCTATTCATATAGATATATCCATGGATATAGTGAGACAGATGGTCGGTAAATAAAAGAAAAGGTGCCCTTTGTTTCGTAATTTATCTCTATATCAAATATATCTTTTAGATTATTGATGAATATGATGCCAGTATAGCGACTTTTTTCCTACATATAATAAATTCACAACTGTTTCCTCCTCTTGGACACTCACACATCTTCTACAAGAGTAATGGAAGCTAAACCGAAGCCTTAAGGCGTGTCTTCTTATATAAAGTTCCAAGCAGAATATACTTTGTCTGAGGCACTTGTTCGCCTGAAGTTATGGCTTGGTGTAATGAGTTTCTAGGTATTCCAAGAGGTTAAACATCTCCAACGATTATGTGCCAAGTGTATAGTATTTAACATTTTGCGTAGCCTTAGTTATTTATGCCATATCCCGGAAGAATATCTTGGCAATAATACCCTCTCTGGTCAATTTGTTCGCTGCACATTAAACCTGAATATCTTGGTTTCTAAGTTTCCACAATCTGTTATGTTATGCCATCTCGTGAAGAGATCTGCGGCACTCGGTAGTTGTTTTTGAATTTCTTCTTGAATTTCACATAATGAGATAGTGAGTACCCTCGCCTATTACTAGCATTGCTTCTTGTAAGATGCGGAAAGAATTTGTAGTTCACAGATTGTAGGTGAAGAATGTTGAATGTTGTAGCCGGCTTACAACAATCACAACCATTCAAATTCGCTGGATTGTGGATTCTGGGAGTTATAGTACTCCGGAGTTACCACAACACCAAGAAAAAGATTTCATCAGCATTATGAGGTATTCCGGCTAGAATGGATTTTAGGAGTTCCAGTACTTGTAATTACCACAGAGCCATGAAGAAATTTCCTGGCGTTAATGTCCTTTGCAATAAAAGTGTGTGGTGCTTCATTGATATAGTCTTCTGGACATCTCGGAATGCTATGCGGGCCACTGTAACCACGTCTCTGACTGGGGTATTCTCACCGTATGCCCAGAGTCCGTCACAACAGAAATTTATTTAATTAAGTTGAGACCAACTAGGCCTAGTTCGCTAGATAAATAAATACTCAGATATACTTTATTTAAACCTTTTCTATACGCTTGTATCCTATTCCAAATACCTTCTCTAGAAATCTCCGTATATTTTACTATTATTCGTGTACAGAACTACGGTACCAACTACGGTCGCCTCGATTCCGCCGACGCTATTGTCTACACGCACCTCGATTCCGCCAGTGGACAAACTACGATTGCCTCGATTCCGCTGGCACTAATGTCTACACGCACCTTGATTCCACCAGTCCACAAACTACGGCGCAAACTACGGTTGCCTTGATTCCGGCGGCACTTAGATCTACTCGCACCTCGATTCCGCCAGTGCACAAACTACGATTGCCTCGATTCCGCTGGCACTAATGTCTACACGCACCTTGATTCCACCAGTCTACAACCTACGGCGCAAACTACGAGAATCTTCATCTCCTTTCTATGGCACTTTACACGTAGAGATAAATGTATAGGATTTCTTGTATCGATTCTCTCTAAACACTGTTAGCGTTCATGCTGCATTTTGTCTCATCAAACATTAATGTGACGAAAGATGTGACATTTAACTGTTTCATGGGTGCGAGAGAGTCCAAAATCGCTGAAAGAGCAACAGTGTTTCTTGTTCACAAAAAATTTTCTTCACACAGACTTATGGACAGTCGGACAGAACGATGAACATGGCTAATAACAGTGTTGGATGGTAAAGACTTTACAATGGTCCACACGGCCTACTCAGTGGTCTATTCACGACGGATGGGCAAAATTACAATACGGCCTAGTCAGTAGCTTATAACTGCTATTGAGCATTTATTGAAAAACATTTGTGGAACAAGAGCACTTTTTATCCATATGTATAGTTCATGACAACAAATACATTAAGTTCAAAAATGTCTTTATTTACTCATTTAAGCCCCAAAACCCCTATACAGATTAGTTGAGATGACCAATTCATCCTTTTATTTTTCTAAATATCTTAAATATTTTTGGACATTTTTTTCAGCTGAGTATAAAAACCGCAAAATACTTATTTACAAAAATGTCACAACTTGCTTATATCATTCTTGTATAAACAGCGATTTTTGCAATTCACAAGTTTCAATCAATTACAAAATTTCTGCGCATAAACTAGGTAACGCATGTGCTTACGTACAAACGTATATTGTTTAATTTTCTTTTAAAAATTCCTATATATATATATGTACATATATATATACAGCAATAGTGAGTGTCAGTAGAAGCTGCCAAAGTCATTTTTTATTTTAGTATTTCTGCGACTTATGATTTATTTATATTTGAATGGTTTTTATTTTCGATGTTGCTTCTGCTTCTTCCTATTTTAACAGTCACAAAAAAGAAAATAAAAGGAAAGGAAAATTTACCCTCACAGCAAAAAAAAGGAAAAGAAACAACTTGAAATCGAGTAAATAATCTTTAACCAAGTCAGCTTTGAGTATTAAGTTTATAAAAATAAAATCAGTTTAAAAAACAATTCAGCAGACTCGCAGCATAAATACTTTTTTATTTAGTTTGACTTTGTCATAGAACTTGTACTAGTCAGAGCTCGAGACGAGCGCATTTTGGTGTTTGTAAACTTTTCTTTCTTGGTGACTTTTTTCTATTTATTTGCTTTACAAATTTAACCCACATTTGGCTGGCGCTGTTTGCGTATTTGCGCAAAAAGTTTTGCAAGAAAATACGCAGAAAAACGCTTAAGAAAGAAACGCTACAAGGAAAAAAAAAGGTCAAAGTTTAAAGTTGCAGTCGCCGATTCAAAGTAAGTAAACAGCAAATATTTTTCTGCAATAGTTTTCATTGAAGCCGTGAGTGACAGAAATTTTTGGAATGTTTTTTATTGTATATTATGTAATATTTCTTTAATTTGGTGTGACGTCTTATTATAATTTTAATGAATAGCTAAGAATCTTTTAATGAAGAGACTGTCTCATTACAAGTTCCGGCCTTCAAAATGGTTTATATTAAATATAATTGAATTTCTGCAAATAGAACTGTGAATTTATAGACATGGTAATATTGGAATAATCCTAAAATCTATGCCTTATAAGCCTCATTCCTGAATCTTACCGAAATATCTATTCCGATACGGCGAAGTGCTTTTGAATCGACGCATATAGCACAGCGTCGAAAATACGGAAAAATATTAATTTTGTTCTCTTAATCCGCCTGAGCAAGGCTTTTTCCATTAATCCACCAGAGCAAGGCGCGTCTTGTAGCTGACACTAATTACAAACCAACGCTCAAGCCATGACCATTGTTCAAGAGCAGAAGTGCTACGAATCCTAAGCGAACTATCACCTGATGTTTTACTGTTTGTGCGTCTGCGGTATGCTTCTCGTTTGTAAAGACAATGCTCTCCATTGCTAACCTGACTTTTGAGTTGACAGCAACAACGGAGTCACATACGATGCTTTTCGTACGTAAGGAGCTGCAGTTTTTGGAACTTGTATCAATTTGCTACTTTTCTCTTTTTTAATATCCGAATCGACCTTCTTATAGTTCGGTGGCTCGATGGCTCTGGAAAAATGATTCCTTCATAATCTCAGAGATTCCTCTGCAACCAGATTTCCACTTTCGTCTTTACAGAAAGTTACCCCGGGTTTAAAAGCTTCGGTCATACACTTGATCTTTCGATAAAATTGTCCAGCTTCTTTTCTGTCACATAACCTCTTAACATCCTTAAACTCCCGTCTTCCTTGCTCCATTTTCTTGCGTCTGAAAACGCGTTTCTCCTCTCTCCGTTTCTTTCTATATCGCTCTGTAATAGCTCGCGTTGCTCCCGACTGTAGAGTACGCTGATTGCCAACGTTATTCTCTGCATTAGCATTGCGACAGTGCTCGTCGTACTAAGAAGTAGCCACAGGTATTGTATAAGCAATGACCTTCTTGGCAGCCCTATCCATGGAGAGGGTAAAGTGGTTCCACATATATCACATATATCTGCAGAAGATGGAGAGGTTTTCCGGAGCAGTCGGTAGATAGGGTTTGAAAAGGCTTCGGTGTCTGTTCTAATTACAGCTTGCCGACGTCTAGCATTCGTTGCATGTTGGGACGTCCACTACGCTGAGCCTAGTGCATACCTTGGCTGGGACAAGATAGTTATCCGAGTCGATGTGTTCCTTCCATCAACCAAAACACTATCAATTGGTTGCGTGTAATTAGATCGGGACTTTACCATATAGTCTTGTGGATGTTAAGGTGTTGAAATCTGGCTCTTCTAACATGTTCCGACCTGTGGCGAAATCGATTAGCATCTTTCCATTATTGGAGGTAGTGTCGCGAAGTCCAAATTTTCAGACAATTGTGCTAAAGATTCCTTCTTTCCCAATTTTGCGTTCATATCGCCAAGCACGATTTTGATCGTGTTTTGGACAAAGCTCGTATAGACGTTCCAAGCACTCGTAGAATTCCTCTGTAACATAATGGTCTTTCTCTTCCATTGCGCAAATCAAGCTCGTATTAAAATATTCAGTCTTGATGTGTATCGCGGCCAAACGCTCGTCAACAGGGGTGAATAGGAAGACGAGGCTACGTAGATTCCTACTTGCCATGAAACCACATCCAAATTCGTGTTTACTCGGATGGCAGCTATAGTAGATGTCACAGGACGCTTTTTTGGAACAGTCCTGCTCTTTCCATCGTATTTTCTGGATGTCAGCCTTGTATCTTTCGAGGACATCAACCAGTTAGACATTTGCACTACACCTATTAAGGGTGTGGATATTCCAGGTGTATATCCTTATATCGTTTGCGGGATCGTCATCACATTTTTCCTTTTTATTTTCATTGGAGAGATTTTTTTTACGGTGGGTGTTTATCTCTTTCTCACAGTTAGCTCACCTCTAAATGGCTGTTCAGAGGCTACCCATCTTTCTTATGTTTGTGAGCTGCTTGGGCCGTTTGTACAAGAATCACTGTTGGCCGTTCGGCAGTCAACAACTTTTCTCGCAAAAAGAACTCCTGTAAACGATTCCATCTCTCAAGAGTGCATGCATGTTTGTGACTTCACTTCTCAAAATCGGTTACTACTTTATACTAATAGCATCTCTATCTAAATATCAATTGGAAGACAAACTGTCTCATAGACATTCCGGCTTTTGTTGTTTTGCCCATAATCAGTTCAAATATAATGACAACAAGTCATTGAGCTAATTAATCTCCATTGTAGCAGATATAATGGCCGATTAACTTCGCATATTAGCCAGCTAGCAGCGGCCGCCAATTCCTGTCGGGGGCGGCTCAAAAGACTCCACTCAAACGATCATAAAAATAAGCATTAAAGCTTATAAGTATTAATTGATCCTAATAGCGCACAAATCGTGGTGAGAGATCTTCATTACAAATTGAAATACTAAATATTAGAGAGACTGCGAAATCATATTTTATAAAAAAAAACAAAAACTTAATTACTGTCCCATTGTAAGTAATCCTTCATGATGCTCATCCGAAGTAAATGAACATTCAAAAAAGTTTCTGTATCAAACTTAAATTTATTATTGAAATAGAAATCAGCAGCAATTTAATTATTATTAAACCGACTGCAGCTTTCCAAGTTTGTGTGTGGCTTTAAAACTACAATAAAATAAATATGCTGGTCTTCAACTCAAATATGCTGCGAAAGTTACAAAACTCTGCATAAACATAAGCCTTTGCGAGGGAAGTTCAATAAATTTATTTGCCGCTATTAAATTTGAAAAAAGAAAGAATATTTTAGATATTAACTTAAGATCTCTGTTTATATTTCCTAACCTACTCGTAAAGTAAACCATTTTGAGGATTTAACTAATTTAAGAATGAATCTCAGGAGCTCAGAAGACAAGTATTCTAACGGACATGTGTGGGAGACGATTGCCATTCAGTTGGGAAGGATATAGCTGTGAACTTTTTAAAAATAGGTCATTAGGCCCTGGAACTAGGAATAACATAGTTTTTATATGCGTTCGTACATCGGCTTATAACAATTCACAATCGAAGGGTCATTTCAAGGAGAATTCGGGGGTGAAGAGATCAAGATCAAGACATCAGGCTACCCAAGCGTGCTGTCATACATTGAAAATAACTTTGATTTGGAAAACTCTGTTGCCAACTCAACGCATCCAGATTTCTTCATAAGTTGTTTCACTCTCAAATCTAACATTGATCTTGTTAAAATACTCGTAGCATAAACTATTGAACCACCCTCGCACGTAGATACGCAGGTATAGAAAGGTAAATTCATTAAAATTAACTTACCACATGTATATAGTAGTTAGCTCCCGAGTGTGTTGCATGGGGCGGGCGACGCATAGAAGCAATATAGTAAAAGGACATGGCAGTCACGATACGAGTCCTTGTCGTGCACCAAGCTAATGTCGATTTTGCAACATTACTTATATGGAATGCAAGTGGCAGCAGTATATATGTACGTATATGTGTGTGCGTGTCTGTGTGTGTGTGCAAGTGGTGGCACGTCAATTTAATTAGCGAGCATAACTTTATAAAATATTCAAGCAATTTCCAGTGAAATATGTGTGCTTGAATACACACACACAGACACACAAATATGCACACATTCAAGCGTATGTGTGTGCGTGTGTGTGTGTGTAACAAACTCCCTGTACAATTAAAAGGACAAACTGTCGTACTTGTGAAAAGAAAAATATGCGAACGAGCAGCAACGAAAAAAAAAAAAAATGGTTGGCATGGCAGCAACGCTTTGCAAACATTCATTAACGCCTCATAAAAATCAATTAACAGCGGAACGTCGAGCAGCACCAAGCCATCAAGAGCCACCTGGGAGCAGGAGGACAGGATGTTGTATATCAAGCACAGCAAGAAGGTCAGGCATAATTGGCAAACTAAAGTACCAACTACTAACATACATGAGTAGGATTATAAGCCAAAGTAGTAAACGCAAATCCTAGTGAAGTGAAATAAATTGAATTGAACTGAACTGAACTGAACTAAATTGGCTGGCATTTGAATATGTAGAAAGACGCAGTGCTAAGAGAGGTCAAGCATACTTTATATAATTTTGCTTGAAATTCTGCAGCAGAGATAGACTTCAAAAAATGATGTATTAAACTTAAACGGTGGCACGTTTCATGTAAACAAAACAACACAAAATAATCTTAAATACATCTATGTGACCGACACATTCCATTCATTCAGCATAGAAGACATAGAAGGCAGGCAAAGCTGCTATGACAACTATATAACAAGGACAATAACGCAGCAGATAGGCTGTAGACTTCGAAATAGCACATTAAATTATGCTGATGTCGAAGAAATGAGAATGATGATGACTATGAAAAAAATCCAAAAAAAAAAAGTAAGAAAATAGAAAAATAAAAATATAACAAGTGGAGCGAAATTGAAAGCACGCAGAGATCCATCACATCACCACCCAATCTGTGTAGCAGACGAAATAGATGAAGTCTATGCGACAACGACAACTATGCTAGATAGGACACAGACAGCATATAAGTGGATAGTAGACGGCGTCAAAGGGCAGGAAGAGTCACTCAGGAAGCAACATGCCGCACTGCCGCTGGGCAAGTGAAACTATTGTACTACACTGAAACCTCCGCAAGGTGAACAACTTACATTCCAGTGCAAGCCTTTATAAATAGTAGCAACAATTTTCGTTTTAGGTTTTGTGTCAGATAGTTTTCGTATATCTATTTTTAGTATAAATTTTGATTTTCCTTGAAGCAGTTGGTGATAAATTGTTTAATATAATTTTTTTTTACCGAAAATATGTTGAAGATTAATCAAATATTGATTATGACCATCCTTCAGAGATTTCATCTAACAATCTTTAAAATCGTCATCGTCCTCTTCATCATCAAAAATGTCGCCTTAGAATAATTTTTGTCTTCAGAAACTTCCCTTTTTCGAATTCAGTTGCCTAAATCCCCTGAGATGTATCATCAATGTCATAGTCTTTGTCGAATGGAACTTGTTGCTGATCAAAAAGTTGCGCCACTCTCCTTTTGCCTATGCTGCTTCCTAATAGTTTTTAAAGTTATGTTTATTTCAGGACTCGCAAATGCAAATGGATAGCTATCATCTAAAGTTGATTTAAAGAAGTACTTAGTCAAAATTGGGCTAGAAAATTATTATTTTTTTATCAAAATAAATTCAAATGAATCTTCTTCATGAAACTTAATGTCTGCAAGTTTTTTATGTACCGGGTCATCGTGATCCTATAACTCAAAATTTGGAATGCCTTGTGCATACTATGCGAGGGTTTTTGATTTCTTCAGTGCTTCTGTATACTTTGGATTCTCTTCGTGCCTTGATTCCTGATCTTCTTCCAAGATTTTGTCTTCTTCAGTGAAAACAGGTCGTAAATAAGTTGGTACTTCTTTTCTTATTCATTCTCAAGCTTATGATAAAACAATGACCATCAATAATTATATAAATGTCCCATTTTAATCGAATAATTAGATGTTATTTAAAATAGTTAAAATAGTTAAATTTAAATTTGAATCGAAGACGCCATATATGTCAAAATCCCTGAACTGATTTCAGTTACAGAGTATTCCAAAAAAAAAGGTTTACAGCTATACAAAAATATACTAAAAAGTCCTTTTCTTGTAAAGTCGGTAAAAATCAATTAAGAGTCGATAGCCCTGGCAGCTAGTGCTTCTTCTTTTTTATATAATTTTAATATTGCATCAATATAATATTACAGTCGATTGTACTCAATTTCAAGATAATTTGTCTCTAAATTATGGGTCACTAAGTATTTAAACCTTTATTTTGTATGGACTTGATTTGGAGTTACATATTAATACATATCCCGACCATTATTTCTACCTTTTACATACACTTGCACAAAGCCAACAGGCTCTTGTACCCCATATACTTGTACACCATGTTTGCTGAAGCTGTGTAGCACATCCGAATAAGATGGGCAGCGAACTGTAATAGCTCGAAAAATCTTACGACAATTATTTCTCTTGAAAACTTCCAAAAGCCTTTTCGACCCATTCTATCAGGATCCATGCATTTGCTGATTATACATATTTCTTCATTTCAGTAAAATTTCTTCTTTATTTGGAATTGACTTTGTTACTGATTATTTCGGATCCATGATTTACGAAGTTTTCTACACCACTCATTCTGTAATAACCGAGCGTCGAAGAATGGCGTGCTAAGAAGATACCAAGTATTTCTTCTTATCCTCGTTCCTTCTTATCTTCATCCACCACTTAACCCATCAGTCACGAATTATTTTTCATTATTGAGTGCGCCTTGCTAACTCTTGCGATTCTTGGGTTCCGATGATGTTAATGTCATTCCTTCTTTCCAACCCTGATAACTACAAAAAAGTAGGTGGTATAATGGATGAATATTTGGTCACTGATAAACCTTTATTGTATGATACTCTCCTACCAGTGCAGCATTATATGGCTGCATTATGTGTGATAAAATTTTCTAATTGATTGAATTGTACCATGGTTGGTAATTGGTGCCCACAGTTGTGACTCCTTATCGAAAATAGGAGACGCCAGTCTATAATAACTCAGCTAGCAATTCATTGAAGCCTACCGCTAAGTTATGTTTCAGCTTTTTAATAATCAAGACGACATCGTTTTAATCCGGTGGCTCTACAATAGAGACATCATTCGCTAGTGGTAATGGCGTCGCTTCTCTATCATCATCATTGTATCCTTCATCGCCTTCAAGGAATAAAACCTTCGGTTAGACGCTTGACCTTTTGATAACCTCTCATCTTTAATCTGACGCCGTCATAATCCTTAAATTTTTTTTTTTTGCTTATGGAAATAAGTTTTTATTCCCATCTTAGTCTTGATCCGTATCTTCAACAGGTTGCGAAACTAAAGACGAGACTGCATAGTTTCTTACTAACCACGTCAATCGCATCCAATTTCGTGCAGCCCTTTCCTATTGTTCTCAATCAAGAACATCAAGCAGCTGGTTAGTTGGTGTGGACAGGCCCGTTTCGAAAAATTGTGGTTCCTTTTTTCATTAAGGGCAACATCGTAATCATAGACTGATCGTATCCGAGACTTCCCTATTGTGTTCCTATTTGCTTTGCGGTGGCAGATTCCAAGCTCAGTTCACGAATCCTTAATTAAGGAGAATTAGCGCCTTCGCACAATTTGCGCAACACCGGAAGGATGCTCTGGCAATACGTGTCACAACGAATAAATGTGAGATTGCAGGAGTCCTTTGTTAAATAACCTTGAGTGTTTGACCATCCGTGGCTGCTAAATATCGTAAAGGATGCAGATTTGAGTAACTACCCACAGACGCACAAGAACCTTGTGCTACCGCTCCTTTATATCCTATTTATTTATTTGCAAAATGTCTCACTAGTGAATATTACGAGTATAATTTGCCTAGTTTATACTTAAATTTAATTCATTTTAATATTTGCTACTGAGGATAGAAATTATTAGTCGCAAGCTCTTAAATTTGACTATTGTAAAGTTCACATGACGTAGCTATACAATTTTTAGTAAACTAAGCTAAAAATTGCGATTATCTATTCAATAAAACGATATTCCACTGTACAACAATAACAGCGGGCCAGCAATGTGAAGTGAAGCGACCATAATAACGACGCAGAAGATTCGGCAGTAGCTTGTTAAAATTCCAACTAACAATCTCTCTAGCTAAAACACACACAAACACATATTCAATCGCCCAACGACCCGCATGCCAGAGACACGGAGGCTGCAAACACACATACCCAGGCACATACAAGGACAACGCTACTCATAAGTAACTCGACATGCCAAAGCACAAGAATGTGTTGTCAATGCAATAAAACGAATAAAATGAAATAAAATGAGACAAACAAATATACAGACAGACAGACACACACACACACACCAACATACATACAAACACTGGCAAAGGTCCTGTCTTATATTCGCAGTCTCAGCGCTGCTGCTGCTGCTGCTGCTGTGTAAGCCTTAGGATAATACATAATGGCGACTTAGACATCGTCAGCACAAAAGTTCTAAAGGCAAAACGCACACAAGCAGACACACACACACACACACACACACACACACACACCATACCATGCGTGTGTGCGTGACAGTTAGTGCAAGCCAAAACTTAAATGCCATTAGCTACACACATACACCCACCCATTATTTAGTTCACCCCCCCATCCACGTGCAGCTGAGGTCGAAGCGTGCGCCAGGTAAGCAACAGACGTGACTCCAACAGCCAAGCACCCAAACACACACACAAACACGTGAACGCTGACGCACGCCCAATTGAAATAACTGCTAAACATGGCCACAAAAAAAAAAGAGGAAACACTTTGGTCTAAGCTTATTTCGAGTTGACTTTACAGTTTTGTTGCTATTATATCCTTACAGCAACATGTTGCAGCAACATTTTGTTTGAGTTTATAGCAGAGAGAAGGTCGGTTTCTCGCTCACAATTATGAACTTATGAGCATATGTTGTGTGTGTTTGGCTGCAATTTATTGTTATAGATTTAGTTGTTGTTGTAGTCCTAGCTTGTTGCCGATCCTTTTGTTGCTTTTGCCAACAAAAGAAAAACATTTAACGCCGCATTTCAATTATTGTGAGTTGAAAATGTCATTTCAACGCTTTGTGTAGGACGGCTTCTTACAGTTTGGGACTTTGCAGCACTGACTTTGCTATGCGATATAAAAAAGATTGGTATTTAGCATCAGCTTAATGGGCATATTTGAACGCATAAGCCTTTTGTTACAAAGGCTTTTAGCCTGTTAAAAAACTTATACATTTTTTTTTACAACTATCACGACATGTCTTAACTCAACAAGAGATGCTTTGATAAGCCTTCTTCTATGATAATGCACAATCAATAACCAGTCTATATCACGGAAATACCAAATGTTGCGCCTCCAACATTTCTATTATCTCTATCTATCTATCTCGCTCTCTTAATTCCTAAACACTTTGTTTCTTATTAAACGTTTCATTTTATAACGTCGCGAAATGTGTCTAGCAGCCCTCGTATTGCAATGCTTCGTTAAACGCCTTTTCTCTAATTCTTTTTGTTTCTTTTATTTAGAAAAATGCCCTTTGCACCACTTCTTAATATTAATTTAAATTGCTTTTTAGGTTTGTCATTTGTGAAATGGAATTTTTATTCGTTCTTGATAGACAATTAGAATACTTTTTTTCAGCATTAAAGGATAAAAAAGTATTAATTAAAAACTGTAATAACTCTTTGTGAAACAAATAAATCCAATTATTTCATTAGTTTATAAACGAGTCAATTAAACATAAACGATTTAAGAATTATTAAATTCATATTTTAATTGCAGAATATTTGAATATTTTGTTTTGTCACTGTGTTTGCAACAACTTAAATGAAGCATCGGAGAGCGAAGGCAGCTTAATTAGTGAAGTTATTATGTTCATTTAACCAGCTACATAGGTCTCGACAACTAATAATGATACAGTTGCCAAACTAGGATGTTAAGACTAATATATTAAACAGATGGAGGATAAGTTTAACAAATATATAGGCTGCCACGCTCATCACGCGAACCATATTGGTTTGCTTTAAATCGGAAGATAACTAGTCATGGCATAAGAAATAAAAAAAAAATAATAATAAAATAAATGAACAAAGCCAACGTTGTTCCCACATAAAATATATACACATAAGTTTTTTATATACTTTTTATAAATATGTAAATATGCCCTAAATAAATATTCTCGCTATTCTACTATTTGTCGTCGTCTTCGTGTCTAGTTGCTTTATATATTTCAACCCAGAGATATCATCTTTTTGGTTATCAAGAACTTATAAATAAAACGAATAATTTTAATTAATCATCCTTCTTCCACTCATCGAAACACTTTCTGTATGCCTTCAGCTCTCGCGTCGATTTTTTTGATATTAAAAGCGCGTACTCCGATGGTATTTTTTAAATGTTTGGCCAAAAATTATCATAATGAAGAATCCATGAATTGTCGGTGTTATAAGCCTCTCCAAAACGCTTCATAACACCAACGTAATACACTTCGTGGTCCATTAAATCATGTGGAACGTATTCAAAGTTCACCACTTAATGAATATCAATAAATAAAACAAGTAAGAATATTACAGTCAGGCATACCAGACTGTAAGAGGCCCTGTACCTAACAAACACATTAAATGTTTCCCTACCTTATGACCAAGCAGTGCAAAAAAAAAAATAGGAAAAATTAAGAAAAATGGTACTGATGAAAAGTATTTTGCTTCTCTCGACGCCTCTATCACTCCTGACCATAATGGGGGGATCTCCGACCATTATTTCTACCTGTTAAATACATTTTCACAAAACGAATAGGCCTTCGATACAGGGCCTTTACTTTACTTTAAATCAACTTGTGTTTCGTCTTTGGCGCTCTATTCGGGTGTCATTCGGATGGTTACTGGTTCGTAAGTGTGTCGTATTCATACACAAGCGTTTCATGAAGGTAGAATCTGAATTGGTTCGATCCAACATGTGGCAGTCGATACCTTTTTTGAAAAAAATCTTGCAGCAACGCGTTGCGTACCCAATTTTTGTACGTACAATCTCATGTGACATCTCTAATACATTACCGATATCTCTGCAGCTCACATTGTTACTTTCCTCAACGATTTTCTACACTTTATCGATGTTATCGTCGGTCAGACTTGTTGAAGAGCACGTTTTAACTGAGCAGATGCACCGAAAACATATTTCAGCATTTTCAATGTATCAGCACACGAATATTGGGTCGCAGCTCAAAATTTAAAACAAATACGTTGATCAATATATTCGCTCATTATAATAATGGACAAGCACTACTGAGGTCGGCCGACTTAAATAACTGCTGGCAGGTCACGCGTAAAATTGGAATAATTATTAAGAACAGTGTTTTTTTTTTTTATTCCTTGATACTTTAAATTTTATTTTACAAAGTCACTTAAAGTTGGATCATAGAGCAAAAAAGGATTGTGTTACCAACATTGAAAAAAAAATTTAGCTGCCTAACTACTATAATTCCCGATATTTTCTTGAGGTGTATATAATTGCTTTATTGGCCAGAGTAATCATTCCGCTTTATGATGAAATGCAAATTAATTCATTTGGTTGCCTCGGATAGATTGGCATCAAACACATTTTCAGTACATTTTCGTTGGTAATCTTGTGCATAAGAACCTGAACCATTTGTAAGTTTTTCGCATTTATTATTGTTTTGTGGTTCGGCACCAGAATAAATTAAGTTTCATGGCGTCAAATCGCAATAATAACAAAAAAGAAAGCTACAACCGAATGTGCTCAACTTTATGCAGTGTAGCCTTTGTAGCATTTGTATGGGGGATATAGCCTATCTGGATTAATGTGAGAAATTTTATTGAAATGAATATAAGATACACCAATTTTATCATTTGAAGCTATACTAAACCACAACAAAAGGTTTTTGTTACGAAAATGCAGAAAGGCAGAAAGATTTGTATGAGTACTACTACATTCTATATACGTTCATACCTATATGGATTATTTTATTATAACTTAGGTAGGACTAGCTGTCCCAATGTGTGCTGCTACGCATCCTTTATGTCTACCACCAAAGTAGACCTGATATTGTTCTGTATAATATGCGTTACTCCAATAGATGTTATTTGGAAACAACTGTTGTATTTTTGAATAACTTTCCGCTCCAGAAAGTAATGAATGAACTGGCTCTGGTTGCGGGATTAATTATAGGAATTTCATTTTTGCACACACACAAGACATTACAGGATATGCAAATAATTCAGACAAACAAATGACATATCTCTGTTCTGTCCTCGATTTTCAAATCGTAATCGAATACTGGTTCTTCTATGTTCACAGGAATAAAGCGTCGGCTTTGTTGGTCAAGTTTATTTTGTCATGCTCGTTGGCCTTGTATCTGATGTCCACGAATTCGTTGCATTCTCAAGTATTCCCTTGTCGTTCATTTTCAGTCGCTGTCGTATGCATTTCGGACATGCCAACTTGACTAAATATTTTCATTATCCGCGTCGTTCGCTGGTCAAGGTTGGTCGCGTGAAGTAGCTCGGCGCGCATTTGATTGACTTCGATGACATATGTTGAATGGAAATGTTTACACAATCAAGCTCTTGAACTTTCCTTGAGAACTTTACAATATTCATTTTTTTTTCATTAAACACTCAAAAAGAGGGAGGAAACTGTAATGGGTAATGCGGTTCATGTGCTTAATAAACACTACTGAAGGAGGGAAAGGGAAAACTAAATATCTGAACTAAATATCCAAACATTGATTTATAGTCTCCAAGTTATTGTTCGCCTAAAAGCGGACATGCCTTGGCTTTTTATAGGAGAACTACCATTTTTATTTGGACCATAATGGTATATTTTATTGGTATTGACGTAAAATACACCAAAATGGGTATTTCTAGCTAAGTTAAGAAAATCAATAAAAGTCTGTATAAGAGCTCAGAAGGTAGAGTAGGTATGCATGGTAAGTGCCAAACCCCACTTATGTAGGAAGTTTGCATCTAAATTAAATACAAGTTGTCTAAAGAAAGAATAGTAGATTATCTATATCCAAACAGCTCTGTCTTTTATAGTCTGTCGCTCCATTAGATAGATGAAAAGGACTTACGGAAATATCTAAATCGCCATAACTTTTGATGGTGATCAAATAAATATATATACGTTATGAGGATTGTTCAACTTTAAATACCCTTTTACGCTATGTGATGAGTTGGGATAAGAATCTAAAATTAACCATACAGCTCTTAAAATAATATTTTCTCTAACTATTTTAAATTATTTGGTTCTTGAGCGTCTTGTTTAGTTTCGAGGTACGTCTGAAAGGTATCATGTTAAATTTTGAACGTCTGAACGTCTAGTTTCGATTCCATTGTTTAACCATAAAAAAGACCAAACTGAACATGATGTTCTCTTGTCGATTTTAGTTCAAAAATGGTTAAAAAATAGTTTGTTATAATTAGTTGGAAGGACTAATTTTTGTTTAATTTCACATAAACTCAGCTGGTAATGGATTAAATGTGGACTGCTTCGCTATTATCTCATTAATATTATATTGTTAAATTAAAAAAAAAAAAATTTTTAAATTTATATTTAGTTCGGCATTTATCTCTCGCATAATACGCATTAAAAAAATTTAATTTCAACACTAATGGCATATCCTTTACAAGCCATAAAATTTTGCTCTACCCTCCATAAATAAAACACTTTAAACCCACTTAAATTGCGCAAATAATTCAATGTCGACAGCGATAGCAACAACAGCAACAGCAACAACAACAAAAGACGTGAAACGACAAAATAAAAAATAAATCCAAAAAAAAAAATAGAAAAGAAAAAATACAACTCGAAATTTATTTTCAAGTGAGATTTTTGCATTGAAAATTAAGTTAAATTGTGTCACACTCAAATGTTGTGCCATAAATTTATGCGCACACAGAGGCAACAACAACATATGCATATAAAATATATATGAACGAATGGCTCGAAGGATGTGCAAGAATGTGTGATGATATATACATATACACACACACACACAAGTGCAAACAAACCTACAAAGCTGCTATATGAAAATAAACACATTTGCGCATACAGCCAACACAGCCAGACAGACACACAAATAGACAGACATAAGGCAGTCTAAGCTGCTCCTGCTGCTGCTGACGCTGAATCCTTTTTCGAGGTTACCTCGCCTTAACTGCTCCCTGCATGTTGCCCTGCCTGCTGTCATTTCAGTTGCCATTGTGCAACATTTTGTTATGCAAATCACATCCGAACAAGTGCCAGGATATACTATACGCGTATGTATGTGTAGGCAAAGGCGGCAACTAGGCGAAGTAGCAGTTCAAAGCCGCAGTATGCGAAAGTGGGCTGAACAAGTCGAACTATTTGCAGGGCATAGCGCGTGTAACAATATTTCTCGTAGCACTTAAAATAGCTCCGAATTTGCTGGCACACGCGTTTTGTGTGAGAGTCTGTTGAAGGTTGACAAATTATCTTGCATTTGAAAGATATAAATTTATTAGTGCAGAGCAGCGCATGTATATAAATATTAGTACAAACTATAATAAATGGTAAACGAAGTGAAGAAAATAAGTATGAAGTTTCGGAGATTTTGATTTATTTTGTTACATATGATATAGACCTCATAGAGTGTAACACAAATTGGCCTATGCTTGACCGAAAACAGTATCAGCCAGTAAATATGTCTTTCGAACAACAAACAAGAAGTAAAGTGAAATGTTTTTCATGTTGTTATTCAAGTCAATGAGTTAAATGGCTGTGAGCTGAAGTGGCTAAGACGCTGAAAATGCGCTCTCATCGTCAATGTTCATAGCTCGATTAACAGTTTCTTCCACCAAAAACTTTAAATAATATAATAAAATATAAAGAAATATAAAATAAATATAGTAGGCCCTTATTTTTACCACTGAAACATAAAGGGTCTGATTTCTTCGTCTTAAGTTTCAGTCACAAGTCACACTATCGAACTATTAATCACCGATTTTGATAGAACTTGACACGTTTCTTAAACATCGTAAAATATTGAACACGTACATTTTTATATTGGTCCGTTTCGAGATTTAAGGGTACAAAACTCCATTTTCAATTGAATGGATAGAATAAGTATTTCAAAATTAAAACAGCGAGTATAGTTAGAGCTACCTCCACATGGTTCTTCCTGGGTTCAGCAAAAAGCAAGAACCCACAAGTAAAATTTCGTAAGAAATCGAACTGATTTTCAAATCATTGTCCTTCATACAATATCCGTGGTTTTTTGAAGTCTGACATCATGTGCGTAATCAGCGACCCCAAAAACTCCCGAGTATTAAGTTTCAAGCAAATAAATTGACTTTTATTTATTTTATTCCATTTAAATTAATTTTTGGTCATAATAGATCCACCATTTTGAATTTTCAAAGCATAACTGATATTCACAGTTCATAAAGTTGATAAAAAGTAATCAAAATATTTTTTTTTATAATTTTTATTAGGATTGGAATCCGATTCATTATGTTTTACCTAGCGAATGGTTTACTCATCTTTCCTAATGTAATGTCCTAATGAGTAATTAACCCCTAAATTGCGAATGGTAATTCAACTACGTACAGTTCGTTTCCTGTCCAACGTGACTAGGCAACCGATCCATATGAAGGTCCTCATATTAAATTCGTAGATTAGTCTGTTGGATGTGACTTTTTCCATCCCGTCACTTAGGCCTTGCAATATTATTAGGCCCTGTACCGAAGGTACAAGAGCCTATTGGTTTTATGCAAATGTATGTTACAGGAAGAACTAATTGTCGGAGACCTCCAAAGTTACCCCCATTATGGTCAGGAGTGATAGAGGAGTCGATATAGCCATGTCCGTCCGTCCGTCCGTCTGTGTGAACGAAAGGATCTCGGAAACGGTAATATATAGAGACTTCGTGTTTTTTGCATTCGACTAGGACTGCTCCGGAATTTCACAAGTTTATTTTAAAATTTTGCCCCTCCCCCCCTTCCCCATAAAATCACCCCTTAGGGTAAAAATTTCTTCGGCACAAAAAAAATAGAGCACACCAGTATAAAGCTAACGTCCTTCTTAGCCCAAATCAAAAAAGTTCATCAAAATCGGACAATAAATGAAGATTTTATAAGCAATTGAATTTGAACGACCCCCCTTTTCTTTTCATTTGTTAGGCGACCTGAACTGGTACAGGGCCTCTTACAGTCGGTTACACCCGACTGAAATTTCCTTACTTGTTAAGTATAATCTCTACTTCTCTTCTTTCTCTCTCTCTCTCTCTCTCTCTATTTCTGTCATGGAAACATCGGTATTAACTTGACCTCCATAGTGAATATGTCTATGAGAGTTAGCAAGATTAGGCACCGGAGTAGTAAGAGTGTCTTCCTACTGTGCGCCTGACACTAGCATTCAAAAAAGCATTTTCTCTTTTCTGCCACCGTTTGTCCGATTTAAGGCTTGGCTAAGTAAACTTCAATGGTTTATGTCACCATATAAGCTACGGATCATATTAATTGTTTCAGGTAAGATTATCCGCCAAACATATCGTAATTAATATGATCCGTATTCCTAGCAAGTATTTCCATGTAAAAATATTGGAAGTAATACCTTCTCTGACCAGATCTTCGCCTTAGATTTACTCTCAATACCATGCGACACTCAAGAATAGAAACGACTGTCACAGAACCTTTTTTTGAATACATGAGAGCAGCCTGATATAGTGATAGCTGACACAATGGAAAAAGTATAAATGTAAAGTCTAAAAGATTAATTTATCCGCAGATAGAGCGATGAAGTACCTCCCTCAACTCTTCGGTCAAGTTTTGAGCCATTGATAAATATATTAAAGCCCTGCTTATAGTAAGGAATCTTCTCGAATGTTCTAGCCAGCCTCTTGAGTGCCAGAACGTCCCAAAACACTCAAATTCTCATCACATCAAGAGGAACTAGGTAGAAATGGACATTTATTGCGGCTATAAGTTTGGTAGGTCCACTCATGCAGAGCCTTATTAATTTGTTTCAGGGTAAATGACCGCTGTAATGCCGGTCATCTGATACATACTTCGCATAACAGGATGAATCTAACAAAATAAATGCTTATTTTCTCAATATATTTTTTTTTAACGTACGCTCCTACAATTTATTTCCAGTTGAACTTCATACAGATAATAAATACAATGTTATACATTTTTAAAAGACTATGGAATAGAATTTTTTATAACCTGTTCTCAAAGGAAAAAAGGATATATAAGTATGCAACAGGCGAAAGGAGGCGAGACAGATTCCATTCTATTGATGTTAGTTTTGCTGGAATCACCATATTTGGCTTTTGACCAAACTTAAAACGATTACTTCACCCGATCCCATTAACATGTAACCAAATATCATCCCTGTACCCAAGGGTGTATCCAGGGGAGAAGCAGGGGGTCATTAAACCCCCTCCCAATACATTTATTTGCACTTTTGTTTTCAAAAAAAAAAAAAAATGTTAAATACTTCATTAAAACAAAGAAAGTTTATATGAAGTTGCGAAAATATGTAGTAAAATACATTATTCGATGAACTTGTTAAAAATTATGGGGTACATATTTCATTTATGTCTAGATCGAACTACTAAAAACGGTAGTCCCATAGAAATATGTCTCACCTTTCTGGGTTTTCCTATAAAAAAAGTTTTGAGTTTTATTGTAATTCGGTGAATTTTGCGTCAATCCCAATAAAATATTCCATTAGGGTCCAAATTGGAGCACAAAAAGAGTTGGCACTTCTACAAAGAGTCAAGTCGATATAAACATGTCCGTTTGTTTGGCTATGATCAACAAAAAATTGGAGACTATAAAAAAAAAAGATTATACAGACACTTAGTATTTATGAAACTATCCAAGATGTAGTACCCATAAAAACCTATTCATCCTTTGAGTTAAAAATATGAGGTTTTCTTGTTTAAAAAAAAAATGGCAAATATGGTGTAATGACATAATTCAAAAATCACAAAAATCTGTCTGCTCTCCTTGGTTTTTGTAAGAAAAATATTTTATTTTTTTTTTTGTTGAATTTAGCTGGAAACGAAAAAATTTGGTATATCTGAAACTAGTTCCAATAAAATATCTTATAAGCTTCCACCCGGAGGATAGGTTCCTCTTTTTCGCTAACATACACCGGATATCGCTTGATATAAATTTAATGTTAAGCAATCTCAACTTCATCAATTATTTCTTGTAGATTTTTAAGAAGTTTGAAGCAACATTATCTTCTGGAAATGGACTCTATTAGTCAGCTGGAAACAATAATTGACAATGGGAAATGTCTGTACAGATTACAATACGTTGAGACGTATATGAGAAAAGTTGATTATCCAAAAATGTCAATAATAAATATTTTGTGGGTTTAGTGTGACTGAATCTAAATCTGAAAAGTAATTTTTTTAATAAGCAATTAGTCTCATTCTAACCCCAAATTTTAAAAATAATAGCAATTGACTATATTTGTTTTCTCCGTTTGTGGATTTATTTTGGGTAATGGGTCTGGGCAGAGAGCATACTACTTTTTTACGGCAAAATAGTTGGTCTCCGTTCAGAAAAAAAAGAAAGTTATGACTCAAGATGATTTAAGATTCTGAATTGAGCGAAGGCGTTGTTAGGACATTACAATATTATTGAGATCGAAAATACTTGGAGATTTTGACGACTAATGTTTGATAGCGTATATATGCAAATCTGTAATGCAACTCTCTGTTTTTTGGTTTCATTTGTCTGCAACTTTAAAAAAGATGTTCATATGCCCGCCTACAGTGTGTATTCTTTGGCTTCTAGTAACGTGATAATAGATCTCACTAGATCTCACTGAAAGTATGTTTTTGAGAGCAGGGTCTTATCTTATGTATATCAATTTTTTCCGAGTTTTTGATGTGGCGAAGTACTTTGTATTACATTTGAGGACTTTCCCGCTTTATGTATGAACACTTTCGTAATTTTTTTTACATGTGTATGGAATATACTGGAGCTTAGCCAGGAATATACTATTCAAACATGTTGTGACGGATTTTGTTACAACATCCAAAATTAAATAGTAAATTCTTTGCATTCCATTGCGAAAATCCTAGACTCCTTAAGAGTTTAACTAACAAATACCACTCCATTTAATATTAATTTTTTAATCAATTCCGCATTTATTTTATTCCCATTACAGAACTGCTCCTTTATATAATTAAATATTCAGCGTGATCAGTTGCAAATGATGCCCGAAATTGAACGCGAATCGATTGTGGCAGCGGAAATGGTCAGCGGTGCGCATGCGCCTATTTTTGAGACACAAGCGGCATTGCTCGTCAAGGAGCAACAACAATTGCAGCAGCAACAACAACACAAACTAAATAGCAACATTAATAATAATAATAATAACAATAACAACACTAATATAAGCAACACAAAAAACAACAAAGAGCACGATTATAAAATGGCGACAAGTTCATATGTCTATCGTAGTCCATTAACAATTCCACCAATTGGACAATACAACAACAACAGCAATAGTAATAGCTATGAGCAAACAACAACAAATAATAACAACAACATAGCACAACTAAATAACAACAACCATACACAAGTTAGTCAACAACACTCACCACAACAACAAACAGCATCAGTAGCAGCAGTCAGTATTAGTCCAAGCAGCAAAGAGAAGCTCGCCAATTTATTACGCGTGCGCGACTCCGGCAATAACTCCAACAGCATTGAACAGCGTTCCAACTCAGCACCGCTCAATGCCCATTCGCCAACAACTTTTCTACAGAAGACACTCGAAATGCCACGCTCTATGACAGCTGGCGCTGCTTATTTGAATGGAAATGCCAATGGCGAGCCACAAAGAATCTCCGCCTCCAACTCATCAGGTTTAAGTCCGCGTCGCTGCATAACACCCTATCCCATACCCATCTCACGCACTCCGCCACAGGCAACAGCGCTTACAGTCGCCAGCTGGCATCCACATGTCTACGCACGACCACCGAATCATCCAACGCCGCACACCATTGCCGACATACTCGGTTGGCGTGTACAAAATGGCAGCAGCAATTTGTCGCTTTCCGGTCAACTGAAAAAGGATGGTTTAAGTATTGCTGCATCCGCTGCAAGTCACGATGATTCGTCCAACTCATCATCGGTGGCCACAGCACTGCCGCCTGCACCTGCCAAATCACCAAAGAGCATTTTGCGAAATTTTCAGCAGCAATATGCAAAACAGCAACAACAGCAACAGTTGCAGCTAGCACATGAGCCGCGTAATCTGCGCAGAACTTCATTGAGTGATGCCAGTGAGGAAGACTCCAGCATCATTGGAGGTGTTGGTGGCGCTGGTGGTGGTGGCGGAGCTGCTGCCGTTGCCCTAACGCTCGATCAACCGTTGAATCTGTGTGTGGCCAAGAAACCACGCGAAACGCCTGCAACGCCTCCACCAACAGCAGCAGTTAAGCAAACGCCGCCAGAGTCTGTACGCAGTGCAAAGAGTTCGAAGAAGGGTGAGTATTTATTTATTACTTATATTGGGTGTATGAGATAGTTTTCGACTTTCTTTAATATATAATTTGAACTATATTAATTTAAAAAAAAAAATGGAAAAAATTAACTTCGGTAAGATTGAATGAAAATTGAGTTAGTATGTTCCATATTCACAATCCGAAAATCAAGCAGATGAACTTGACTATTTAGACTCATCTTGTTAAGCTGATAAATAAAAAAATCCTGAAAGCCACTTAGGTAGAAAAACGAAAATAGGAAGTGAAAGTTTGCTTCTTTAGAGATTGACTGGGACACTTGAATTCATACGCAAAAATTCATGTTAAGCTGCACCCATGGGATGGGTTGGGAGATAGTTTGAAGATAGTTTGAAGATAGATGGAAGATGGGTGAAAGTTAAGATGAAAGAAGAGAGTGGAAGATATATGGATGATAGATAGGAGATAGATAGAAGATAATTGTCAGGTAAAAAGCTGAGCTTGAAGGACTCTAGAACCATTTCGAAGCTGATATTGACTTCAATAAAACTGAGTTTGTATGGGGGCTACTCCAAAAAAATGGGAAGACATTATATAGTTGCAGCTAGTGACAAAAATGATATTAACTTTCTAATACATCCAAATGCATTAATTCATTAAACGCATAATTATTGATTTACATTTCACTTGGGCAACATTGGCTGCAATTAATTATGTAATCTCCCAGCTTAGATTGCCCATTTGCAGCACGTAATACATTTCGCTTGCCTGCTCCGTCAATTGAGCGCAGAACTTGCAACGCTTCAACGATGCGTGCAGCACACATACATCTGCATGCAAATACATGCTGCTGCTGCGGCAGTGTGTTGCATATGCGTAATATTATTTTTAAATAAAGCTAAATGATGCTGAAAGTGTGCGCTGAAAAGAAAATTAAATAAAATTAATTACCGAAAATATGAAAAACTTGGCAGCGCTCAAAATTTTTATATGAAAATCTGGCAATCATTTTTTTTTTTAAATTTTATTTTTCATTTTCAATGAATCCTCGTCAGCAGCCGCCAACCAGACGGACAGACAAGCGCGTCAATTAATGGAGTAACGAGCGAATTGATATTGAGTGCCAAATTACCAATAATCAAATGAACAAATGAATGCAGGCTTAAATGATTGCCATATTGAATCAATCGCGTTGATTCATTTACACTCATTCAATGCAGTTCATTTCGATCGTTGAGTTTTGCAATAACAGCTTCAGCTAATTAAGCGAAATTACTAGCAAATTTGCGGAAATAGACATGAGACTTTTCATTCAATTATCGATTGTATTGTTGCCGTCACTTCTGCCTTCGCCTCCTTTTGCCATTCAAATCTATTTCATTTTGTTGCGAACGTGATTTTAATAATAATTAAAATTTATTTGATGATTCCGGTGCACGTCGTCGTCATGTATATCCCAACAACACGAACAACAACAATAACAAGGGCAAAGCAAAGCAATTGAAACAAAAGGCAACAATTAAGCATAAAATTATAAATGAAAAAAAAAATTCTATTCATTGATTTCTGTTTTTCTTTATACCCTACATATAACGATTGAAGAAAGGTCTTAGTAGTTTGACAAAGTTTATGCAGCAGTCTTCGTGATATTAATAGATATTACTACGAACCAGTTTCTCTTAATATACATCGCTGTACATGGATTTTATTATACAGTTTAGTTTTGGAGATGTGTAACTGAAACACCTACATTTACTACAAGTTACATATATACAAGAAATAACCCGGACTTACATTTTTGATCATAACTTTTTAAGGAACTATATTTGAGAAAAAATGCAGAAACACAACTATCAAATAGCTATTATGTAAACATAGTATTCAGCCGGTTTCGAAGTGGCTTCCTTGGCTGCGATGCAGAGCCCTAAACGTTTCTGGAAATTTAGCGCAATGGGCCGCAGGTCTTCTTCCGATAATCGATCCCATTCTTGGAGCAATGATTGCTTCAGCGCCTCCAAACTTATGTGGCGTTTAGCACATGCCCTGGACTCCAAAATAGACCACACACTGTAGTCCATCGGATTGAGATCTGGCGAGTAAGGTGGCCATTCACTCGATGTGATAAAGTCCGGAAAATTTGCTTTGCACCAGTCCTGAGTCAATTTGGCTCTATGAGCTGGCGCTGAGTCCTTTTGAAACGTCCACTCCGTATCACCAAAGTGCTGGTGGGCCCAAGGAAGCACAACAGTTTCCAAAATGTCACGGCGGTACACTTCCTGATTGATTTTGACCCCTTGCTCGATGAAAACAAGGGGTGTTTTGCCGGTGGCGCATATTCCTCCCCAAACCATTACAGACTGCTCATATTGACGGCGCTCGATTATTGCAGAGGTACCTGGAGCTTCAGCTGACCAGCTTCTGTCATTTTGGTGATTGTGCGCCGGTTGGATGGTGAATATCTTCTCGTCCGTGAAGAGAATACGCTCCCATTTTTGACCTACGGCCCGACGCTTCAGCTGACGGCATCTTTGGAGTCTCACGCGCTTATTGTCATCCGTAAGAAGCTGCACTTTTTGGAGCTTGTAGGGCTTGAGATGAATTTCATTTTTGGCAATCAACCGAACACTTTCTCGATTCCCTCCGATTTCACGGGCTATTTTTCTGACCGAGACTCTGCAATTCCGGGTGATCCGCTTTTTCACGATCTGGCGAATTCTGGAAGTGTTGGCGGTGCATGGTCTGCCTCGTCCGGGACGGTCACCTTCATGGCCAAGCTCATTAAATCGCCGGATAGCGTCAGAGACCGTTTGTTTTGGTATGCCGAGCAAACGAACAATGTCGCGTTGGCGATTTCCTTGTTGAAACAGTTTTAAAATTGCACAAAGATTGTTAGACATCCTGAAACAAATATCAAATTGATGGAAATCACAGAAATGTAAATCAGAGAATGTAAATGTCTAAACTGGAAGCCTCTATCTGTTATAGTTTTTAAGTTTTAGTTGTTTACACGGACAGCCAGACAGTCGGACACATCCGAATTTTTATATTCTACTTTATGGAGTCTGGCTAAAAATAGGTTAAAAATATTCAACGATTTTTGTCATACGCATAAAATTTCTAGCATATTTATAGAATATTAAATTTATTGTTTTTTTTTTTTTATTCGCGGACATGTACATCAAACTAATATATTATACCCTATATCACTTCTACAGCTTAGACTTTAAAATCAACAACAACTAATGACTCATGAAATATTCCACCCAACACTAGCCCATCTTTAGTTGTATCTCAAACTAAATGAGTGACTAAGTTCAGTGTAGGTTCCCTGTTAGTCACTTTTCGGATTAACCCATTTTTAATCAGTATTCCCAACATTTTAAAACAAATATTTTCAATCTGCGCGCGTCTTTCCACCCCAAATTGTTTTCAGATTCAGTTAATATAATTCAAACATAGCTCCAGACAAAGGTTTAGATTTTAGTTTCATAATTTAGCGGATAAAATGTTTTGAGTATATTTTCCACACGATTGCATCCCAGATGAAAATTTGTCTTATTCACAGCAAAATTCCTCATATTATCGTCTCGACATACCCTTTGGAGGAGAAATCAAGTATATCCATAAATTCCGGAGGCCTTCGCTTTGATAGCCGAATAGGTGCTGACTTGGCCCATCTATATATGATATTTTCACCAATAAAAGTGAACCCTTAGGCGGTTTTCACATCTTTTTCTAAAGAACTTAGTCATAATTGTACTGCTAAAGTCTATAGAAGGGGGTGTCTGTAAAGTGGTGACATATGCAGACGATGTTTTTTATTCTATTCAATATTCAATATATACCCACACTTTGTTTGACCTAATAACAACTACACTGGGAAAAAATACCACCAAAAAAGAGCTGTTGTTAGTTAGTTAGTTAGTTATATGGCCGTCAACCGTCTACCGGTCATGGCCGCGTCCAGGAAAGCGCGCCAGCCTCCATAATCCTGTGCGCGCTGGCGCGAGTCGTTCTGAATGCCAAGTACGGAGAGATCTCTCCATACCTGGTCATTCCATCGAGTGCCCGGTCGTCCTCTATGTCGGCGTCCACCAATCAAGTTTGGGCCCCCCATGTAAACCATGCGTGCTGGAGCTCCTTCGTCCATTCGAATGAGGTGCCCAGCCCAGTGCAGCCGCTGGAATTTTATGCGCTGGACTATGTCAACCTCATTGAATAGCTCGTACAGCTCGCGGTTCATACGGCACCTACATTCGTCGCCGACTTTAATAGGACCAAAAATTCTGCGAAGAATCTTCCTTTCGAAGGCTTTTAAAGCTGTCTCATCCAACTCAATCACGGTCCATGCCTCTGCGCCATACAGTAGGACCGGGAGTATCAGCGTCTTATAGATCTTTATTTTCGTCCGTCGAGAGAGGGCTTTACTTCTCATTTGCTTGCTCAGCCCAAAAAAACATCTGTTTGCAAGCGTGATTCTTCGCCTGATCTCCAGGCTGACGTTGTTGTTGCTGGTGATCTCTGTTCCGAGATAGACGAAGTTTTCTACAACACTGAAATTGAAATTCTCCATCGTCACTGACCGTCCAAGACGCATTGACGGAGTGCGAGAAGACACCAAGTACTTCGTCTTGTCCTCGTTCACCGCTAGACCCATGAGCCGAGACTGTTTTTCAATCTCCGAGAACGCCTTGCTGACTCGCCGTTCCTGCGTACCGATGATATCGACGTCATCGGTGTAAGCGAGCAGCATCACTTCCTTTTGGATGATCGAGCCCAACAATTTCTGTATGTACGGGCATTGGCGTAGGATGTATTCCATCAGGAGATTGAAAAAATCGCACGATAGAGCATCGCCCTGCCTGAAACCTCTGGTATCAAAGGGGTCGGAGAGGTTTTTCCCCAAACTGACAGCGCTTTGTGTGTTAGATAGCGTCGCCATGCAAAGACGGACAATCTTTGCCGAGATACCTAGTGCAGACAGGGTGTCGAAGAACTTCGATCGGTGTGTCGAAAGCGGCTTTGTAATCGACAAATAGGTGTTGAGTGTCTTTGTTGAACTCACGGGTCTTTTCCAAGATTTGGCGTAATGTGAATATTTGGTCACTGGTCGACCTTTTTGGTCTGAAGCCACACTGATATCGTCCTATCAGTGAGTCGGTATATGGCTTCAGCCTATTACACAATACGCCCGACAGAGTCTTATATCCAATGGAAAGGAGACTTATTCCGCGGTAGTTGGCGCAAACAGCAGGGTCTCCTTTCTTAAAGATAAGACAGAGAACACTGAGATTCCACTCATTGGGTATGCGTTCATCGGACCATATCTTGCATAAAAGCTGGTGCATACTCCTAACCAACTCTTCGCCGGTCTTCAATAACTCAGCTGGCAGCCCATCAGAGCCTGCCGCTTTGTTATTTTTCAGCTTTTTAATAACTGAATCGACCTCGTAATAGTCCGGTGGCTCTACAATAGTGCCATCATTAACTGGTGGTTCCGGTGTCATTTCACTATCGGTGGAATTGTATGCTTCATCGCCTCCGAGTAGGTTGGAGAAATGACTCCTCCATAATCTCAGTGATTCCTGTTCATTCGTGACCAGATTTCCATTCTCATCCTTACAGAAAGTTACTCCGGGCTTAAAACCTTCAGTCAGACGCTTGACCTTTTGGTAGAATTTTCGAGCTTCATTTCTGTTACGGAACATCTCAACATCCTCAAACTCCCGCCTTTCTTGCTCCTTTTTCTTGCGTCTGAAATGGCGTTTCTCCTCTCTCCGCTTCTCTCGATATCGCTCTCTAACAGCTCGCGTTGCTCCCGACTGCAGAGTTCGCTGATAGGAAGCGTTCTTCTCTGCAGTAGCATTGCGACACTCCTCGTCGTACCAAGAATTCTTCACAGGTTTTGTAAAACCAATGACATCCTTGGCAGCCCTATCCATGGAGCGGGTGATGTGTGTCCACTGCTTACATATATCTCGAGAAATCGGAGAGGTCTCCCGGAGCAGTCGGGAGAGTGTGTTTGAGAAGGCTGCGGCGGTCTGCTCTGATTGCAGCTTGCCGACGTCTAGCTTTCGTTGCATGTTGGAACGTGCGGCGTGCACTACGCTGAGCCTAGTGCGTACCTTGTCTGCGACAAGATAGTGGTCCGAGTCAATGTTGGGACCACGTAACGTTCGCACGTCCAACACGCTCGATGCGTGCCTTCCGTCAATCAGAACATGATCGATTTGGTTGCGTGTTTTTTTGATCAGGACTCAGCCATGTAGCCTTGTGGATGTTAAGATGTTGAAATCTGGTAACTACTAACTACCATGTTCCGACCTGCGGCGAAATCGATTAGCCTCTCTCCATTATTGGAGGTAGTGTCGTGAAGGCTAAATTTTCCGACGGTTGGGCCAAAGATTCCTTCCTTCCCAATCTTGGCGTTGAAATCGCCAAGCACGATTTTGACATCGTGTTTGGGACAGCGCTCGTACAGGCGTTCCAAGCGCTCATAGAATTCATCTTTAGCATCGTCGTCTTTCTCTTCCGTCGGGGCGTGCGCAAAAATCAGGCTAATATAAAAATATTTAGCCTTGATGCGTATCGCGGCTAGACGCTCGTCAACAGGTGTGAACCTAGAGACGAGGCCACGTAGTTTCCTACTCACCACGAAACCACATCCAAATTCGCGCTTACTCGCATGGCAGCTGTAGTAGATGTCACAGGATGCTTTTTTAGAGCAACCCTGCCCTATCCATCGGATTTCTTGGATTGCGGTGATGTCAGCCTTGCATTTTTCGAGGACATCAGCCAGCTGGATACTTGCACCATCCCAATTAAGGATGCGGACATTCCAGGTGCATATCCTTAAATCATGATCCTTGTATCGTGTTCCGGGGTCGTCATCAAAGGGGTCGATCCGAGGCTTTCTTTTCGTTTTCATTGGGCGTTTTTTTTTTTAAAGTGGCGGGTCCCAAGCCCAGCGCACCAACCCCTTTTTAAAGGAGAGGGGGCCCCTTCGCCTTCTCACGTTAGCTCACCTCTGAACGGATGTTCAGAGGCTACCCAGGAGATACGTGTCCTAACGGACGTGTGAGTTGCTTGGACCGTTTGACACAAGAATCATTGTTGGCCATTCCCAGGTGTATGGCAGTCAACAACTTTCCACACAATGTGCACTTGAGCAAACGAATCCCAATCTCCAACAAGCTAGAAAAGAAAATATTTTAGTTTGATATTAATCCCGAAACTAGATATATGAGTAAAATAATAAGTAAGAAAAATACATGCCCCACTACGGCACTAGGTGTTTGATGATGATGGCACCATATGATGGCTTTTGACTCCAAAAATAGTCTACTGGCTCTACACTGCCCAGTATAAGATGATATAGTGTGGTAGCAAAACCAACGGCACAACTTTGCTACTCAGGCGCACTCGGGACAACTTCAGCAGATGTTCTTGACTATTCTTGACTTTGACTATTATTCATCTACTCTCGCTAGACATGTAGAGTAAAAAATCAGCAAGAGCTACAGCTTCAATAGTTTAAATGGCCAAGTGCTGGTTAACGGGCTTTGTCTGGACACTTAATGCTGACTCTGAAAAATAAAAATAAAATGAAATCATGTCGAAAATTCAACATATGAGAATATGTTAAAAACAATCATGTTTAGGCTACAAAAAAAATCTAATCCCTAAGTTTCAAAAAGTAAGTTTCTCAGACCGTCACGCTGCCATCAAAAGTCGTATAGGCAAGTAATTCTAAGACTGCAAATAGTTCCACAAGTATTACAATATATTGAGAGAAGTATCAATTCAATCCCATCTGGGTACCACAAAAGAACTGTTTAGCTGACCAGCTTACAAGACAAGGCACTTCCACACAGATCACATTGTGTTGATATGCCAATGGTTACTAGCAAGCATCTTCTTATTGAACATTTTTAACGAATAGTGAACTGAAAGATGGCAAAGCGGGGTTTCTTGTCACAAAATGAGGTTCATATAAACTACGTGGTAAGCAAAAACCTCAGAAGTACTTTGAATCCGAAGCAGGGAATATGATCGGCAGTTTTTAGAGTCCACTGAACATTGACAGGTGGGTATTCATCCAAACCAGCAGTTTAAATGTTTCATACAACTATTTTACAGGAGTTTCTTGTTCAAAGCCGAGAATAAAAAAGTCTTCCATCTTTTCAGCTCATGCCATGAACTCAGTAGAAGATAAAATAGGAAGATTTTTTTCGCAAATATTTCTGATTTATAACCAATGTCATGGTTACAACATTTATGTTTATTGTCTCCCTTCAAAGTTTGAGCCTGGTCATCTTCGGATAAATCTCGTTGTAACCATTGACCGAAAAGAGCCGAAAGGTGCGTTTAAGCTGTTTAATAAACTTTGATTACAGAGTGTGCCAAAGACATAGATACACTCGGAGAACAGAGCACTCTTTACAGCAGTCGGGAAAAAATTAATCGTGACTATGTGTCTACATACAATAGTCGACGCATGTGTGTGTATATATCAGTATTTGTTATAAAATATAAATAAACTTCTACACATTTATGAACATAGGAAAAATACCATCATGGACATCTTCTACTACAGATCACACTGATCGATGATGTCTTTGATGCCATGTCATCATGCAGAGCCTAACTAAAGTGCTTTGTGATGTGTCATTGGTTGTGGCTTGTGCTTTAACTTGTTCCGGGACATGACTTCGACCGCGTCATGCAGCAGAATAGAGGTTAATAATAAAATGAGGAAGCTATCCAAGATAATAAAGAAGAAATACATAAGTATACCATAACCATTGGGTCAGAACTAATCTACACACCCCATCAAATGAATTTTGGAAATCTAATCAAGATTAAGAATTGCACAATAAAATTTTTAAAAACTCAATGAAATCTCGCTTTAGACGCAATTAATGGCATTTTTAAAAGATTTAACATCTTCAAATTGTCTGCCAGATTGATTATCTTTACGCGAATGCCATCCCCATATGTTCTCATTTATACTTTGGTCAGGGGAGTACGGGGAGCATGTCATCAAGATAACAATTTAGTCCTTAATACACTTTTTTATAACTCGAGAGGTGTATATCGGGGCATTATCATGTTGAAATGTCGAAGCTTATGGCAAAAAAATGCTAGAAAAGTTTGGAAGTGCCTTTTGGAGAAGAGCTTTGTATCATGTAGCATTCATCTTAGATAAAACGAATTGGAGTTCAAAAGTACGACATAATCACACCAATTTGTCCCCTCATGACTATGGTGACTGGTCAAATAGTAATCTTCTTTTCTTATGGCATGCAAGTAGTAGTTGAATCCAAATTAAAGCTTTATTTTCAAAGTGGACGCGAACATGCTTTCGAACGTCAGTGAGTGGTGTCCTTTTTTTTCTTAATTTTTATCTCCTTAGATGTTTTGCTTTCCTTATTACGGTAGCTATACGCTATCGTACGCCAATCGGATTTTGACTGCAGTCTGCTTCTCGCAGAATTCTTCGCGTTTTATTTTTTTTTTATTATTGATCGGCAGGTGCTTTCCCAAACATTCCTGTTCAATCCCTCTAGGTCAAATGTATTTAATTTTCACACAATTCAGTTAGAAGCCCAGGAGTGCGTAAATGTACTCGTCGCTGCTTCCATCCATTCACATGATAACTACCTCATAAATGTCAATTAACCTCATAAAAAAATTAAAGTATGAAAGCACCTGACATGGTCATAATAGAGCTACTCTGTTTAATGGCGAGTCCTCGTTGCTATACCCGCTTTCTAACTGATATTTTTCATTCATGTTCCAGCTTTGGTTATTTTCCACAGAACTTGCAAAATGGTCCTTCAAATTATTTTTGACTTACCTTCACTACGGAAATATTGGACTACTCCACTACTGACTTACACCAAAGAGCTAATATTGAATTTCTATTATTTAAAGATGAAGATACACCATTTATAATTTATAGTTGTGGGATTTAGAATCAATTTAAGTATGTATTCATTGGGTTTTGTTAAATTTTTTATCAATACAAAAAATTAAAGTAAAATTTTTATTTTGCATATACTCTGCTGAGACTGTTATGATGCAGTGTACAATATAGTCGTCCACACCTATATAATATAGCTTTTTCTATAGTTTTCCTTTCTTTTTATTTGTTGTATGCCACTTGAGTCTCTCGAAATCGTTTCATTTTAATTCAAAGTCTCATTATAAAAGTCTATACATAATATCTATAAGTACTCGTATTTTAGCACAAGTTCACTTTAGCTTTATTATTATTATCGCAACCGATTTGTTGTTGTTGTTGTTGTTGATGTTGCTGTTGTTTTTGTGGCGCATTTTAATTGCTAATTGTTCTTATTATTGTTGTTGTAGTTGTTTTTGTTGGTTGTCGTAATGAGTCTCTCGCTGCCAAAGCCAAATGAAATATAAAAAAAAAATACTAAATATCAATCGCTTTGCAATTCCGTTCACAACGCTAATAATTATTTTTTTTCCTTTATGATTATTTCTGTTTGTGAACTGTGAATGTGGTCTAATTCAATTAATTTCTTTTTAGCTATAATATTTGCGATATATTTTTTTTTTAATTTTTTTCATTTTTCATTCAATTGCAAAACGTTTTTTGGCGCAAAAGTCATGAAATCTAATTAATTTCGCATGATATGCAAATGGCTTTTAGTAGTTTTTATTGCATTGCATTACATTTGTTAGTCGGTTTAAATGTTTTTTGATTAATTTTTCTATTTTTTTGCAATTTAATGTTAATTGCAACTGTGTTTTAATTTTACTTAATTTGCGAGCCAATCTTAGTCTGTAAATGATTATTTGAAAAAATAAATTTAAGGCCCTGAAACGTTTTCGTACTCATGACATGTCCATCCGTTCGTTTATTCTGCAAAAAAAAAAAAATAATTTAAATTAATTGTAGATATTTGACTCAAATTGTTTTAATTAAATTGTTGCTTTTGAAAAAAAATCTACGGATGTCCTTCACTCTAGGACAAATATCGTGGATTCCATACAACAAAAGTTTTTGTAGCAGAGCACATTAATGCTGTGCAAAAACTATTAATTCAACATAGTCATATGACATATTGTGAGATTAAGGTTCCTTGTTTGAATGCTTGATGCATGGAATGTCCTCTATAGAGTTTGCAACTACATCAAATAACACAAATTTGTAGGAGCACCATAGAAAGGAGGCATAGATGAAAATATGACGCTCTCCTGTAGAAATCACGTTTACAAGTACAAATTATTTTTCTGGTCTAAATAAGCAGTAAATTACAATAATTCCCATTCACTGTAGGCAATGATGCACGGTGGTGAATTTGTCCTTGAAACTGTAAAACTGAAGACAAATTTATAAGCCTTAATGAAACGTTGTGAATCCTTGATAATTCTTCGATAATATTCGCCTCAAATCATGTCACTTAGACGGAACTATTGTACTTTTGAAATTTGTTTATTTTTTTTGTACTTTTGACAGAAAGCATTGCTGCAAGTGGCTCTGGTGCGGTATGAATTGTAATATTTTGATTCGTGTCGAAACCTCAAAGCATTGCAATGTTGACAAACAGTGTCATTGCTCTGAAGTCAACCAATACATCCTGAACCAATACATTCGATCGTATCCGAACGCCAAACGTTCGTTTCGACAACAGAGCGAGTCGGACTCAACTGTATTCATTGTTTTGCATCATAATTGATCCCCTTTGGGATAATCTTTCTTTATATGCCTTGGTATATTTTCTGGTATCCGATTCAATTTTGGGAGCACCTAGAAACGTAGTCGTTTTATTGCATCTCACGAGAACTACTATATGATCCATTTTTAATCTTCGAACTAAATCGGGTAAAATTTTTCCGTCCCACTCATTGGTACCTGTCACGTAAAAGAGAAAAACAAATACACTTATTCTTGACTTCTTATACTGACAAGTTCCTCTGCATGGGAATCAATTCTATTGTTCGAGTTCCACCGCTTTTAGCACAGCGATACTCAAATTTATATAAACTCATTTCATTCCGTGCATCGCACTCACTTAATTCAATTCAACTCTATGGTATTCTATTGCACTCAAACCGTCCTAAATGTTTCAAATGAAAAAAATTACGATTATTGTCTATCGCTTACATGGGGCGCGGAATCACCACTTTCAATTTTGACAAACTCAATTGGATTCCTTTCTTTGCCCAATTAAAGCTCGTCTGTGAGGTTGTAGTTGGAGGCAATTAAATTGCGTACAGTTTGAGTAGCACAATGAAAATCGCTAGGCAAACAGTTTTAATAGTACTAGTGTTTAGCAAAATTTAAATTTTATCAGTTCACACGCAGCATAGATGTTTTTTGGCACAACGGCCGATAAAGTGTTCACAGTATGTTAATCCTAAAAAATGTCAGACTTTACGATGAAGACTGGCAACATAGTTTGTTGCTCAGGCAACCCTCGTACATTCATTGCCACACAAGCAATAATGAAATAATTTCCGATCCGACTTCATCTTGGCGTCTAGTATCGGAAAGCCCTGATACAAAATAGAATTTAATACACTGCGGCGAGAAGCACAGCAGGAGTCAACTGCGTACTTCGTTGTTTGAAGACAATACTGACTTTCACGAACGTGATTTTCATGCGTTTTCTGGAAGGACTTCCCCAGGAGGCTCATATTCTTCTATTACGTTTTGACCGTCAATAACACAGGACCACAAAATGAAATTGAGGTGGACCTTCTCTGAGTAAAGTTGATCTTTATGTTTTTGGGGTCGCTGTATACGATCCCGGTGTCCACATTACTCCATCAGGTCAAAATCAAGGTCAAATAAAGGTCAACCATCTCAATATGACTGATAGAATTTTTTTGACCCTAGATTCAGAAAGAGCGGGAAATTTTACGTCCGAATAAGTCTTGACCTATATTTTGACCCGACCTTTAAAGGTCATTCGGAGTTCATTTTGCGGTCAAATCCTTCTTTTGATATCTCGGCTTGTCTCTTCGCTAGAAATGGATCTCAAACCAGTTGAATTTATGTTTTTGGGGTCGCTGAATACAATTCCGGCGTCCACATTACCCCATCAGGTCAAAATCAAGGTCAAATAAAGGAAAATAATACAGAATGAAGCATATAATTTAAAATTCAAGTTTTTATATTTTAGCAGCAGGGAAGACAAACAAATTATTTTATAAAAATATTTCACCTTGAAAAATGTTCAATTCTAGCTGGATATCGATGAGTTTCTCTTGAGAATCGAGATGTGACCCGTAGTTTTCATAATGAAGGACTACCATGGCTAAGTCAAAGGTGCCATTATTGACTCTTCTCATTTGTAAGCCGATTGGCCAGCTCATCCAAACGTACTTTTCAAAGTGCAATATACAGTTACTTATTACCTTTTTTGTAGCGTGGATTTTCGTTCGTTCCTCCATACCATCGCAGACTCGTCTTTTCTATCCTTCCCTAATGGCCACATTTTTCAAATCATCTAATGTTTGCATTTTGACAAGGTCTTTCATGAGGATTGTTGTTGTCGATTTGCTATATTTCCACTGCGGATTGCGATATACTTTTGGGCCAGAATATATAATAGCTTCTTCTTTTCTAACAAACAGTTGATTTTGATTATAATACCAGCATCAAAATCGTGGTCATTAATGCGCACTTTACAACTCAGTAGCATCAAAATAGGAACCTGTAATTTTGCAGATGTTTTTCCAATTGGTACTTTTTTCTTATCAACTTGAGAGATTACCTGTTCAGTCCCAAGAAGTATAGATGCTCGAGGCTGAAACCGTTGGCAATAGCCTTGCAGACAAAGTCTCACAGGCGGAGTTGTGACATGGCGCTTGCCATCTAAGTTTCCAGAATACTTTGGAATCCGCTTACGTTATATAGAGGTTCGCGAGATAAATATTACATCTTCAATAAGTCTAACAAGATTTCAATACTTATGATTGGTGTTGATCAGCAGCTATGCTTCCATATGTTGCTATAACACAAATTACTTGAATAACTCCTGATTGAATTTCTTCCAGTGAAAGGCCTCCTGTCTGAGTTCTTAATGATGTTGGGATGAGCGGATTTCGATTCCAAATTTCAGATTTTTGTTATTCCCAAAATTTTAACATGTTCTCACAGAACATGTACACAGACTATTTTGCTCTTTAACACTTTTTGCTTTACATCAGTATCATGCCTTAATTTTTTTATTTGCTACTCAATTGCCTATGTTCCAAGTCCTTTTTTACGTCGACATTTAATTCGACTTGAAGTACTGATGTTTCAAAGCGTTCTGTTTTGGTTTCGGAGATGTTGTAGATACAGATGATTAATCAACGGAATATTTATTTATTATTGTAGGCTAGAAATAAAAAATATACTAATATTTTATCTCTGTCCACTGGAAGAGCAGAAAGTGGTAGACTCTTCCGCGGTATTATAAATGAAATCTTCGATTCAAACTTTGCTGCTCAAAATCTGATTAATTTCATCATTTCATTCTATTAAATGAAAATTATTTATCACAGCTCGATATTTGATTTTGTTCATTTTGAAGAAACACAAAAAGAAAATAGTTGCTTTGGTGGTTGGCTTATAGAAAGATTACAAATAACAGAAACATCACGAAACTTTAACAAGAATGGTTTGAAAAATGTCAAATTAAAAGTGCTGCTATGTCGTGTTGAGATCATGTACTTAATTTCCAAACCATCCTTCTATCTCGCTCTTAGTTTCTCTTTGAAATTATGTCATAATTTGAGATTTATAAGTTAGTCAAATAAATCATAATTATTTTGAGTGCAAAGCAGCTGTTGACATGAGCGCTTTGTAGCCGCCAGACGTTTCAATGAAATACATTGTGGAAATGTGTCCAGCAGTGCGTATTAGTAATAAAAACATTAAAAGCTACAAAGTACAAAAATGAAAGCCAACAAAACTATACAACAGCAACACAAAAGCCAACACCAACGCCAAATGCGCGAATTCATTTAACTGTCAATTAATTTTCAATTATTCATTTATAGAAAATTATTTTTATTTATTTTTCTTTTCTTTTCTTCGCTTTGTGTGTTGTCGTCGTCGTCTAATTGAAATACGGCAACAAAATGCGAGGCACGTAGTAGCCAGACTCACTCGATATGGCTGAAACGATGCTGATTTACAATGTTCGAACATTTTTTCATTAAACAGTTTTTTTTTTTTAATGGTCACTTGTCAGATTGCATTTTAAAAGGTGTAAAGAAACGTTTACACACATTAGACACTTGTAGACAGTGCAAAAAGCGCTGCAGGAAACCAAACTGGTTAGCAATTGTATTGAATTGTTAAATAATTTAAACGGAAAACAATAAAAACAACAAGATTCAAATTGCTTACAGTTTTTGCATACCAAATGCAACTGAGTCGCTTTGCATTATTCACTCCATAAATCAATTTTGTTGTTAATGCATTCCAAAATTTTGCATAACATATCGAAACAGCTGCGATATTAATTAACAATTGGAATTCGATTCATTGCAGAAACGCAACATTCTGGCAAGCCAAGCGTCAAGAAGAAAAAACTTTCAACGCCTACTGCTGCACTGCCACCCGATGTTAGTCCTACGGGTAGCAGTGATAGTATATTGCGTACAGCTGGAACAACAACATCAACAACAGGCGGCACAGCTACAGCAACACCGCCCACAGCGGCTAATAATTCCTCTACGGCTTTTGAGACCACTGAGGATGATTCGGATTCAGGCTCAACGGATGCGCGTCGCAAGAAGAAGGCACGCACCACATTCACCGGACGACAAATCTTTGAGCTGGAGAAGCAATTCGAAGTGAAGAAGTACCTAAGCTCAAGTGAACGCACCGAAATGGCAAAACTGTTGAATGTTACCGAAACACAGGTGAGTCAGAAGGTTATTCATTTTTATGTTAAATTGTATCAAAACAGCAAAAAGTGTTCAAGAATTTATTCCAACCGATTTTTCAGTTCCAAATGTGCCAACATTTTTGAAACTGCAGTTGATATTTATATTTATTTTCACTGTCACACTGCCACCTGCTATTTTTTAGGATGGTTTATATTATGTATATGCATATATATATAAGATTTTCAAGACGATAATTCCTGTGAAACACTATAATATAGTAGAACTCCTATATCATTATTGAAAGGAAACTACAAATCTATTTGGAGTACGCTAAAAAAACAACACACTAGTCGGCACAATTATTTTGACGAAAATAAAATGATGTAGTCGGCTTAATAGAAATACCAAGATACAATTGTTTTACGTTTCATAAGAGCACACTTGTTGCCGATAACATTCATCAGTGCTTGACCGGTGTCCAGAGTAGTAACACCGACCTCATTCCTTATTCCGCTTATATGGCATGGCATAACTGATTTTCTAATCAGCCAGTCTTCAGAAGGGAATGCATTATCGTTTATGGTACTCAAGTATTGATCGTGGTTCATGGAGAACTAACCTATTTTACACAATGCATACCCAGAACATGACAGTGCCTCCACCATGTCTCTCTTTTTGGCAAACGGGGATACTTCTAGTATTCATATCTGTGTTTGGATGAAAGAGGCTTTTATCTGTCCATAGAACGTTTCATCAAAATTCGTTTGGCTTGTGCAGATGTCCCTTCGTAAAAACCAGTTTTTTGAGCATGTTTTGTTCGTTGTTTGCTTGCACTCTTATCAGCAGAAAGAGGTTGCAAAAGACAAATACGCTCTTACTTTTGAGCATAATTTCGCACCGTCTGATTTTGTCAAAATAATTATGCCGACTAGTGTATTTGTTATTAACAGAAGTAGGCATGACAGACATATATGTATAATTCATCAAAAATCAAGTCGATATAGATAATTCCCACTGTTCATCTAAAGATTATATGACTTTGGATCCTATTAATGATAGCAGTGCTAAAATTCTATCGTGTCTACTGCAATCGATCATCTATAAAGAAATAAACTTATAGTATTGAGGATTAAACCATGACTTGTCAGCTGGCTAGTCATGCCAAGTTAGCACAGTCCCATAAGCAAGTCAACATCAATGTTTTGCAATACCATTCTATAATGGCAATGTCCCAGGCATATCCTAAAGTATCTGGCCTTACAATAGCTTGGGCCAATGACCAATAGTTGGCCAACTGTGCAACAACCATGACTAGTTATTGACTAGTCCGTGCGGACTTAGCACTACAACACCGTCATACTGCATTATTTCTGGTTGCGATAGTAGTTTATCGTAAATGTTTTCAATTCAGCAGTGGGTCAACTCTGAATCAGCTGTATATGATGCAACCCATGGGACACTTTTGATGTGATTTTCAACATCGTCCGTGACATTTATTGGCTTTTCAGAGAATAGAATTGTTCCTTCACAGTTCTGACCATTTTGTAACAGATTTCTTACGCAAACTCTTTAAAATGCTGAAATAGTAGACCATGCGTCTCTCTGGAAGTGATTCAAGATGCACCATTCTGTGAATATTATTTGTTATTCTTTTGATATCCATTCGGATGCCTGTTAACTTGCTTGCAAGTCAAACCCGTATACCCACGCACTATTGACGTGAATTGACTAAAATACTTTTACAAACTTAACATCATAATTCGGTGCGGCATAACTTTAAAGAATTAAATATACTTTACGACCAAAATATTTCTTTCCTAGTTCCACTATTGCTCTCTATATTTCTGGACTCTCGGGATTAAAATGATCTTTTTTTATTTGAAAAATTAATTATTTCTTACTCAAACTGCTAATTACCGACTGAATCGTTATTATCCCTAAATCCTAGATGATACCATATGTGTGCAGTCGTGAGTTAACGAATTCCAAATACCCTTACACCTTCCTTAACTCCACTTAGACTCTGCATTCTCATACAATCGATTACCCGCAGTAATCGCTAGATTTGGCCACGAGTCACTTTTTCCTATTCCTGAAACTAAAGTTTCCACTCCGTGGGAAACATTTTAAATCGATAGAAGTTACAAAACAAAATTATTTGAGGAAACTAAAGGCTATCCCGGAAATCGCACTTACTACAATACATAATTTATCCTCCAGTCATATAAATCTGTATCTTCTTTCTGTGTTTTTGTTTTTGAAAATAAAATGTTCAATAATTGTCCAAATCGAACCTACTAAAAGAGAAAGCATCTACAAAAAGGCGACAATTTGTAGACTATAAAAGATAGTTTGGATATTTTTTCACTCCTTTTCAGATTAGTATTTAATAAATACATCTAATACGAGGTGTGCTACATATATTTCTAGCCTTACCATGAAAAAACGGTAATTTATTAGAAACAATCGCTTTATTATTTATTTATTTTTTTTTTTTTCCATTCTCCCGAACCATTTTGTGAAGCAGTTTTGCCACTCCAAAAGAGATACCTCCAAAATATGCGTTTTGAAGGCATCAACAGCTTCCTCGGGAGTTAAAAACCGCTGTCGGCGCAGTTTATTTTTAATTTGAGGGAACATGAAGAAGTCATTTGGTGCCAAGTCACCGGATGACGCAACAATTCGATGTTTTGAGCGTCCAAAAACTCATTTGTTACGGTCGAAGTGTGAAAGCTCGCATTATCGTGATGAAGTATGATGCGTCTTTGTCGGTTGGTTTTCCTTAGTTCAGCGTATACTTCAGGCAAACAAATGGTTGTATACCATTCAGAATTGACTGTCCTTTCCACAAGCTGCCTGCTGAGTGACCGAGTAACTTTTGTTGAATTTTGCTCGTCTTGAAAGACCCAGACGGTCGACTGCTGTTTTGCTTCGGGCTCATTTCGTAACCTGTCACGATTGAGTAGATGCCCTTTGACGCACCTCGCATTAATTTCTTCAGCATCGACACGAGCCTTATTTTGAGCGATTATCAAATTATCCGATATGCCACGTGAACAAACAAATGTTCATGTAATATAGTATGTATGCTAGTCATACTAATACCCAGGGATGCCTCAATCTCACGGTATGTCACATGACGATTGTGCTTTATCAGTTCACACGCAGCGTCGATGTTTTCTGGCACAACGACCGATTTTTGACGACCTTCACGAGCGAACTGCGGCCAGTTTTTCACAAGGGATAGCTTCCATGCTAATCGTTTGTTTGGGTTTAGTTTAGCTTGAAACAACAGATTTGGTCATGCTAATCCCATTCCCACACGGATCCAGATAGAAATATAGCCGCCATATAAATTGAAGGTTCAATGGTATTACAGAGAATCTTGCAGTTGAGCACACTCGTGCTTTACTGTTTGGTTTTGAACAAGGCCTTAAATAGTTAGACTCTTCGTCTGAAGATCTCGTTTATGGGCCTCACAAAGATAAGAGAAAACTTGATAACTTCTTCCACGATTTGTATGCAACAGTGCCAACGTCCCGATCAACCATTTTTATTAAATCTAAATTTTTATCTCTTGTGATAGCGCAATTCAACAGCCATAAGACATTAAACTAGTTTTAAAATTTTTCTATCTAAAATAATTTATATAAAATTTACCAAACGCCATTTGGCATATTGTGTAAGCGTATACAAAAATTATTAATTGCAAATTTGGGTTGCATAACGACGATGTACATAGAGGCCAACATTTATAATTATTTATGGCTTGGTAAATAGATTGCATAATTGCGACAATTGTTTGCTTTCCAATCGATCCAATTTAGTTTTCCCAAAATAATGCGTTAAATATTTGCTGATTAATTATGACAGCGGCCGCGACTATATATTCTACAGGTATTTGCATGCAATAAATTGTGTTCAATTGTTGTCAGTTCATTCTGTTCGCTGTGCTGCTGCCTAATTGTCTAATAATTAAATGGATATTGTAAATTAAATAAAACGATACAAAATCTCCGCAAATAAAATATTCATACACATTGCCGCCGATGCATTGTAATTAAATTCAATAATAATAAAGCCAAACCTATTTAAGTATGTACGTTGTGTGCGATGTCGCGTTTAAATTAATATTCAATTATGCAGCATTAAAATCGGCTAATTTATCATTAAATATGCCAAACCAGGCAGCAACGAAAATAATTTAATTTTGTAGATTTTAATAGTCAACGCAATCCTTGCGGCCTATTTTTTGACTCATATATGAAATTTAATAAATTTTGAGGTGTGATTCAACTTTTTGCATTAAATGCTTTTAATATGGCTTGTTGTTGTTTTACTGCGGCTATAATAATTATAATAGTATATAAACTAGCTATATGAACAGCAAATACCTTCAAGCATAAATACAAGCACTGACTCGTTTATGCAGCATAATATTAATTGAGATTTATTGACTAATTAGAATAAATTAACTTTGCAACAAGGACATGTAAGTTGCAACATGCCATACGCACACACAAGCAGTTACATTGAAGTAGTTACACAAGTGCCATGAGCAGCTGGCTGCGTCTAAAAGCTGCTTAAAGCTATATAATATATTTATATATGTATATTAGATAGGTATATACACTCTGCTTATGTATATACAAATACAAATACTTGTGGTCTTAAATAACAAAACTTTAATTATTATGTCGAGACCAAGGCTAATATTGTATAATACGTTCTAAAAAGCCAATGAAATGCCTCTCAAATCATTTAATTGTCTAATGCCTGTTTATGCTTTTGATAAACTTAATTGAAATATTTGTACATATCGAGTTACTAGTTATACTAGATGCTCATTACATGAACTATAAACTAATAATCTTCTTAAAAGAAGACTTCCATTAATGGGAAGCGGGTATTTTCGTTCATCTTATTACATTATTTTAAGAATATTTTTAATAAATGAACTTATTCACAAAAGAGAACTCAGCATAAAGAAGATTTTCATTAATTGAGAACCTCCACAAAATTAAGCAAACAAGTATTTTCATAAAAAGTATTTCACTAACAAAAACATTTTTACTAAATGAAGATCTGCATAAAATGTAAACTGAACAACAAGAAGATTTGCAACAAATCAAGACTTTCATAACATGAAGAACTAAACAAAAAGTGTATTTAGCAACTGAAGACCACCTTCAAATGAACATATCAACAAAAAGATTTTCTATAAATGAAGTCCACGATTAAATGAAGATCTAAACAAAAAGAATATTTACTCCAAATAAAGATCTTCATAAAAAAGAATATTTTCTCTAAATGAAGATATCCATAAAATGCAGACCTTAACAAGAAAATTTTGATCATATAAAGATTTTCATAAAATGAAGAACCTAAAATAAAGATTTCAATAAATGAAGATCTCCATAAAAAGAAGATCTAAAAAAAAAAGTAATATTTAATGAAGTCCTCCAGCAAATAAAAAAATCAACGAAAAGCAGTCTCTCACTTGATCCCTTATCAATTCCATAAAACTAAATAATTATGAAAAAAAATCGCTGATTAAAAACCACCATAAAATGAATACTCAACAAAAATATGTTGTTTTTTTTTTAATTCAGAACGAAACAAAACAACTAAAATACACTAAATGCACTAAAAAAAACACAAAATAAACCCCTCCAAAAGAATATTTTTACTAAATGAGCATCGCCAAAATACATATACAACTGAACAACACTGCATGGAGAGCTCAATAAACGAAAATGTCATCAAATAAAGACACCCTACAAGGAAACTACCTTAAGAAAAATCACTAAATGAAGGTATTAACAATAAGAAAAAATTTTCTTAACGAAGTCCTCCATCAGATGAAGAAATCGACAAAAATATTTACTCTAAATGAACGCCTCCATTAAATGTAGATATTAACAAAAAGAAGATTTTCTCTTAACAAAGTCCTCTAGCAAATGAAAAAATTGACAAAAAGATTAACACCAAAATGAAGAACTTTGTGAAATGAAGAACCTTACAAAAAGAAGATTTTCACTGAATGAAGATCTTCATTAAATGAAGAACTCAACAAAAAGAAGATTTTTACTACATGCAGACCTTCTCACATTTGGATATTCAATTTTCTCTTCTGAAATTGCTGTATTTCTTCTTGGGTTCTTATTTTCCTTTCTTTATAATATGTTTCGATGTCACACATTTCGGTAAGCTTGTATTACATATATGTAATACTTCGACAAAAAGATTTACTCCAAATGAAGAACTTCATTAAATGAAGAGCCTAACACAAAGAAGATTTTCACTAAATGAAGATCTCCTTTAAATGGAGAACTCAACAAAATTAAGATTTTCACTACATGAAAATCTTCTAGAAATGAAAAAAAAAAACATTCGTGCTATTTGGGAAAAGTATGTTTATAGAAAAAGAAAACCAAAAATATCTGTAAACACTTTGTTCTTATTAGAGATAGATGTGAAATTTGGATTGGGGCTTGTCCCAAAATACAAAGCCTTATTTACTTACGCCCAATTATATGTGAAGCTTTTTTCAATAGAAGGTTATCGACTTTTAAGCTAATGTAAAGAAGAAAGTGTTTTGTTGCATATCCCAAAATGCGTCACCATATTAGTATATGTACGTGAAACATGCGTCCATAAGAAGTCACCATAATGACTTTTGAGAGGGTTTGTTCCATACAAAAAATACGATGAGACACGCCTATATGCTTATGTATATGATGTTCATAAGAAGCGCCCATATCGACATTTAAGCCAATATTAAACTAAAAAAAAGATTTTTTTAGGAAAGGTGGGTTTCTATGGAGGCTATACCAAAAAACATTACATCGAAATTCAGCGAGATATCTCCAAACTTTGAAATTCTGCAATTGAGCTTCCAGAATGTTTATAAATGCGTAAATTTTGTATTTAGCGACCTATCCGCTGTGAATTTTTAATAGGCTTGATATCATTATTAAATCTTTTATAGTGAGGTTACCGCTGAATAGGAAGGTTTGATACAAGTACTCTGAATTGGAGAGTCTTAAATATCCGCACTTGAAAGCTCTATGCCTAATAGATGCCGCATTAGTCGACGGTGTCTTTGGAGGTAACCCATTTATTGGCAATGGTTCATTTTGTGAAGACCCTTTGTAGATGAATACTTTGGAAGTGATGCAATCAGTGGTGGTGCGTATGTTGATGGCTCTATTGGCAGATATTTGATAGTGGAACATTTGATGGTAACTTGGTCCTCCATTTATTGGTAGACAATATGGTGGTAATTTATTGGCGACTACCCATTTGCCGGTGATCTATTCGGTGGAGTTCCATTTGGTCCTTGATCCACTCGGTCATTTGGTGATTACCATTTGAAGCTGAACTTATGACCCCTTTTTGTCAATAATCCCTTTAAAACTGTTTGTTTTTCAAATTGAGCTAAGCTTCTGCTTTATAATTATTTAAATAAAATGTAAAACCTTATAAATTTATAGGGTATTAAAATGTATCGTGTCATAAAATTACAATACATACAACTATTAATGCATGAGTATGAAATCTTTATTGTAAGTCATCATCATTTATTTATTAAAACACGTCAAAATGCCATTAGCTACTTCAAAATGTGTGTCAAGATGTGCAAATTTTGTGCTGTGATTAACACATCGTTTGTTTATCGCCTATGAATAGCTTCAAGTAAAAACAAACAGAACAACTGAATCATTGCTTATATACAACCCTACACATCATTTGTACACCATTCATTTCCAGCTTAGTCACTTATTTAACATCGAAAAGTATACACAGAGGCATACAAATGGAAATATCCTTACGCCGTAGAAATTGTACGGCAGCAAATTTGTGTTAAAATGCAGCTACTTGCACAACAAGGACTGATTTGAAAATTTGCAAGCTTTTTACTGTGAATTGTTCATGCAACACAATATACTAAAAGCTTTTGTCCCACCTGCCAGTAAGCACAACAATTACATACAAATTATAGCGAGGCTATTTGAGGGTAAAGAGAAAAACAAATAGTCAATAATATCCCAGACGTGCTGGACATAGCTATTTCTAGTGGCATAGATAAAAAATACAGCAAAGTCCTGGAGCTGTGCTTCGATTACTGTGCCATTCAACTAAAGGTCAACGTGGCAATAAGCACCAATTCACAGTGGAGAAGTCACAACACCAATATTGAACGCTGCCAGTCATGGCTGGAGAGAAATCTGTATCTATCCGCCGAGCTGACCACTAACCACGATGTAGATGACATTGTGGAACATGTACACATCCAAATTCACAATTCTGTGTCGTTCACCACTCCTTCCAGCAGATCTTGTAACCGTACCCGTGCAGGGATTCTCACCTTTAATCCCCGGAAGTTCCATGTTTGATTGCTGAGATAAGAAACCTTCGACGAGTTCGCAACCTAAGAGATAAAACAGCCTTTAACAGAGCCGTCAAGGAAGTTAAGGAACTCTTGTTCAGTCTCCGCAAGCAATCTCTGGAGCAGTTCCTCAAACAATTTGAGCCAGGCGACCGCCAGCACAACTTGTGGCAGCTAACTAAGGATATGAAAAGTCCTGTAATATGGATGCAGCCTATGAAGCATGCCGCTAGAATCTTCGATCGGATGCAGAAAGACAACAGCCTTCTCCAACGACCTATACGAAGCATTCTCACCCTTTGAAAGGGAGCAACTCGAGACAGAGAAAACTCTTGACGGCCTTGAAAAATGGCACTACCTATTCTTGCAGTTGGGACGGATGAATTGATCTGTGAAATTGGCAAACTAAAGCATCCAACTCACCTGGATACGATAATATTGATGTCCCTACCATTAGAGACTTGCCTTCGAATGGGATTCAGTTAATCCTCAAGATCAGCAACAAATGCTTCCAGCTAGGCCATTTTCCACCCAGTGGAAATTTGACGAAATAATCCTCATGAGAAACCTGCAGCCAATATCCTCATATTGCCCGATAAGTTTATTGACGGTCTCTCCAAAGTAGTCGAAAGACTACTCCTGCGTAGAGTCCGACCAATACTGAAAGAGGCTAATTCGATACCTGAGCATCTGTTTAACTTCAGAGAATGCCATGGCACGCCTGAACAATGCCATAGACTAGTCGAGAGGATGCTGGAGGCATTTGAAGACAAAAATACCGAACAGGCCGTCTTTCTGGATGTTAAGCCTTCGACAGGGTGTGGCATGCTGGTCTGCTCCACAAGCTTAAGATAACGTCAACATCGTACTACCACTTCATCAAGTCCTACATTGGGCGCAGGAGCTTCTTTGTAAGATGTGGGGAACAAAGTTGTGAAATAATAGAAGTCAGAGAAGTCAGTTCGAACCGTTCTTTATATAGGCTGACATGCCGATCATCAAGGAAGATAAGCTGCTGCATGCTACGTAAGCTGACGACACGGCTATCTTTCAAAAGCAGCTCCAAACACCACCAATACTTGGCTTAATAGATGGAACTTTGTGGTTAAGTCCACTCAAATGACTTTCTCGCTGAGAAGAAGAAACTGTGCCCAAGTTTATCTCGACGGAACTGGCATTCCATGCAGTGCTACAGCCAAGTATCTGGGCATGGTGCTGGATAGAAAGAGGACATGGCGTCCTCATCTTCTCACCAAAAGGACTCAACTCAATAAAAAGCTAAAAAACCATTTATGGCTGATCGGTCGAAGGTCAACTGAAGGCTGAAGAGCTAATAGAGCATTTGCTCCTGTTGGCAGTGCACCAGATCTGGTCCGTAGGTTCGATTTGTATACTAAGCTATAATGAAACCTCCCGATCAGGGGCAATGCCAGTAGGAGCAACTGCTCTATTATTCAAAACTATCAAAACAGTGCTCTTAGAATTATCTCCAATGCTCACCTATTCCACACATCACAGCGTGATCCACGAAGAATTCGGGTGCCCTAGATTCACCAGCAAGTTATCAGACTGTTGACTCAACAGGCACACCAACACCATTGCCATCTACGTACTTGATAACAGCTCGACTACTACAAGGCTCAAAAGATGTCACCCGCTTGATCTCCATTTAGCAGCCATATAAAGTAGAAAAAGGTCCAAATTCAATTCTCTAAATTTTTTTCCAAAACTTAAAGCCGAAACAAGCCAAGTAGTCGTTTGTTTAAACGTTGAATTAATATAATTTATTAACTTATCTATTTGTTATAATATGGAGAAAATATTTCGACCTAAATAACCACAATTTAAAATTTTAAATAAAATTTAAAACCGACCTTGTATGAACATGCCGTACTGCATACTAATGAACAGTTGCAAATGTATAATATTTCAGGCGTACCCAAACCTTCCCGTATGCAAACGCGTATGCGCAACTATGATAAATTGCTTTTAAGCTTATAATATTAATAACATAGACAAAACACTTAAACACGCATACGCACACACAAACGCACAAACACACACACACACACACACACACTTGCGTATATTAAGCGCCTGAAAGCACTGCCTGACAGTCAAATTACATAATGCAGCAGTGGCATCGACATGTACGAGTATCTCTATATCCCCAGAGTATCTGCATCTCTGCACTGTGTGTGCTGCTGCTGCATGCGTGCTTCCTTGTATGCATGCAACTCTGCTGTGCTCTTACATACGAATATGCATATACTCCTCGTCCTATACGTATATAAATATCCTTGTAATTAATTGACTTGATGGAAAATGTAATTTAATTAAGCAGACATTTCAATGCTTGCCAGCTTGTTCGGTACATGATGGCTTGTTTGCTTGCTTTAGTGCTTTGATTTGGTTTAGTTTGAGGTTTTCCCTTTGCTCTGCTCTGCCCATTTCAATTTAGCTATGCATGAAGGATATAGTATGTTCACTCTACAATATATTGTATATATATTTGCACATAAAGGCATTATGGAAATGTTACAGCAGCAGAAAGCACGCAAGCTGCTAATTAGTTCGTATTAAATACATGGTCAACACTGCGTATGCTTAATAATATGGGCAAGTTGTATTGAAATAGATGCTCACTCAATGTACAAATTGATTTAAGATTACAAATTTGTATGCAATTTTATGCAGCCGTATTAATTAGCAGCGTTAAATTCATTTCAATGAGAAATAACCATTTTGTAGCTCATTTTAAGTGTTTAACAAATGATTGATACAAAGTGTTTGAGATGCATTAATGGAAAAGAAGTATCGATGAGATGAAGTTCATAAGTTGATAGAAAGAAAACTGCGCACACAATGGGTAAAGAGTGTATAAAACAGTTGATTTCCAGTATTTTGAGGCAGACGGATTATATGACTTTATTGATTTTATCTGTAAAACCTTCAAGTTTAGATATTTAGATGCTTCTATTCCCTCTTCATCTAACTTGTATTCAGTCTTCATTTAAATATTTAATAAATTTTAAATAATTATGTGGTATATATTTCAAATACGCTCTTGGCTATTTGGTAACATAAAACACAATACTCATTTATATCATTTATAACTAATAAAAATATCAAAAAACAAATATGTTTATAGACTGTTGTCCTTTGATTAAACGAACACAGTGCGTATGATTGATGAACGTAAATCCAAAATGTATAACATAACACATACGCAACAATGAGCCACAATAAATGCGAAAACATTGGCAATTCAAATTAAATTATTGTAAATTAATTTTCAAAATGCATAATTTAAAAACAAACAAAGCTACAATATTTGTGCACACTCTTAACACTGTCTATGGGTATATTGCTATTTTCATGGGATTTGGAACTCCATCGTTGATTAAATTAAAGTGCTATGTGCATCAATTCCGTTATAACCAGACGATTTAATGCGGTTAAGAGTTTCGATTAAAGACTGACATGTCATATATGCAAGTCCATTTAGCACAATGGCTCTGCACAATTCATTGTTTCCATGTTTAATTGAAGCTTGACCTCGTATAGTTCGAATTATGGTCCTTGTAGTTCCCTTTATATTAAAGAGCACTTTATCGAACAGATCCAGATTTCTTAGTCGCAATCCTGTTGCTTCGTTTCGTACTGTCTCAAGCAAAACCGTAAAGTTTCTCCGTGCCTTATTGAAATGTTGTTTGTCTAGTGGATTTTTACTAAGCTTTCATCTCCGACAAAACCTATTTGAAAGGTTAATATAGTTGTATTGTGGAATTGTATCGGAGGGGTGATACTGGCGTTTCGAAAAAAGCAGTCTCACATATATTTCAAGATCTGTACCATTTACTTTATCCATGTTAAAGTGTATTCGTACGATTAATACCTTCTGGCAAGCATTGATGTCTCAATTGTATTGCAGAAGAATGGGCTTAATATTCACTATGCCGGCAATCATGTTCGCTTCGACTATTAAAGCAGAATGATCGGGACACTCATAAATTAAATCTTTGAAGGATTTCCAGATTGGACCTTGATGCAGAGCCGTAAATTTTTAATTCCATAAGTCCATATTGGTTAATATTAATTAGTATTAATACTATTAAGACAGATGAGTTTGGTCTCAGGCCAAGTCTCTTACGCGTTGCAAATATGTGGTAGGGCCAGGTAAGCCGCCGGTCTAGGAGTATCCCTAGATATTTTTCTTTATCTGCTTGCAGCAGTTGAGAGTTGTTTATGTAGACTGGCGGACATGTGCCTCTCCTAAGAGTGAAATTTACTAGCACAGATTTTTGTGCGTTCACTTTAATTTGCCATGTATCTAGCCACTTGCTTATGGTTGTTAGGTTAGCTTGCAAGTTACGGGATGCTTGCATTGGATCCGCATTTTTTGTCATGAATACAGTGACATCTGAAAAGTAGCTGTATATGTATCCTCCAAATCTATTATTACGTCATTAATTACAGCCACAGAGTATCTATTCTTCAAGTATGACTTTAAAACTTTATACGCGAAGTGAGGGAAAGAACGTTATCAAAGGCATGTGATTCATCTAGAATTATTCTTTTCGTTCGTGATACTTACTGAATCCAAACTAATGCGAATGTTTAAGTTGCTTCCTCTCAATGATTGGCCTAAGCCTTGTGAGCAAAAGTGTTTCAAATAGTTTGGAAATGACTGGGAGTAGATTTATCAATCTGTGCGAAGATACCGACTCTAAAGGTTTGCCTGGTTCTGGTATCAGGATGATCTGCGCTATTTTACATTGGCTTAGAAAGAGCTCGAACGCAAGATAGAGTTTAATAACTGCGTCATAAATCTACATCCACATTCTGGAATTTCCTTAAGGACTTTTCCAGTGATTAAAACATAGCCAGTAAGGAGCCTTATTACTTTTTATATTGTTAATTGTTGCTTTAACTTCACCTTTGTTAAATCCCTTCATCGGTATATTCATTTGTAAAGGAGAGTTTATGTTCTCCTGGATATATACGTCCAATTCTGGGTTTGTGGTGGGAAACGCTTTAAGTACGGTGGGCAGATACTGAGCAAAGGTTTCTGCTTTATACTAGGCATTCATTGCCAATTCTTCAGTTCTCTTTTTATTTGGTGGCACATAAGAAATAGGTTGATCAAATTTTTTTGTGGTTTTCCAGAGTGAGTAATCCGCTGCTTTTGTAGGTGTTAAGCCAATAAGATATCTGGTGAGCTCAGCATTGTTCTTCTCCTTTAGAAATGCTTTTAACCTTTACACGGCTTGATTGAAGCGTCTCTTACTGTTGTGAAACTGCCATATTTCTCTCAACTTACGTTTTTCCCTTCAGCTTACAGTCTTCTATCATGCAGACTGTTATCAAGTAGATTGACGGCGAAATAAGTTTCATATATGGCTATCGACATGTGTTGCTGCAAACTGTCTAATAGTATCTCGAACTGTAGGCAGGAATCTGCGTAGAAGAATATTACGAATGTTTCTTATATAATAATTTAATGCTCCCGTTATGAGACGAAGCATCTTTGCTTAAGAGCGTTGCAGCACCTCCATGTTGGAGTGGTTAGGGGTTCCCCACAGCTGGATAACGAAGGGTTAGACTTGTTTTATTATTGAATAATGTACAGCAGCAACTTCTTTTCTGTGCTATGCAGCTTTGATCTGCCACCTATGAGCCAATACATTTGACGTAGCTTTTGTCTAAGCTGTTGCTTCTTGGCACGAATTTGAGGTAGCCACTGCAAACATTTCTTGAAGGTAGCCACCCCACAAAGTAGCAAAGGTAATGTATGCCGATATGTCTATATTCCACAGGGACACCCAGCGCTCCAGCGCATCAAACTTCCTCTGCAGTAGCCACTATGTTTCACTGGCTAGATCAGCCGAAGCCAAAACGGCGATGGCATCAGTGTAGGTGTATAGGTGATTAATCATCGGCATTTCCGCGGTGTATATGTACATTAATCTTTAGTTGTTCTGTTTGGCTTGCAGTCTCTAACAACGCTGGAATAACTCATGCCATTCATGATATTTTGGAATACATTTTGAGGGAGCAAGCGTTTGGCGTGGTTTAACTTGCTTCGCTCCATTACTCTGCTTATTTTCAATATTAATCTTCAAGGTAGTTTGCAGCTTTTTGTACGTCTCAATTCCTTTGCCATAATTCTAATACGGCCCTTACGACCAGCTTTATAATCGAAACTACTATTTTTTTGAGGTCTTAGGATGAGTAATCATCATCTTCATTTGTTAAAAGTACAAAACGATAAGCGTTGTTGATCATGAAGCAAATTCCGATTTTGGCTATTTCTATTTAATGATTTTGCATTTGCAGAGGTATTCGAATTCGGTTTAACATTCTGAGTTGTGGTTTGGTCAATATTTTTATTATGCTTTAGTTTGGTTTTAAGTTCATTGAAATACTCAGTTTGCTAACCATATAAGAGATACAAAAAGCATGTGTCTCCAAATTTACAATCAGGAAGGCGGATGGTTCTTTTAGACGCCCGCTTCCACCCATTTATCTACAACACAGAGAGCAGAAAATGCAATGTCCAGGCAACTCTGGTCAGCTATGTCTTCCAGTCACCCATCACTGTCCAAGAAATTATGGAACGCATACTAGATCTGAAGACCAAGAAGACCCCAGGAAGGATGGGCTTGCTAATATTACACTCAAGGCTTTGCCGGCCAAAGTGGTGCTCTTCCTGGTCCACATCTTTATTGCAGTGTTGAGGCTAGGACACATACCATCACAGTAGAAGAAAACAAGGATCTTTATTATTCAAAAGACTAGAAAAAGCCCATTGTCCTTGGAATTATATAGACCAATCAGTCTGCTGTCTACAGTAGCTCTTCGAGAAGTGGCTCCTAACAAGAATACTTGAAATTGAGAATGTAAAGAAAAAGACACCACCCTTTCAGTTTGGATTCCGTAAGTCCCAAGGAACTCCAGAACAGCTGAATAGGGTAGTAAATTTCATCCTAGTCTGGTATTAAGCCAAAGAGTATGTCGTGGCGTCTTATCTTGATATAAGACAAGCCTATGATAAAGAATGGCGTGATGTCCTCATTTTTAAACTCAAGGCTATACTACCACCTCTGCTGTTCTTGCTAGTTCAAAGTTATTTGACAGACAGGACTTTCTCTGTTGTCCTGGTTGGGAAGGAGTCATCAGTCAGAGAAATCAAGGCTGGTGTGCCACAAGGAAGCGTACTGGGGCCAACGCTTTACTCACTGTGATATAATGATCGCTACGTTGGCCGACGATACAGCCATCTTGACCCGAGATAAATGTATTTGCATTACTAACGATGCACTTCAACTATATATTCGCGAGTTTGTACAATGGACAAAAAACTCGAACATCAGTATATACCTGGATGCAGGGATGACTGCCCGGGAGTTTACCTCCAGGAGCAGCTTCTAGACCACCCGCCTGAGCACGAATATCTGGTGCTCTAAGGATTCGCAAGAAGAAGCTTTGTTTTTGGAATGTTTACAAGGTCATAATTGCAGCTGCCTGGCAGTCGATCAGAGTCCTTCAAGCAAAGGTCCTCCGGAAATTCTCGGGCGCCCCTTGGTATATGCGAAGAGCGAATCTCGAGAGAGACTTAAACGTTCCTAAAGTGGCGATGTCCTTAACAAACGGGCTGCGGCGTACTTAGAGCGTATACAAAATAATCCAAATGAACTATCCAGGCGCATACTTAAGTAGCGCAGAAAGGGGACAGTCATTACGACGAGACGGTTCTGGAGAACACATCCTGGCGACCTTCCGACAGAATTATATTGCTCTCAACTTGCCAAATTGTAATATATCATCCCACCTAGTCTGTCTAGATTTGTTAAATTATGTTACGATCCCCTACATCATGAGAATACATTCACGGGGAACGAACCGGTCTCGTCTGTGTTATAAATTTAGTTCTTTTAAAGCTTTGAAACATAAATAATATTGCTGAGCTTATGCTTACTAGGGTATCCTATGACACCTTTAACAATCGAATTGCGAGACGAGACTTAAATCCAGATAACCACCCGGTGCTGTCATGAAAGCCACTTTCTATTTCCTTAATATCAGCGTGCAACTATATTGCCTTTTCCTTCAGCATTTCCCCATTGGCTGTATAGAATTTTTTCTTCTCCATGCGAGGATACTTGCTTTTTCTAAAAGTGTTTAACTTAGATGATCCACTTGTTTGGTGAGAGATATTACATTGATTGATGATTTAGGAACTCCATATATATTTCCAAAAATTAAACGATAACTCCATTTTCGATTTTATTTTATTTTTTTTCAATGATTACAAGTTATCAGAAGAAGGAATAGTAGAGACTACTAAGACTAAACTTGAAAGCTCCATAATTAACAGTCTCCAAGGAAAGCCAGATTGTCGAACATGTAGATATCGACTTAACTTGTTGCATTGGAATTACCCCTTTTAGTAGTCTATTTTGGATCTTTATGGTTTATTTTATTAGAATTTTATTAGAATAGAATTTTCATACAAAAAATAGAAAAGTAGATTTATATGATTAGTGTCATTCCCCTTAGGGTAGGGTTTGGCACGTAAATTGAATAAAAATTATTTGAAAAATTATTTTGAAATTATTATGGAAAGCTGCCGATCATTGTTCAGACGGACAGCTAGATAGATGCACATACCGGTAGAGGGACACATCTATATCGACTCGACTTTTGATGCTGAGCAGAAATATATATACTTCATGTTGCATACATTTTTACAAGCTTTATATACCCTTTAAGCTTATGCATACAGTGTATAAAAATTATTTGTATCTGTAAATGACAGAAAATGAAAAAATAACAAACCACTTCCAAGAGTGAAATGAAAACAAGCTGAAGTCTATCTGAAATGTTTATAATTTTTTTTTTTTATTTTTGAGCGACAGTTTAACATTGCAAATGAAATTAAATACAGTTAATAAATGCAACCACAGCAAAAAAGCAACTTGTATCTGACACTTTAGATAGACCAAAGAAGCAAATAAACACATATAGAAAATACATATGTATATAGAAGTATTTATTTAAAATGTATCTAGTATAGTTGTAGCTGGCTTCATATTTGTATTGTGTGCCCATTTGTATATGTGTGCGCGTCAAAGATGAATTGTCATTTGATTTGTTTGTCTGCTTGTGGCAGCAATTTAATTTAATTATTTGCAATTTGGACAAATGCCAAAATTGTATGCGATATTTCTACACACACGAAGCAAATGCAGATGCAGATGCACACAGATACACACTAATATTGATATAAATACGATACACTTACAGACAGAGGGACAAATTGTGGCATTCATTGCATATTGCTGCTGGCAGATATTTGATTGGTTGTTGTTTGCTCGGTTTGAATATACTAAACACACACAGATACACAAGCGGCGTGTTGTGCAGCAGTATGCCATAGAATAAACAGCTTGCAACTATTTAAGCATTTCAACTCCATGAGGTCAAAACTAAAACGAATAGACACGACAGCAACAACCACTTTGTTGCATTACAATTACCACGGATTATGACTACACGAGATAGTGAAGTACAAAATTTAAACAGGCAGCAGGATAATATTGTTGCAGGCAGTCATTCGGCCAGCGTACATGCCTCACTGTTGCCACAAAACGCTTGGGCAACATTTAAAATGTAATGTTTAATGCACATTGTCACTATGCAGCAGCGACGGCAACGGCAACGGCTATAAACCGCACTTGCCACATTACTACATGGCCGAGTACGCCAACACCCATTGTGCCACACCCTCTGCCGCCCACACTGCAAATGCCTATGGCAACTATGCCGGAATACTGTCGCGCTATCTATCTCTGCTGCCTAATATGCAAATGTAATTTACCGCGTTTGGCGCGTGACGTACGTAATCGCTATACAATTACAATGTTGCACACACGCACACACACACACACACGCGCACACTGAGAGACATCCGCCATATGCAGCTGCAGCAAACAATATTTAGTGCTGTATTGCCTCAGCTAACCGAGTCGGAATTGTAGGGTGTATAGCATGCGTGCGCCGCTCCACTTGCGCCTTGGTGCGCTTCAATGCAGGCGACGATTGCATTTGGTGATGTTGAATATTGCCACTAAAGCGCCAACTTCATGCAACATAGACAGACATGGTTGGATAATGAAGTTGCCTTTGCCACTGTCATTGCTAATAATGATGAAGTTGTTCTTGTTGTTGCTGTTATTCAAGGCGTATGCCGCGCTCGGTTCGCGTAATTAATTGATTTTCATCTGGCTTAAGGCGCTTCTACAGTTTGTCGATGACAAACGCACAAACGGATAGACAAGCAGGAAGGAGAGACAGACGGACAGGCAGACACTTGTATGGAGCAACTCTGTAAAGTGAATTTTTTTTTTGCTTTTTGTCGCAGTTTATATTTTGGTATAAACGTATTTTGTTTAATTCTGTTTAATGGCTAATTTGACGAATGATTAGGCTTTTAAATATTTTAAATTAAGTAGCAGCTAACATACCCAGCATTATGGGTCCATGCTCCTGTTAATGAAATTCTAAAAAACTCTTTTTATTACGCCCTACCTACCATTGACTAAATGATTCCAGCATATTTTTACAATAATTAACAATTTAATGTTAAAACATTAAACAAAAATAAAACTTAAAAAAATAAATCATATAATAAGGATTAAATAAATAAATAAAATTAAATTCAAAAGCATTTTTTTTTTACTTTGCAGTACATGATTCATATTTAATTTTATTTTTAAAAATACATTTCGTGATTATGACTTGCATTCGAGCGATAAACTCACGCTTTTGGCAAACATAACAAAAAAAAAACCTCAATATTTCAAATTGTAATTAAAATAAAAACAGCAACATTTTACTAATTAATTGACAAATAAATGAATAACTAATTACGCGCGAGGGAAAATACAGCGGAGTGCAATAAAAACATTTAATTTAATTACAAATAAAATCACAATATGTTATTTAATAAGCCAAAGGTCTAATTTAATAAGCTGCAAACTAATAAAACAATATTTATTTCACAATATTTTTCTTTTTAATTTTTTTGTGTGGCATCATAGTACGTCATGTAGTCATAAATAAATGCAAATAAGCCGCAAGCATCAGGCTTTAAACACTTTTAATGCGTTTTGTTTAAATTTTATATTTTATTAATCAATATTATTTAATAGAAAAAAATATTAACAACCACTGAATACAAAATGAAATATAATATAAAAACTGATGCATGCAACAAAAAATAATAACAATTATGATCATATACAAATTGGATAACTAAACTTAAACCATTTAAAGTGAAAAAGTATAAAATAAAATAATTGCCTTTGTTAGGTTAGTACAAATATTTTGACATTTCAACAAACCCAAAATAACCTGTGACAAATATTTTGTTGTTGTACATGGTAAAAAAAAAACACATAAAAATGTGTAAGTTAAATGGTTTTATTGAAAAGCGAGATAATGATGATGTAATAAAAGCTTAAAAATTATTAGGTTACTGCTAGGAACCAGCCATCACTCCACACTCTTCAACAATCTAAGGCATTGTTCATTTTTAGCCATCCTAACACTATACAATCCTAGATACGAAATCTTTAGATATTTGCTCGAATCTCGTTTCTAAGTTGAATAAGTTCTTTGTTAGGCCCTGTACCGAAGGTAGAAGAGCCTATTGGTTTTGTGCAAATGTATGTAACAGGTAGAATTAATAATCGGACACCCCCCAAAGTTACCCCCATTATGGTCAGGGGCGATAGAGGAGTCGAATAGACATGTCCGTCTGTCCGTCTGTCCGTCCGTCCGTCTGTCCGTCTGTATGAACGAAAGGATCTCAGAAACGGTAATAGATAGAGACTTCGTGTTTTTTGCATTCGACTAGGACTGCTCCGGAATTTTACAAGTTTATTTTAAAAACTTGCCCCACCCCCCTTCCCCATAATATCACCCCCAAGGCTAAAAATTTCTTCGGCACAAAAAAAAGTAACCTTCTTAGCCAAAATCCAAAAAGTTCATCAAAATCGGATAATAAATGACGATTTTATAAGCAATTGAATTTAAGCGACCCTCCTTTTCGATTCATACATAAAAAAATGTTTTAAAAGGCACTTAGTCGTGCAGTGAGAAGTGGTCATGTGTTTGGTCATAAGCTAGGGGAACATTTAATGTGTTTGTTAGGCGACCTGCACTGGTACAGGGCCTCTTACAGGGCCTTCTTACTTGTTTTTTTTATAGACTTTCTGAATAGAATATCAAAATTTTATGAAGTACCGTGTTCTGCTTGGAAAACCCTTTCATTTGATATCCATTATCCATATTAAGAATATTGAAACATATTAAATCCGCCATTTTGTGGTGGCTGCCATCTTGATTTTTATTTTTTTTTTCTTATGATGTTCTACAAGCTATTTTACTTGATACCCATATTAATAGCGTGGAAAAAAATTTTATCCAAATTTTTTGCGATGGTGGTCTTCTTTAATTTTAAATAGTACTCAACATCAGAACTAAAGTTGTGTACCAAATTTCAGATCAATCAGTCAACAGGAAGGGGGTACAATTTTAATTAATAAATTTGCTCCAAACGGGGCAATCTAAAACCAATTAAATTGAACTAAGAATAGTCCACTGATGAAAGACTTAGTTTGGGTCTTAATATTTCCAGAAGCCAAATAGCAATAATAGTGGAACTCCATAGAATATATGTATGTTGGATTGGAGCCATGTTCAAACAACACAACCAATTAATGAATCGATCTGGCAGCAATATTTTATTAGAATTAAAACAAAAAAATTCAAACTAGATGGATCTATATTTTATAGTCCTCAAGTTATCGTTGTTCATTCCGTCTATCTGTCTGTCCGTATGAGGAACGAGCACTTAGAAATTATAAGCTTTTGAGCCGTCAAGTCTTAATATTAAGACGCTCCTTGTCTTTTTCAATACACTTGTGGATCAAAACTTTTCAAAAATATCTAAAGGCTTTTAAGCAAGACACACACATCTAAGCTTGCTAAAAATAAGTTAATTGAGGAAAAGATCACCCCATATGACTGACTGGTCAAGCCAATCACCGGACTTTAATCATATCGAAAACTTATTCAAGAACAAGTTGGCAGAACATCACTGTCTCTTATAAACGTGATTCAACGAAGAAGGAATGGTAATTGATTCCGTGTCACTAAGAATAAGCAAAACTGGCTACTAATAAAAATCAAATCAAAACTAAATTTTCAATATTTATTAGGTTAACGGACCCGCGCTGCTACGCCCCATCGCTGTTTACTTTTTATATGAGACATCATCGAGAATGAACAATTCTTTATATATATATATGATTAGATATAATTTGAGGCAATTGAATTGCATGTAGTTTTAGTAGCACATATGTCATAGGTTTGAATAGCACTAGCAAAAAGTTGGAATAGCGTTAGAGTTTAGCAATTTTTAAGTGTCGAAATTTTATTAATATTTTAACATTAATATTTTGTTGGCTCTGCAGAGTGATTTAGGGTGATCCATTACCATAATCCGGGCTTCCAAAAAATCAGCAATCCGAGCGACAATCAGTCGTTCACAGACCTTTGAAATAAAAGGCAGGTGATTGATCGGCTGATATGACTTGAGGTAATATTCCTACTTGCTAGGCTTGTGGATCAAGAATATAACAGAAGACTTCCACTGTGAAGGGAACTACTGCACCCTTAATAAAGTGTCAAGAATAAATACTATTTAATGTAATGCCTGCTCGAGTAGAACCTTCAAGGTGGTGCTACAAGGCAAGCTGGTGTGATGAGCAACAACATTTCCAGAGGTGAGTTCAGCTATTAATTTCACAGACTTGCCAGAGAGAATGCCTTACAGCGATCTGGTTGTTGACGAGCGAAGATGTTTGCTTGTTCTTCATGATATCGACTCCATCCATAATGGGGACGTAACGGATTGGTTGCAATTTAATAGCTCTAGTGGCCTTCCAGAGTGAGAAACCGTCGCATTTTTCTAAAATACCCGCTGCGTGGATCCTTTAGCACTTCTATAAGTAATTTACACGCACCTTGGCACACAGATTTGTCTCATGAGTGCTGTGATGTCATATACATATATCTTGTGCAACTGCATGTTTCTTTTCCAAAGACCACCACAAGAAACACATGCATGTGGTCAAGATGCGAGCTTTCTCCACTGTGGTATAGATCTTGTGGTAAAACGATATCTTAGGAAGAGTTTAGTTCTAATATTCAAATGGATGGAATTAGTAAGGCTTCTCTGGAAGACAACAACATTTGTATTGCGATTTATTAGTCGCTCTACAGCCATTTGTGCTTTTATGGACATAGAAGTTGCAAGGACCCTCAAAAAGTTGGCTAGTGCAACTACTAGACTTAAGAATAGTCGACTTAAGAATGGTCTGACCTATATTAACATACGGTGCCATTGTTTGGGCGGATAGGACTAACTTAGCAGTAGCCAGCAAACAATTAGCTATAAAGGACAACTTTATCAGAAGATTCAAAGTAGGAATCAGCACTAAGAAAAATTGGGGAAACATACCGTTTCTTCATTTAATATGGATCCAACTGTAAACCCAGTTTAACAACGTGGTTTAGTTAAACTGGGCTTACAGATGGCTTCATATCAGATGAAGAAACTGGCGCAGGGGTTTTCAAACCTAGAAGTAAGAATTTTGTATCAGTAGAGAAATTCACCAGTATCTTTCAGGAAGAATAGAAGTTGGGGGCGAACTCGGGCCAGGTACAATGGGTATCCTGAAAAAGATACAGATTTAAGCCAGGGATATGTTTTGGGGAACTTTAAAGGCTTAAGAGAAGCCAAAAAACTGCAACAAATTAAGAAATTTGGAACGGAGTTAAAAACATTCTAAGAATGGTTTCAGTTTTCCTGATTGGACACTGCAAACTTAGAAGACACTTATTGTAGATATAGTTTAGAAGCTGACGAAACTCCAGAACATATTTTGGAGGACTGTCCAACTTTGACTCTAACCAGGAACAAGTATCTTGACAATTACCAAGTGACAGGATGAAGTGTTGTATGTAGATACTACGGTCAGGGCACACTAGACTTAGAAAGGTTGTAACTACCCATAAACAATACAGAGATAAACAATTTAATGGGAGAGACAGCAGTATTAATTCTTATTTCTTTCTCTGTATTTGTTATTGGTTGTTGTTTTGTTACTATCGATAAGTTTTGGCTTACAATAATCTGGAAAAAAGGACGATGCCACTTTCCTTCATAATAAACAATATTGCGATGGTGTAAGGTGTCAGGAAGCCATGGAAAGAGCTGCCTTTTTTTATGATGTAATTTGCAACCACATATTATAAACTTCATCCACTTATGTGAGTCTAAATTTAAAATTTGTTTAGCCCTATCCGTTACAGTCCACTAAATCCTGCCAAACAAAATGTCAAAATGTTCAATTAATCTTGTGTGCATTTATTTTATGTATTAATTAAATATTTATTAGCTCAACTTAATTAAAACGCATACACAATGATTTGCTCAAAAGTCTTCTAAGTGCGAAATATGTATATGTTCTGATGTGTGTGTAAATAGATTTCATAAATTTTATTGCAACGCTACGACGACGACGAAATGATTTTAATTATTATTTGGGGCCAGTTTGATTCGAAGTCGATTCGAAACGAGTCAAGTTGTGATGGCGACTAATAACAAGCGTAACAAATTGGCTAATAACATACAAAATGAATTAGTTAGACGTAGGTAGGCGTTGACAAAACAATTTTATGCATTAATTTGGCAAATATTCTAAATTATATGATTGCATAAATTAATGCAAAATATTTTATGGAATTGAATATATTTATGCGTTATACTATATATGCCTGATGATGAGCGTGTAGCGAAGCGAGTGATTTATTTTAAATGCGATGGCAGCTTTTAATGTGATTGGCTCGCAGCGGCGTTTTTGTTTAGCATACAAGAATATCTCAGATACATTTTCGACGATACAATGTTTGTATACGCTGTCGGTCCATTCATACATTTGTGTATTCTGTGAATATGTTAAATTTAAAATAAAGGCGGAGTCATCTAAATACTCATTCCTCCAACGAAGAGCGTATTTATTTTTTAATAGCTGCTGCTGCTGCTGCTCATTTGGCCGGCGGTGTTCGTCTGAGCTACTTTGTGGGCGTGTGCTACGCTCGCAGTTGCAGCGATTTGCTAATAGTCTGGCAATTAGCAAGTCCATAGCGATGACAGCTGTTTATTTTATTTTTTTGAAAACATTTTTTTTGTTTCTGTATTAAAAACAATATTTCATAATTTGAAAATAATTTTAAAATAAATACAAAAATAAACTTTAAACGTTTCGTTTTCAGTTCATTTCACTGAAAATATGTGAGCGAGAAAAGCAAATTTATTTCAATAATTATTTCTGTTTGACGTTATTATTATTTAAGTGAAATCGTACAACAAATACTCTACGCAAATGCAGATACATATGCCGTAGCCGTATAATCGATTTATGTGCATATTCTATATTTAAATATGCACATTATTTGTGCAAATATGCTTTACACTGACATCGGTAATTAATAACATAATCAGTGCTGCATTGACCTGTCATTTTAAATTATCCTTAAAGGACATGCACCGAATGCAGAATACATTACAATGCACACCGCACTCAGACACACACACACACACGCAGAATCAAATATCACAATGGCACGTATGCAAACGAGCCAATAAACAGCACATGTTGCATTTACACATGCGAGGGTGGTTTCATAGATTACCAATTTCCATTATATAATTACTAACAATATTATCCAAGTATTACTTGTGGAACTAACCTCGCTTATAAATTTATAATCTGGCTTAAGTGGTTTGAGTTATAGCGTATCATGAGAAATGCATTTATGATATACATCTGCGAATATTAGGCTGATGCGAAACAATGTTTGGCCATACGTATGGAATTTGTAAAAATATGTCATCGTTAAGCACTTAAATTGCTTTATTATTTAAATCGCTATATTAGCGCTATATATAATACATATTTAGATATACATGGCTCTTGTGACATACTTAGTCTTTGTAATTATTTTAAATTCGCTTAAGGCGAAAAAATGAACGTTCTCCACTGCAATTTGTGACCATAATGAAAAGGAATATTCTAGTAGCCACCTCCTCATTTTGGAAAATTTCTTCACAACAATCTGCTTTTATGTGTTCATGCAGGGCTGATATACTCAAGTCTGTCGATTCACTTATTAGAGTGTGTCTAGTAACGCATCAAATGACAATCGTGAATCGTGATGTAATTATGTAATCGTGATATAATTTGGCAGCTGTTCGGAATCATTAGATTTTAGTTGTTGAGTAAAGCTAAAACGTGTTTTAACTTCATCGTATGCATTCGAGCGTTTCGTTAACTGAACATAAAAATTATGGATTATAGAAATAAATGTGTTTATACGAAACTTTTCTTTACCGTCCAATGTTATAGCCTTATGGTGCTTTCATAAATGTGATGCGTGTGCTGCGAACCATTTATCTTTGCGAAGAATGCTTATAGTCAGCATTTGCATTAATCACTTTGGCAGCCAATTCTTATTGCTTAGATGGCCTTCAACCGTCGATCTGACATGGCCGCATAGTCTTGTGCGCCAGTTCTTTTTAATGCCAAGCATGCTGAGATCTCTCCATACCTGTTCATTCCAACACATGTCCGGTCGTCCTCTATTTCAGCGACCGCCAATAAAATTTTAAACCAAAACCAACTGCTGGTTATTTCGGATTCAAGATAGACGAAGTATTCTACAACATTGAAGTTGAAATTATCATTCGTCACTGACCGTCCAAAAGAATAACTTGCTGACTCGCCATTGTTGCGTATCCATAATATCAATATCATCCACGTAAGCGAGCAGCATCTTCTTCTTTTTGGATCATCGAGCTTGATATATTCTATATGTACGGGCATCTTGCTTGAAAACTGTCTTTGTACTAAACGGTTCGGAGAGGTTTGTTCCTACCATGGCAAAGCTTTGCAGTTGGTTTACTCTTAGAGAGAGAGAGAGTCGCCGTTAATCAGTCGAAGTCAAAGGTCAAGGCAGTTCGTCGTCAAAGGTCAAGTGACGAGTTCAGATCAGTTGTCAGCCGCGTCCTAAGCCGAAAAGTCGTGTGAAGCAGTCCGCCGTAGTCCGCATATTAAGCTGTGCAACTAAATTGTTAAAGCATTCTTATATTTAATTTATATTTACACAACTAAGTTAAGATCACATAGTTCTAACAATACTTTAATAAAGGTTCAATTTTCTCAGACTAATATTTAACCTTGACATATATAGCTTCAGTCTATTACACAAAAAGCGCGACAGAACCATATATAAATGACGCAAACAGCGGCATCTTATATACTCCGCAAGAGATGCAAACAATCCAGACATCCGTTAGCAGAACGGTTTCCAATTTGTCCATTTTTTAAGAAGACTTCGAACCTCGTCTCTCCTTTTTGAACATTGTTATTGGCAATTGATGCTAGATTGGCAATTGATGCTAACGCTTTGCAAAGCGTTAAGAGCATCAGCGTGTGAAGATTATCGTGTTTTTGAGAGGGATTTCAAAACGTTGATTCTAGCGAGACATGTTGTCAAATTTGTTCATCGAGAAAGAAAACGAACAGATTTTGGATGAAATAAAATAATTGTATGAAAGCAATGCAATTCTTTCATTTCATCCAAAATCTCTTCCAACCGCCTGAACTCCTTCCTAAATCAGAGAATATGCTGCACACGGGACAAAAATCGTGAATTCACACTTGTCTTTTATTCTTGCCTGAAGATCGCTACTTTTCAGCCATATTTACAGCATTGTCGTAGGTCTGCCCTCGATAATCTTTTATTAGAATTTGAAGGCTATCCAAAAAGCTGAAGACGGTTTCTGCAAGCGAACAGAACATAACAGAAATGCTGCTATGTGTTGAGCATTGTACTTCTACATTGGTAAAAATTGCAAAAATCTTTCAATAGCTTCTCCGTCTTTGACGTTCCGAACAATGATTGTAAGTTGGTCCACATAGGAGAGATCTGGTGGTTCAAGGTTGGCGTCCTCCTCTACCAACTGTCCAGAGCTGCTAGGAAGTACCAAGTTGTAATCTGTCGGTCGCAGAAACCGCTACAAGTTGTATGCAACCCAACTAATTTTCGTTCCTTAGTAACCAAACAATTTTATTGTCCCCACGGAAGCAAGAAATTTGACCACTGCAACAATTTCTTTGAGTACATTTTTCCAATAATTGACTTGTTCACTGGTAAATGCGCTAATAATGGTACCTATTGATGGAGCCACTTTCTTTCAATACTTTCATTGTTTTTAAGTTTCCGAGCGAATACATTTTTAGATAAAGTCTTTCTTTTCGTCTTACCGCTTATATCGTGAAAACTTGTGGAAGTTTCTGAAAAGTCACCGTTTTTGTTTTGGAAAAACTCAGTTTCTCTACATATCCAAACATAACATACTTCTTCCATTAATATTACATCACAGTAGGTATCAGGATCGTGGGAAATATTCGTTATTGCGGTGTTCACGAGTAAGTTGCTGCAGCTTGAAGAGGATGATCCATGCTCTAATGTGCAATTATGCTTTGGAACTGGTTCCTTTCGCGTTACACGTGGTTCTCTTTCCTAAACCAATATCTTCAGAGGTAATTTGAGTTGATGTGTTCGAAGTATCAGTTTCTTCGTGTGCTCAGAATGAGGTTAGTTTTAACAGTTTTTTAGTCGATTCTTTCTCTTTTCTGAACCACTTAAATATGTTATTATCGGCATTCCAAAGCTGAGATCGAAACAACACCAAGACGCCAATACGAAGTCTTAAAAACAATTATTTAAAACAATAATCGAGTCGAAAAAACATTGTTTGACATATGAAATAGAAGTGGGGAAAGCATACAAATACAACATAAACTATTCCGCAAGTCGTGATCGGCAAAACAATCATGTATCTTCTGTCTGCTAGATGACATAATTTTGCATTGGATCTAATAATTTATTTTTAATTGTTTTTCCACAAAAGCAAACTGATAACTCATATGTTTACTAAACGACACTAATGCTATCTCGATCCTCCGCCGGGCTCTTGTGAAATATAAAATGGATTCTCCAAATCGAAACTAAACATCAGCCTGTAAAAGGCAAATACATATATGGTCTACTTTCCTATTCGCTCTTATACTCAATTTTTTTTGTTTCTTAACAATTTTTTAAAAAATTTTATAGTGATCCGGATGACAGAGGTTCTCGAGCGCCCTTAAGACAGAACTGCTCACAGGTGATGTGATTCGCCACTCTAGCAGCATACTCAGATAGCTAAAAAACATCTTACATGAGGTCTCATCAGGTTGTTAAGCGTGACTTCAAAATAATTTCCCCACAAAACTACATTACTATGACTTGCTGTCATTAACGACCACATTCCAGTGATTGGGCAATCTGCTGAGACCGTTCAGGAACTATTGTGAAAGCTCCGCTGTGTCGCTACGACTCTCGGAGTTGGCTGCGAAAACAGTGTCATCCGCTTATGTAGCCATCAACTGGAGCCGGTAAATCTGCAGTATATACAGAATCGATTTGAGGACACTTTCCTTAGGTACTTCCGCTTCAATGCAGAGAATGTCTGAACGTACATCGCGAACTTCGAACATAAAATGATGGCGAAGTAAGACATGCTGAACAACTCGATAGACTTTTCCTGGAGTACCATTGTTTTTCCTTAAGTTAAACTGATGGTTCGAATAATCATTCTGCACATTTGGAACAAACCCATTTGCCTTTAAGAACTAACCGGGTTCTCTAGTTTACCAGTTTTCGGAACGATCACAAACACAACATATTTTTATTGTGAGTGAAAGACATGAATGCGAATCAGGGCGTTACAAAGTAACACGAAGTGCTTGAGTATCGTAGTCAGTGGCTTTAGTGGTTTTGAACTTTTTGATGTAAAACCATGTATCATCTGGCGTAATGAGCTCATAATATATAGTATTTTCCTCAGCGCGTCTATATGCTATCTTATCCACACATTGCTTCTGTTTTACCAGATATATAACCGCAGTTTCTCAAAGAGTGCAGTTTGTAGTATGAAGATGGGCAGGCTGCATGCCAAACATTGTGCATTCTGAAGTATCATATTACGCTGAATCCATAGTGTAATGATACAAAGTGCCGCAACTCTCAAAAAATAAGTAACTTTTCACTCAATTCATCAAACTGAAATCGCTCAAACTGTGCAACTTTTCGCTGCTAATATAGAATAAAGTGCAACTATTTTGAGAGTGCATGCATAAAGTGGCGTCACTATGCATCATTATACTATGCGCTGGAGTATCTATTTTTATTGTTGCCTAAAACATAATCCGACACTAAATGAATGCTTCGCCAACTTAATGCCTAGCTAGTGTTAATATTTTTCATATAACGATGCATTAAACATCAAATACAAATTCAGTTTTCCACACCAGCCCAAAATGAAGTCATACATTTTGAATGCTTATTTCGTAAATGCAATACAATATTGTATAATAATTAATTAAATAGACTTAAATGCAACTGTTGCAAATCTGACTAAACAATGAAAACAGCAACAACAACAACAACAACAACAATTTCAAGAGCCAAAACTAAGTACACACAACAACAAGAACAAGCTATACAAATAATAATAGCCACACATGCTAATGAACAATGTCCAAAACTGCATGCATATACATTCACTGCAAATGGATGGAGTGTATTCTACAGATACAAATTAGAGCATTATTATTATTATTTAACATATTTAGCGTGTAATGATTATATTGTATCTGATGTTGCTGTTTCATATATATATATATACTATATATATATATTATCTCCATAAATCTACTGCAAGCATAAACTAAATGTGCTACACAGTGGTATGAGAGCGGTTGGAAAATGTTGCGTGCAAGTAGGTGTACGGCGTGCAGAGTCAATGGAGAGAAAGTAGCTGTTAGTTAAGATTTATGGCATTTTATTGCTTTGTGCAGTTACTGTCAAATCCATACAAAACCAAGCAAACACACAAGCAATAAATGCATACATATATACACGGACGTATGTACTTGCAAACTTATGAACAATTAAACTATATGCATATTCTGACAAACATTGTAAATAACAAGACGTCGTATAAAGAGGTATGCAGCAAAGTCCTTTCGGCTATTTAGATTGCTCAAACAGTTTCAAATTTCCTCTTGAAGTACAAATTTTGTTGTTTAAAGCTTTTGAGTGTAATGAAATTAATTCTACTTTGATGTAATTTAATTTAAAGTGTTTCTTTTTTATTTTATTCATACAAAAAAACTTACCACATAATCACTTAATAAAATCTGGAATAGCTAATTTAAATAAATCCTCAAGCTTATATTTGTGGAAAGATACAAATTTCTTGGCTCTAGAAGCCTCAATAATTAATAAATTATTGTTTTTCAATAATATTTTTAGTTAGATAAATATTCAGGTATCGTAACTGTAGAATAAAATGGTTTTTAGAGTTATTTAAGAATTTTTTATTAATAATTATTACTGATTCTAATTATATTTATCCACTAGCTTAACACGCGATATATATTTTTTATGATATTCTTAGCGTAGGTTTACACTAACCTGATATCTAGCAAGAATCTGATTTTTTAACAATTTCGGCGTATCGCCCCTCCGATTTTGAACAATCTTAACAGGTTTACTTCTTCTGATCCTCTTAACATGTATACGAAATTTCATCTCAGTACCTTAAATGAATGCAAAGATATGACAAATTTTGATTATAACTTATATTGGGATGGGGCAACTCCCCCTCCAATTTGGTCAAAACGTAGCCTATGTTCTTTTGCATCATCCCATCTATCTCTATACTAAAATTCATATGAATTGGTTGAGCGGTTTAGCCGTAAGAGAGGAACATACATCCATACATACAAACTTTCGCATTTATAATATAAAAGTAAGATAGGATTAGTATAAGATTATCATAGAAATTTTTTTTTAATAAAAGTCTACATTAAAAGTCATCGAAATAAATTGCGTAGTGTCATCGCTGTAAACAGTTGGTATAGGCTAGAACCAAATATTTTATTTCCTCTCAGGATTTTCTTTTATTTGCTGTGCTAAAAAAAAAAATTATTTCCTTCTAATATTCCACTATATTTTTTCCTCCGGCTTCGAATTTTAAAACAAAATTTCACTCTCAAGAGTTTCCTCGTTATCAGAATCTGTGCCCGTCAGTTCTATCCTTTGTAAAAATTTATCCAATTAAGCGCAAGTACTTTGGTTTTCGTCCTACGGGGCTTTTAACAACTAATGGCGTACCACTTGCAGCTGGTTCTTCAGTTAAAATTATTTTCACAAAGTGATCGAAGCGTTGTTGACTACTGCAAGAATATGTACATTGAATTCCACCTCGTCAAGATATCAATACCCGGTAATAATTTATATTAATAATTCCAAAATAAAAATTAAATAATTTAATACTTCTATGAAAAGCATTTTCAGCAGATGACTTCGATTTATTTTTTTTAATAATAAAGGAGAAAATTGCTTTGAACTTTTACATCTTTAATGATATTGTTGTAATCGAGTTCATCTTCTACATATTCACGACATGCCTAAGTTCTCGATGGCCTTTCCATAAAATTTTTTTGAACTAACTGAATAAGTATCCAATTTTGTAACTGTTTTCTGACTCCAATATATGCAAATATTCAACATGACTTTTACAAAGAATTCAAGTCTTACAGAAAATACTCTATCAACGCTAAATTGCATACTGTTATCGGCTCGGAAAAAATACTTTATTTCCACTCAATATTTTATTACATTTTTTTTTTTTTCTTTATTCATCATCTATGCATGCATCTGAATGCAAACATCTCATAAAGCCTTTATAATTGTAAAGATTCCTTGTTATAAAACAATCATTAAATCTTTAAATATTCAAGTGTATGGTTGAAATAATTTTAGCAAATTTGACTAAAAAATATAATTTTTCTTTTAAATTAAAACAAATGGTTTTGACATTTTAATACAAAATTTGCTGTGGTAAGCATATACAATTAAAGAATAAATTTGAAGATATTTTCTTGCATCGTTTTTTTTTGGTTTGATTCTGTCAACTGCATCGCTCCAACTCAGTTTGGTATATGTTTATCTGTCAGTTGATAGGCGGAGAAACTATGAAGTAGCATGTGTTATGGTGGTTCGCTGATGAAGTGGCTCACTAGTTTTTTTCTTATTTTAAATAGTTAGTTTAGAGGAACATGACAGCTGAATTCCACAGCACACCTTCTTGTGGACCGAGCTGAAGCTTAACAGAATACTTTATAAAGATTAAGGTAATTTAGACCAATATTGTCGTTTCTAGCAAATTTTTCTAATATAAATTAAACATATTTTTTATAAAAAAATTCAGAATTCATGTTAAATCCTGCTTTCGCTTTGTGAAAAGGAGGAGGCGTTCATTACATTCATTGAATGCAAGTAATATAAAGAATGAATAGAATCTGACAGTATCTAAATTTCCAAATTTTAAAACTATCCAAGCTATCTAATTTTATAAGGACAGCCAGACAGAGAGACGGACAAACGACTTTTTCATATCAACTCGCCATTTTATGCTGATTAAAAATATATTTGCTTTAAAGTGCCTTTAAGGGTAACAGGGTAATTAAATTTATCAATATCATCTCAAAACTGGAAGAATAAACAATGGAAGAATTTTTGTTTGGTTGTCCGAATGTGTCCGTAATCACAACCTGACCAGTAGTCCAAGCGAAAGCAATAACAAAAATAATTCTACAGAAGAATCCTATAAAATTTATAAGTTTTTTGAATAATTTTAAAGTATACAGTTTTTGAGAGAGTTTTATGGAGAAAATAAAAAATATAAAAGGTGTGACTATGTTGTTTATAAAAGAAAATGGAGAATATTTAGTGATGTGGATATTAAAAGGGTTGGTCTTTTTTTCAACATGTCACTGTAGGACACCAATAAAAGTTTGTAATAGTAAATAGATGAAGCTATTCAAGCTATTCCACAAAGCGGGTCCAATTTATACCTCTGTTGATTTTTAACCAACTTTTATAGTTTATAGTAAAACATTGGCAGGTAAAATCTTCAAATAAGTAATCGAACATTTACTTACACCTTTAAAATCGGAAACACAAATTCGAGGTTATATATTTTTAAATGTATAAAGTTAGGCAAGAAACGTTTTTTATCAAGCAACCACCGAACGTCAAGTTTTCGACAAAAAAAATCCAATTTCGCTATGTCTGGTGCAGTGTGTTTAGAGTAATGCATTGAGGACAGACTGATTCCATACATTAGAGCTAACTGTGATGACAACTACGTGTTCTGAACCGACCAAGCTACCAAGCACTTGGAATAAAAGAGCATCTATTTGGTAGCCAAGTCAATACTACCAACATCCCGAAGGCTCGCTTCATCTAAGATTTTTGGTCAATTCTAAAATGTCCAGCATTAAGCGGACTCTACTAAAACAAGTAAGAAAATACAGTCAGGCGTAATCGACTGTGAGAGGCCCTGTACCAGTTCAGGTCTCCTAACAAACATATTAAATATTTCCCGAGCTTATGACCAAACTTATGACCACTTCCGACTGCACGAATAAGTGCCTTATAAAACATTTTTTTATGTATGAAAAGAAAAGGGGGTCGTTCAAATTCAATTGCTTATAAAATCGTCATTTATTATCCGATTTTGATGAACTCTTTGGATTTTTGCTAAGAGGGACGTTATCTCTATAATTTTTTGTGCCGAAGAAATTTTAACCTTGGTGGTGATTTTATGGGGAAGCGGGGGAGGGGCAATATTTTAAAATAAACTTGTAAAATTCAGGAGCAGTCCTAGACGAATGCAAAAAACACGAAGTCTCTATCTATTACCGTTTCCGAGATACTTTTGTTCATACAGACGGACGGACGGACGGACAGACGGACATGGCTATATCGACTCCTCTATCACTCCTGACCATAATGGGGGTAACTTTGGGGGGTCTCCGACAATTAGTTCTTCCTGTTACATACATTTGCACAAAACCAATAGGCTCTTGTACCTTCGGTACAGCGCCTAATAAAAATAAAAAACAACAAATACAGAGAGAGAAATATTAATAAAACTAACTCACATTTTCATTTCTATCACTACTGGTTTGGTGTGAAAATTATGTAATAATGAGAGAGAGAGAGAGAGAAATAAAGAAGAAAATGTTTCCACTCTAACATCAGTTTATCATGGCCATTTGCTGGTTTGTCTAAATCTTCCTTTTGCTTAATTGTGCTTATAGCATCGAAGCTTTATTCGGAGAGTGAAAAAAATTATGTTTCCAAAATTTTGGAATTAGCTATTCAAGGTTTCTTTTTTAAGTCTCGGATTACTTATTTCAATAAATTTTAAGTATTCTCTAGTTTTATGTGTCGCTCTTCAATATAAAAAACTTGCTTCAGACTCCCACCATTCACTTGAAATGTATCACAACAGGAATTTTACGACTTATTTATCGAATAGTTTTTGAAAATTCACTTGTTCTTCCTTCAGAGTCCTATTATAAATCTAGCCAAATTTATTGTAAGACCCAACCAAATTAACTCACATAAATCAATTTGGATAATACAAAGTATTCCAAAGGAGATGCATAACAGACAAAATTTTTGATTCCAAATTCGAATTATGTTTGGGAACGCATAAAAAAAAATGAAATTTCTCTGTTTGCCTTGATGTGTTTTTCTTCTTTTGGATTTTTAGAAATAAAATAATTTTTTATTTTATGCATTTTATGCGCTGCGGTTTTTGGGCAGACGTTGGCCCAAAAGCATAAAGTGGCATAAATTATGCTTAGTAGGCCAATTGCAGGGTGAAGTGGTGGGCAGTCGTGGCAGTCGGATGACTGAGGGCCTGAAAATGGCACTTGAGTGGCTGCCTCCTCGGCAACGCAGCAGCGTCATCGCACTGATTATATTTATTTGTGTCTCGAAGTGTTTTAGTTTTTGGGGCCTTTGCGAAAAGTTGCCTTCATGCTTTCTTGGCTTTTAATTGGTTTTTAGTTGCATTCGGCATTTGGGCTTTGCACAAAATATTTCAAAAGCGAAAATAAATCGTTTGACTGAATTTATGCTAAAACATTTTCTGTTTAAAAGTTTTCGATTTCGACAAGTGCAAAGTTTTAGATTATTTTTAAATACTACAGAAGAAGTATTGTAAATAAATTCAGTGACTCCTTTGGGAATAGTATTACATCGCAGCTAATCAGCCGCAGAGCCAGCAATTACCATAATTTCATTTATTTTCCGCAGAATTTCTTGAAGAAAAAAAATTTTATGCTAAATTACATATTAAGCATAATTTGAAGATGATTTTTCTTGGCACAAGTTGGCGGCGCGCACACAAAACTCAAACGAAGCGCATAGCTGGCTAAGTGAAAGTGCACAAGACGGACGGACGGACGGATTGGATCTCATATGAGGATCTTAGATGAAGACAGCGCACAGCATCCGCAGCAGCAGCATCAGCATAGGTTGAAACATTTCTCACATTTCTGTGTTTATGTTTGTTATTTTTCTCATTTCGAAAAATACATTTCTTGAAATGAAAATTAATTATATTAAACACACAATAAACTCAGCGTGACTTCTGCAAAAGAACGCCAAGTGTACAGCAGCCAAGTAGTATAGCAGGAGACAGCCCCCAATACAATTCGAATGAAAATAGCAGCAGACAGCAGCGGAGAAAAATATGAAAAAGCTGCATGTTTATGCGCTAAACTATTTATGAAATTACATACGAAATGCAACGTCGAGATATGCTTTGGGAGGACGACCGACCGACCGACCGAACAGTTGTGGAGCACGTTCTAAAAAGGCATTTTCCATTTTGGAAAATTATGCTCGCGCTGATTGAAATACTACTTAACAAATGGAGAGAATATAATATAGAATGCGCTGTGCTGCTGCTCGGTCATTAAAAGCCTATTCTGTGCAGCATTTGTTCCAACTTTGAAAGTTATGCTTTGCTATACACGGATTTTCTTCGATCTCAATGCGCTGTCATAAAATTATTTTTAATCTTTATGTCAGATTTAATAAAGGCCCTTTTTTTCCTGTTGCTTTTTATTGAGCAACACTTTGCGTTTTGTGTTTTTCTTTTGGAAGACATACAACTTTGTGCTATAAATAAATTTTGGAAAAAAATTTGAATCGTGTGGAGAAAAAGTTGACAGCGCACTCAGTCATTTAAAAGTCAATAAATCATAAGTGAAAATGTGGCTATTTATATTTGTTCACTCTCATTTGGTCTTAGGCAGATTTGTAGGCCATCAAAACACTCATAAAAGCGAAGCACTTGAGTTATGAAATTCTAAATGAAAATGTTTCAAACTGAAATACATAAATGGAGAAAAAGTGTTGATGGAATGCCATACTTTCTCCCATAACTGTGTCTAATAACTCGAGAAATTAAAAGCTCGATTAAGCATAAACTAAATGGTGCGCATGGATCGTGTATTAAAGTCTGTACGAAAAGTACCGGACATTTTAAGATAAAACATAAAAAGAAACGAAGTTTACTTTCTCAAAGTATGCCCTCAGCGAGTGGTGTAAGATAAGCCGGCAATTAATTAAAATTTTATCAAATTCAGTTTGTGTCGTGAATTCCAATGAAGTTAATTGAATAAATATACTTCATAAGTCTTTGTATAGTATTGATAATTATGACCTATTAAGATCTTCGCTGTCAATTAAAAGAGAAGGTTTGCAATGAGCAATTCTTATGCTGTTGGCTATGCAATAATATTTCGCACTGCAAATGCACCTTCTGTCGCGTTCTTGATGGTATCATTTAACGCAAAGGATTTCGCTGGACTTGTGTGGACTGTAGGGTATTAAAATGGAGATATTTTTGTTTTTGAAACAAACGAGATTTGGCTTCATTGAACTGAAACTAGATTCTAAAACAATGAACGATACATTTCAGCAGCTATAAAATGATATATCTTAAAACCTCTCCAAAACGGAGTAAATCTATTCCCCGAAATCTAAGTCATCTTTGGTAATACATCCAAAATCCGCCAAATGCGTCTTTATTACAGAACCTCAAACTGTCACTGCTGATATATCTGTCATGACCTTTCAAATGACAACGAAAAATTCTATTTCATCTGTGAAGCCAATGATGTTGAGTCAGATACAACCCGTGAAGAGTGAAATGCTTCGGTCAGATGCTAATGCAATAAATCGAATGGCTTTACTGTGGTTGCACCACATAAGCCGATATTTATTTCTCGCCTTACAGCAACAATAACTGAAGCTGATATCAAGACATACATAAATTCGAATAATTATTCTTCCCCGAATTATTCGGTTTCGAAATTTAGATTTTAACTATTCTCCCACATTTCTTCTTTCAAAGTGATGGTTCCATACATTCCTCTCATCTAGTTTTTGGTCACAAACGTGTAACAGCAAAATATGGTACTTCGTCCTCTAAAAAATTAAAATGTTGTTTTTTACAGAGACATGGCTGCAGCCTCTTACTCTAAATTCAGAACAATTCTGTTACAATTTTGATTCATTCAGAAAAAATGGTCCCTATCGTTCTGGCGGAGGTGTTCTGATATCAGTTAAATCATCTCTAATGGCTTAAGAAATTTATATTTCCGAAAGGGCATATACATTACGTGCTCAGATAACCCTACTTCTTCATTTGGGTGATTTTAATTTACCTAATATAAAATGGTCCAAGACTCATGATTCGTTTATCTATCATATTCGTCTATATTATCTGCCAATAATGGCTTCCTGGATAGTCTTCTTGATTTTTCTTGCAAGAGTGTAATAGTATTTGCACCATTTCAGTGCTTTTGACATATCTGGTAACAGTTAACCTCCAATAATATTACCAGAAAATAATTACCATCCTACTTTGCAGCTATATTTTCAGCACAATAAAGTTTCTTCTTAAGGCGATAATAATAGATCTTTAAACAGAGTCAGATGTTATAAAAAAAAAACTGATTATGCAAAATTGAATCAGCTATTATTCAGTACTGATAAGTTGAAAGCCTTAGAACTTCACTTCTTTTGTAAATTGGATGCAGTCCTATCTATCTTGCTTGTGTAAAACTATAGATTTTTTTTTTCAAGGCAGTTCTAAACATAGTCTATATTTGAATTCGTAACATGCTTGGAGTTTTATGACCTACTTTTGTTCACGGCCTTAGGGATATTTTTAGGCCCTGTACCGAAGTTACAAGAGCCTATTGGTTTTGTACAAATGTATGTAACAGGTAGAAATAATGGTCGGAAATCCTCCAAAGATACCCCCATTATGGTCAGGAGTGATAGAGGAGTCGATATAGCCATGTCCGTCTGTCCGTCTGTATGAACGAAAAGATCTCGGAAACGGTAACAGATAGAGACTTAATGTTTTTTGCATTTGACTAGGACTGCTCCGGATAACGTCCCTTTGATCCAAAAAGTTCATCAAAATTGTATAATAAATGACGATTTTATAAGCAATTGAATTTGAACGACCTGTGATACTTCCGTCCCCCTTTTCTTTTCATACATAAAAAAATGTTTTATAAGGCACTTATTCGTGCAGTGAGAAGTGGTCATAAGCTAGGGGATTATTTAATGTGTTTTTTAGGCGACCTGAACTGGTACAGGGCCTCTTACAGTCGGTTACGCCGGACTGTAATTTTCTTACTTGTTATTAATGATGTGTTATACGTGATGTGCGCTCAAACAGACATAAATTTTTTTAAGATTTTATTATAAGTATGGATTACTAGGTAGTTAGCACTGCAACCTTTGCAGGTCTATTTTTCCCCGACCCTAGTATTTACCTACAGCACTTCATGCAGCACTGCCGTCTTAAAGCGGGCCACGAGGTTTTTAGGATTGAGTGCGCGGTGCACCATCCTTGCTGTGACTTGGTAATTACCAACATATTTGTGCCTAATTATGTCTAAAGTATATTTTCCGGTGATTCGTCATCTTCCAAATATAATCTCAAGGTGCTACACTTTCTGCAGAGTCTAATTAGAGAACCTGATATCATTCTTAGAGCGTTGCTCTTGAGTCCATTGTATATTTCTGATCTTTGATTATTTTAATGGCCCAACAGTTGTTTATACTATTGTACGGCTTCACAGTTCTGCCAGAACATTTCTTTTAATTATTTGTTTTTTTTTTTTTTCTTACAAGGATCCTGAGTGTTCCTCGACTGAGTCAGGAAAACTAAGGACCATTGTAGTGAAAGTCTGCTTGCCATCTTGCCAAATTATTAACTTTTTATTTTTAGGTATATCCACGTGGCAAGGTTTCCAGTATAGAGTTATCTGATTTAATCATTTGAACTTAGCGCTGTATCAGAGAATATTACAATGTTTCGATTATTGTATATAAATGGTGTAAAGTTCTGCCTGTCTAGCGATTCAAAGAACCGAAAACTGCCACACTTGTTCCTTCAAACTGTCTGGAAACCATCTTTTAAATAACTGATTAACCATGTTTTAATAATATAGTTTTTCCATTTACACAGAGTCCTACATTAAACCTGCTGATGAAGCTGCCATCATACCATGGTTGTTACTAAGGCTGCACAGTAGGTCACTTAATTGATTGTTGACATGATGAAGAAATGAAGTATATTAAAACTTCATTAAAACTTCAATATTAAGTACTAAGTATCTATATTCTACGCCTAATTTCCACAAAACAAAGTTTTGCCCAATTAACCTACTTAAATATTTTAATAGATAAATTATCAAATAAAAACTTAATTCAATTAAAAAATGTTTATATTAAAAAATTGTAACATCAAAATATGACCCCACACAATTAACCGCCATAAATGGCTCTCAACTGTGCATCTCCCGCCTGTGAAGGTGGCCATTTCGTGTACAAACATCGCAAACATCAAATCTGTTTAACAATTTTTTATTGTTTATTAAGGTATTATGTAGTGCCCAGATAGACAGATAGATAGCACAAGAACACGCTGGCCCATACGAGTACATATTTATTATAAACAATTCGCGGCAGCTAATATTGCGAGCGCAAGAGATGAGTAATTATCAATTGTGGACGATGGTTTGTGGTTGAATGCTCCAATTGACGGCGGAAATTAGCTCAAATTTTTAAATAGACGCGCGTATATTATAAACAAAAGGCAGACAAATGAGATATACAAATCTTTCGATAGAGCCAAAATATGTATCGTATGGTATGGTATGTATGTATAGCAATAACTTAATAGATACTCGTACTCGCACTCGTACCATTTATGTATGTAGCCATTCGAATTGGGAAATCACTTTGCGCTGTGTTGCGGATGTGGCATAAATTCGACTGATGTGTTGTGTTGTGCGCGGTAGTAGAAGGTGGATGATTGCTGCGACTGGCAGCTCATAATCCATCTTCATCGATAAAACAAACAAATTTACTTATACGCATGTATATATATATATATATATTATATATATGTATATTCTCCAACCATCCAATCTATCTATCAATCCATCGACGCGCACATTTATGTAGTTATACTCGCTTAGAGGCTTTTAAATAGCTCATCGTTTTGAGGAAGATGCTGCTGTTGGTTATGATGCTATAAATATAATTATTACACTGTGCAAAATTGAGTGGCAGCAAATATTATTTCCAAGAATTTGGCAGACTACAAAGTGCGGAAAATTTGAGTGATGCATGCAGTTAATTGATTTCCAGCTAAATTGAAATTTCAAAATAAATTGCAAATAGCTACAACAAGCTATTTTGAATATGTTGCATGCATTTAAAAGCGAATAGGTTTTAGTTTATTGCAATTGGGTTTAGAATAGGAACGAGTAATTTTCTCTTTAATAGATTATGTATTCAAATTTAAAGCTTTGAGTAGTAGTTCACAAACTGCACAAAATATTCCGATGATACGAAATTTGTTTGTATATTTAAAAACACTTTGAAATAGTTTGCAAACTTTAGAATGCAGAATAATTCGTACGAAACACTCACAGAGTGTCTATGTGAAGATTATTTGCTTATTTAAGTTATTTAATATGCGCTGCTTAAAAATATTTAAACAAAATATATCAGTTTATACGCCTGCCGCCTCTTTGTTATAAGTTCGCAAAATTTTTTTCAATCTTGCAAATCTGAATCTTTATTTTTAGAATCCCAAAATAATTAAATCTTGGGCACTTCGGGCCACTTGCATTTGGAAGATTGTGCTTTGTTCTCGATCTCTTGGTTAAAATTTTGCAATTTCGGAACAAATTTCATGGCCACATTCTTAGCACCTTCGCTAATAGTGATTCGACGATGCTTTATAACAATTTTCTTCAATAAGCATTCGAGTGCTGACGAGTCGAATTTAGGCAACGTCATTAACTTCTCTCCGGTCTTCTGTGAAAAGCTTGTACCAATCATAAAAAATGTTGTCCATATGATGGTTTTTGAAGCACAGAGTAAAAATTCAATTGGAGTCCCAAACTCAACTTCCTGACTGTGTCAAATGCTGCTCCTTTTATACTATTTTTCGACGCGTATTCAGCAACAACACCGCCACATAACCGCGTTAACAGCATTATTTAATGCATATCTGAAATATCAGACAATCTGAACCGCGCCTAAAACTAAATGGTCTTTGATTCAGTCATTACAAATCTTTACAAAACTATGGCTCAATTAAAGAATCTGAGGCAAGGTAGTTAAAAAGTTTCTCAATTTATTTTTTTTTCTTTGCGACGCATCTGCATGAACATTTTTTTAAAATCCTACACAATTCATTGGAATTGCTCTTAAATCTATTTTGCATAAATAAAATTGATTTTTTATTATTTTCTGTTTGTTTGTGTTTGCATCACGTAAAAGCCACATATTAGATTCAAAATGGAATTATTGAAATATAAGAAGCTTTATTGTGAGTAACATTTAGCGTTTGTTTCAAGCAAATCGAACTGCAGAGTAAGAAGATATTAATGTTAAAATAAAAAATAAAGTTCCAAGCTAAAAATTGCTAAACACTAACGCTATTGCTAATGCTATTCAAACCTATGATGTATGTGCTACTCAAACTGCGGGCAACTCAATTGCTACAAACAGCGTAACCCGACTACGCTAGTTTCAAATAAAGAACATTATAGCGACGTGTCTAGCTGGGGTCTCCTTAGTTTGTGTCCAAAGTCAGTCACGACATAAATTTATAAAGAAGTAGAGATTGATTGATAAAGTTTATTCATATTCATGTAATACCTTGAGCTACGAATTTTTCTACTTAGAATAACTTAAGACTACTATACTCGCCCGGATGACAAAGGAATTAACTACAAACCTCATTTACATTCGCCCCGATCACGTGAGCTCTAGCTACGAATATGCGCCGATCCCAAAGGCATCTAACTCCCATTGGCATCTAACTCCCACTGGATACGACCGACCACTCTGCCGGCCAGAGACTAACTCCTTTTAATGAACAGCTGACTGTCGATGTGACTGTTCCGATAGATTCGCAGAATCTGTTGCTCTGGTGAATATCCAGCATGTCTCATCAATGTCTGCAATGACAGGACAAATGGTTTAAAACGTTCGTTTTTCCCCTGGATACGACTCCGAATCTGGTCCTCCAACTGTTGATAGAAGTGTTCCGGCAAAAAGAAACTTAGCAATACCTCACGAAAATCATTCCATCTGCTACAATCCTGTTAGTTATTCCGCCACCATTTCATTGACGTGTGCCTTAATACCCCCCCTGGAAGAGTCCTTATGATGATCTCATGCACCTTTGCCAATTCCTAAAGGCTCTTCATAAATTCAATAGGTTCGTCTCCCCCGTCGAATTTCACATTTCATTCCCGTATCCGTCTCATTATCTCACCCGTACTGAGGATACGTTCCTCTTCGGTACACATCGTACTCTATAAGTTTTTCTAAAATTCGTGATGACTTAGCTTGGTCTTGAATCGGATGTGCGTTTTTATTGCTCCTTTGGTCGAGGTGACTGCTCGGGCGGCACTGTAGCGACGTCTCTGGTTGAAGTATTCTCAGTGTGTGCACGGGTAGCTCAGTCGGTAGAGCATTGGACACACACTTTGAATACCCCAGCCACAGACGTCACTACAACTTTAATACTTGGTTTCAAGATCAATTCAGTCCAGATGAAATATTTAAAGTTCAATTTTTTTTCTTTTATTGTAAATTTTCATGGAACAAACCGTGCACACACCCTCAGAACATTTTACACAAAAATTAAAGCTTAATGCTCTAAGAATTATCCAACACTAGCTTTCCCAATTTTCAGGTAACATACATAGGTGGAACGATTTGTCTTTTAATTTAATCCAAACATTGGGAATTTTTTTACCTTTGTTTTAAGAGAAGTATTGATCAAAATGCGTGAATGTGGTAAATGGAAGGAACATGATCTGGAGAATACAAGTGTTGTGCATATACCATCTTAGCGTCTCCATGTTGGTTTTGACAATTCTAGATCCAAAAATCAGTTTATCGAGCCTTCCTCGAACTGCTGAATTTTTGTCCTTCATTTCCGAGAACTAACTCACAATCACAATTATTACGAAATTCTTTTTCTTTCGGTATTAGTGCATTTTTTTGTAATATTTTTCAATTCTATGCATGGTGATTCAAACATGTACCCGGTTATCCACTATTTCCTCGACAAATAATTAAATTTGGGCCCCCCCATGTAAACCCAGTTCGCTGGAGTTGTTTCGTTCACTCTTATAAGATACAATGCAGCAGATGAAATTTCATACTATGGATCATGTCAAGCTCATCGAATAGCTCAAACAGCGTGTGGTTGCCTACTCTTATATTCTCGGAAATGTTGAGAAGAATCTTTCGAAGAATTCCAACACTCTAACATCTAATTTGATCACGGTCCATGCTCCGGCTCCATACAGCAATACCAGAATTATCAGCGTCTTCTAGATGTTAATTTAAGGCAGAGAGGGTTCTACTTCTTATTTAATGTTGCGCCCATAGTAGCATCTATTAGCAAAGCTGATTCTTCCAGGCGAACGTTGTTGTTGCTGCTTATGACGGAGTGCGAGAAGACTAAGTACTTCATCTTGTCTTCATGCACCGCTTAAACTTTGAGTCGAGACTGATTTTCAATATCTAAGAACTTCTTGCCAGCTCATTAGCGTACGTTGTATTCCATCTACAGATTGGAAAGTGCTCCATCTTATCCTAAAAACTCTTTGTGTAACATCGTAACATCATCAACTTCAGTTAGGACATTGAAAAACTTTTAAACAACAAATAGGTGTTTATTGAATTCATGGATCTTTTCCAGAACTGGTCTTAGTAAGAATATTTGGTCAGTATACTCTGCTCTCAGTGCATCCGTATTGCGTTGCAGCGTCTTAAACAATTCTATAACCGATTGCAGGGAGCCTCATTCCTCAAGAGTTGGCGCAAACAAGCTGGCACAAATAATATTTAGCATTAAATCTTTGAACATGCATTAATTGGATCAAATATTGCATAAAAGTTGGTGCATATTCCGAATCAACTCTTCCAGTCTTGAAAAACTCAGTTCAGCTTTTTAACAAACCGAGTCGACCTCGGTGCCTCTTCAATACAGCCATGATTCTTACATCATTTTTCTATCGGCTATCACCTCCAAGTAGTTTAGAGAATTCGACTCCTCCAAATTCTCCTGTGCATCTGTTAACGCTTGCATCTTAGCAAAAAATATCTTCGGCTTTAAAACCTACGATGAGACAATTGACCTTTTGATAGAATTTCGAAGCTTCATTTCTATCGCCTAACCTCTTAACCTCTTTTTGGCTTTTGTATATTGTATCTGAAATGGTTTTTTTTCTATTCTCCCGAACGGATATTCAGAGGTGAATGGCATTTAATAACTTTTGCCTTTGCAAACAATTCCAACCACAAGTCTTGGCGTGCCGTGAAGAATTTCAATAAAAATAAAATTAAATTAAATTAAATTGTCTCTCAATACTTCGTAGTATCTTTGTCCATTTGGCTCCATTTGGTTGTACGTTCGGATCAGTTACCGCAAGATCCGTGCTAGGATAAATTATTTGCTGCCGAATTGGGATTCAATTACTCAAATTTAATTAGAAAAAGTATGATTTATCGAACAACCTTCATTAAAGGTTAGTTTTGTTGTCGATAGGTAAATATTTCTCCTGATTTGTTTTCCATTTAGGGCGGATTTTATCCTTCAAAACCAATTCAACATACATCCACCACTGGTTTTCTTTCGCAAAATGTTTTGCTCAAACTTAATCCATCATTAGGCCCTGTACCGAAGGTACAAGAGCCTATTGGGTTTGTGCAAATGTATGTAACAGGTAGAAATAATGGTCGGAGACCCCCCAAAGTTACCCCCATTATGGTCAGGAGTGATAGAGGAGTCGATATAGCCATGTCCGTCTGTCCGTCTGTCCGTCTGTCCGTCTGTCCGTCTGGCCGTCCGTATGAACGAAAGGATCTCGGAAACGGTAATAGATGGAGACTTCGTGTTTTTTGCATTCGACTAGGACTGCTCCGGAATTTTACAAGTTTATTTTGAAATCTTGCCCCTCCCCCCCCTTCCCCATAAAATCACCCCCAAGGCTAAAAATTTCCTCGGCACAAAAAAAAGTAAGTATGCCAGTATAAAGATATCGTCTTTCTAAGCCAAAATCCAAAAAGTTCATCAAAATCGGATAATAAATGACGATTTTATAAGCAATTGAATTTGAGCGACCCCCCTTTTCGTTTCATACATAAAAAAATGTTTTATAAGGCACTTAGTGGTGCAGTGAGAAGTGGTCATGTGTTTGGTCATAAGCTAGGGGAACATTTAGTGTGTTTGTTAGGCGACCTGTGCTGGTACAGGGCCTCTTACAGTCGGTTACGCCCGACTGAAATTTCCTTACTTGTTTTATGCTTTGGATTGAGGAAATAATTGTGCATAACTGATAAACTATTATCTACATCTATCATCTACATCACACTTATATTAATGAGAGTGCAGCGTATAACAAAGTCGTATAATTCCGACGCATTTAACCATTTCTCTTTACTATTGCTCGTGCAGTTCGAAGATATGCTGTTGAAAAACTAATTATGTGCGCGATTTAAATAGATTTTTCATTTATTCAATTGTGGGCAAAGCAGAATTTTATTCCGCCGCCGCCAAGCCATAGAAATTTTTATTTTGACGGTCGGCCGGTCGTTCCGTCGGCGCTATGTCTGTGCCTAGGCCTGTTTGTCGTTTGGTTAGCATCAGCAATTGTTAGAAATTGACATGACTGAATGTGGTGGCTGTCTTGAAAATAAGTTTCAGCTGCCTTACGGCGGCTGGCGGCAATTGTGGCAAATGTTTTCTATTAAATGTGCTACTCGGCTGCTGATGCTGCTGCTGTGCACCATTTTGACAGGCGCTCGTCATTTTTATGGCAGGCGGATAACACTGCACAGCACTGTAGCAGCAACAGCAACGGCGGAAGTGTTTTAATTTTCACTTGATATAATTTTTTGCTTATTTGAATGAACTGAAGAAAAACTAATTAGAAAATATGTTTTTTTTCTTCTTCTCTATTTTTAGGTTAAAATTTGGTTTCAAAATCGTCGCACCAAATGGAAGAAACAAGATAATGTCACCAATTCTGAGGCTGCTGAGCATAAAACGGTCCCAACAACAACAACAACAAATGCGGGAAAAACATCATCAGAAACGAGTAAAAATGGCGGCAACGGAAATGTTGGCAACAACGAAAGCAATGGCGAACTGGCAGCAGCGCCAGCGACTACAACGCCAACAATAACAACTCAAGCAGCAGCAGCAGCAGGAACAACGCCGCCGCCACCGCCGGTAACAACAGAAGTCATTAACAACAATAATAGCAAAAAATCGCACAACAACAACGGCAGCAGCTGCAATCAAACTGAAAAGAATCGCAATGGCGGCACAACACCAACAACAATTGCCAGTGAATTAAGCACAAAATTAAGCGCCAAGCAAACGACAAAAATTAAAAAACAATTGAATGCATTACTGGAGAAAACCGCAGGAAAAACCGCAAATGGCACAGCTGAGTCGGGCAAAAATAATACCAACAATGCAAATGAAAGGCGCAGTGTCAGCAGCAGCAGCAACAACAACAACAATGGCTGCACAACACCTTCGCCGCGTCAACATCATCACAGCCATCATCATCATCATCACAGTCATCACCATCATCTAGTACATCATCAGCATGCCGTAGCATTGACCGTGGAACCGGCTGCACCGCTCGAGCAGACTGAAAAGCTTGAAATTAAATTAGAAGAATCGCCACAGCATCGTGAACTGCAACTGAGTCTGTTGCGTGCAGCGCGCAATAGTCGTCAGAGTCCTTCGTCCTTGACAGCCTCGGCACTCGAATTGGATTTTGAAAGTAAATTGGCTGCATCAAAAATCTCAAACGCGCTGGCCATGAATAAAATGGTCTCCGGCACGGAAGCTAAGCCAAAAATCAAAAGTGAACCAAAAGGTGAAGAGGCTGAGCCGCTAACCAATGCTGCAGCGGAGCGTGATACACAGCAGAAGGCAGAAACTAAAAAACAGCAAGTAAATACATTAAACGTAGAGAACTCCAAACAGGAGCAAGCCGATGCACAACATGTTGATGATGGTGACAGTGAGATGCGTGAAGTTTAGATTGACAGGATGTGTAAATTTACTGCGTGCCAAAAATGTTTCAAATTATCGAATAACTGCAAAATGAGATAGAACGCTCAATTATTATTATATACCTACTTACTACTATTAATAATATTAATAAAAAAAAGATTAGTAATTAATTTTAAAGCTTCAAAGCGCAGAAAATAGGTTTTTTTTTTATTAATTAATTATTATTTATAAATTAAATACTAGAAATACGCTACATACATGTGTTAGTAGGAAAGGGTTAACAAATTTTTGGTTTAAATTGGCAATAGTTGGAAGTTATTTTACACAATTAATAGTTTATATAAGGTTTATGCAACGGTAAATTTGCAGAAAGTCCCATGCTAGTTTATGCTAACAATTGTTTGGTTAGAGTGATCCAGAGAACATATAAGTAAAATTGAAAACGTTCGGGAGGAGCAAATGAAAATGAAAATAAATTTGTCCAAAAATTCCTTTCCATTCAAATTTTTTCCATACCAAGTTTGTTCGAAAATTCGCTTCGTATTAACCATTCTAAAGTCTTGATTGAAGTTTTAGAAAACTATGACTAAAATCTGAATTATTACATTACTTTGGGTGACAAGTCGTGGTGTTTTCAATATTCAAATGGCAGCACCCAACCCAACGAAGGTTTTAAGTTAACTTTTCGACCACCGTCACAAACACATTGTAACTTTGTGTACGATTTCGCCACTTCCAGTGCACAAAATCTCGAAGGTATTCTTGAAATTAAGAAAAAGCATTAATTATCCGAAGATCATGCACCAGCTCGCATATAGATGGAGCTCTGAATTTTCGAATTATTAAATGTTTTGATCCGGATTCAGAAAGAGTGTAAAATTTTACGTCCAAATACGCTTTGATCTTTTTTTATAAACCGACCTTTCAAGGTCAATTGGAGGTCATCTAGAGATCAATTTCCTCTTTTAATCTCAAGACAGAATAATAGCTTGGAATGGGTTTTAAATAATTGTTTTGGGGTCACTGATCACGATTTTAGTGTCCGTATGACGCCATCACGTTAGTATCAACATCAAATCAAGGTTAAAAAACTTAATTCGAAATATTTAATTTTTTTGACCACGGATTCAGAAAATAGCGAACAATTTTACGTTCATGCACGCTCTGACTATTTTTTATAAACCGACCTTTCAAGGTCAATTGGAAGCCATCTAGATCCCGGTGTCCGTAGGACGCCATAATGTCAATATTAAGGTCAAATCAAGGTCAAAAAACCTTAGTTCGAAATATTTAATTATTTTTTACCCCGGATTTAAAAAGAGTGGAAAATATTAATACGCTTTGACCTTTTTCATAAACCAATCATAAATTCATAAACCAACCTTCAAGGTTAATTTTAGGTCATAAATATTTCGTTTTTTTTACCTTGACGTGATGGCATTATACGGACACCGGGTTAGTAAAAACAAAAAAGTCACCTAGGTATGGAACATGTCCAATAATAAAGTCGCCGGAAACACCAACAAAAAATTGATTTTCTATACCCTATCCGTCTCTGGATGTCCGTATCGTGAACTTAAATATTTTAGAAGATAAAATATTTAAATTTTAGTATTCAGATTTCCCTATTTCTTCTTCAGATCATTTGTATTCAATTAACCAAATCAGGCCACTTAAAAGGGGTAGCTACAATACAAAAAGTAGAGTCAATCTAGACATGTCAGTCTGTCTGCATGTCCATAAGAATAACGAGAACTTGAATATTATAAAAGTTAGAGCCTTCAATACTTAATCTTCCTTATTCCTTCTTCCTGCGCCAATCGTTCTCTAAAAGATAGTCCTCAAAAAAACTTGCCCTGCATTTTTGAATGACAACATTTTTGTTTTTTCCTTTAAATTAACTAAAAAGTAGGAAATTAGTCTATTTTACTTCAATTCTAATAAAATATTCCATTTAGACTTATATAGAACCACTGGAATTGTTAGCCTCCATAAAGATCTGCGTCCCTTTTTTTGTTTATGTAAGAAAAACTTTTTGTTGTTAGGCTTTATTTTATCTTAAAATGACATATTTTCTGTATAAGCGACGTCCAAAATGACCATGTGTGGTATTTGCTTTTGTTAAATTCATCAAACTACATAATGCTTGGTTCTATCAATTTAAGCCGGCAGTCTAGAAATAAGCCGTGTTTTGTTGTAAGAAATTAGCAAGACCCAGTCATTGAAGTACAACAACCAAGGTCAATTAATAACACAGGGCCACAAAATGAAATTGAGGTGGACCTTCTCTGAGTCAAGTTGATCTTTATGTTTTTGGGGTCGCTGAATACGATCCCGGTGTCCACATTACCCCATCAGGTTAAAATCAAGGTCAAATAAAGGTCAAGCACCTAAATTTGACTGATAGAATTTTTTTGACCCCAGATTCTGAATGAGCGGAAAATTTTACGTCCGAATAAGTCTTGACCTTTTTTTGTGACCCGACCTTTAAAGGTTATTCGGAGGTCATTTTGCGGTCAAATCCTTGATGTTTGACTTTATTTAACCTTGACTTTGACCTGATGGGGTAATGTGGACACCGGGATCGTATTCAGCGACCCCAAAAACATAAAGATCAACTTGACTCAGAGAAGGTCCACCTCAATTTCATTTTGTGGCCCTGTGTAATCGAGATGATTTATTTCACCAACACCAGAATCTTCGCTGATCCTTCTTTTAAAAAGTTTTTACTTACAAAAAGTTTGCAAGAAAATTTTAGTGAAACTTTTCTAGCTTCACTAAAATTTTCTTGAAAAGGTAATTTTTTCATGATAAAGCTTTAGAGATCTGAAGTTCAGAAAATTATTTTAAGGAGATTCACACAGTCTCAGCTTTCTTGCAAAACACAATTTTATTTTTGTAGTTTTCTGCCAGAGCTTTGCTATTTATACATGGACTCTCTCCAAAAATAACTTATATTTTTCGTAAAAGTGTTTGCTAAACCCAAAAAAAAATTATATAACTGGACTCAGTTACGATATCATTTTTTCCAGAACGATATGAGAATTTATGACCTCAATTTAAATTGCTGAACTAAGCCGATCGGAATAAAGTCATAGGCAGCTCTGTTAATCGGTCTATGAAAACTCAAGAAAAATATCAAAATTCATGTCTCGAAAACGCTTACATGAAAACATTTTTAAATGGGATTTCCATGTTAAGTGAACCGAAATCTAGTGAAGATATAGTAAGATGTGATGAACAAAACTTTTGTAAAATAGTGTAATATCTTGAGTTGCTTATATTTTTTTAGATGTTTTAAAAAAAAAGATTTTAGCCAAATAACACAATCCCCTGCCCAGTTCTAGGTGCTGATTGATTTTTGGTTATACTTCAAATGAAATCTAAACTACAATTGTAAGGAAAAGTTCTCAAAAAAAATAATAAATAAAAGAAAACTAATCAAGTTCATGAGAATCATATTGAAAAAAACAAATTAAAGATTAGATTTACCAAATTTATTATTTACATCCCAACTTACCGTACTTTTGTTAAACCCTCGCAATATGCATATGTATGTATGTAACTGTGTAAAGCGATAACTCTCTAATAATTAAATTTTTTTCATTTGTCTAAGTTAGGCTTGCAAACTTTCTGCTATAAGTAACGCATTTAATTACGAATAATTAATTATTAAAAATTTATAAAGAATAATTAAACAAAATTCAAACCAAACAATTTCAATTAATGAATTGCAATTAAAGAATTTCAAATAACTAAATTTGACAATTTAATGTGATAATGTATACGAAAGAAAACCAATTTGAAAGAAAGAAAAACAAATACCTACTAATTTAAAAACTAATTAATTGAAAAAAAAAAAATAAATACAAATAAATGGTTATTGAACTACACTACAAAAAACTAAATGGTGACAAAATGTTGTATTGTTTCAAATTGCATATAACTAATCTAAAACATTATGCTTAATGACTTTGTAATATAATTAAAAATAATTAACAAATATTTATTGAATGTACAAAACAACAAGAATTATCCAATTATGATGGAATACATTTTAAGTTCAACAATAAACTAAATTACAATTTAAATCAAATTGACAAAGACTGGTTTTAAATTTAGTTGTCTGGATAATGATGTAGTACATCCATTGATTATCTCAGTTTCAACTTGTATCTCTGCTTCTATATAGCCGGCACATTCACCACACCAGCTGATGTTATTAGAAACTCTGCAAACTCATTTGGTGTCTCCGGCGAGTACATAATCTCAAGCTTACGCACCGTCAATAACTTATCATCCAGTTTTAATTGTTTTGGCACCTTAGAGATGCGTATACGTGTACGGCCTAAATGTGTCCATGACGCACCCAAAGCGGCTACTTGATTAACGCAGATCACAGCACAGTCGTATTTATAGGAGAAGCTAAGCAACGCATTGGTCAACTGGCGCATGTCACGCGCCCGCTCTTTTAAATTGGTGTAGAGTCGTAGTATTGCTGCAATAGAATCGATGATAATCAGTCCAATGCCCACGGTTTGCAGCAGTTTGGGCATACGTTCAACTATGCAGGAGAGCAGATCCGACTATGAATGAGAGATGTATATGAGTTGTTAAATAAAAGACTAAGTCGTTACTATATATTATGAGAAGCGTTAATTTTCCTCGGAAGTTTTGTTATTACTTTTTATTACGGTAATATATGATAATAATAATGATATATGTAATAGACAGAAGGAGGAGTGGCACAAATCATATAGTATATAAATATATTCCAGATCAGCTCAAAAGGCTATAAAGCTATGTTCGTCCGTCCGTCTAGAAGTCTATAAAAGATGTAGATATCATACTTGCAGATTAAGACTTTCACTATAATTTGCAGATCAAAGTTGTGATATTTTTTGCGAATACCATTATACACTTATTTTTCATAGCTGGAACACCTCTAATGCATCAAGTGTCATGCATTGTCGCGATGGCGAGGGGAACTGACAGCATACGTGGTTAACAATAACATTGTCTATCGCTAAGGGAGGACTTTAGGACCAATTTAGGACTTGACATGATCAAAATAACAGAAAATTATTTTCATCATAAAAACCTGGAATTTCCGCACACTTAATAGGGATAGTGCAAATATCCAACTGTTTCTGGAAATACGATGGATGGGACAGGCTGTGCAAAAATAAATGTCCCGTGACTTCTACTATAGCTGCCATGAGAATAAGCATGTATTTGGATGCGGTTTCGTGGAAAGTAGGAAACTACGTAGTCTCGCCTACAGATTTACACCTGTCGACGAGCGCCTGACCGCAATACACAATTAGATTAATTATTTTAATATAAACCTGATTTGTGCACTCGCTCCAATGGAACAGAAAGGTGACGATGGTTAAGATGAATTTTACGAGTGCTTGGAACGTCGTTACGAGCGAAATTGGGATGGGAGGAATCTTTGGCCTAAACGTCAGAAAATTTAGCCTTCATGGCACTACTTTCAACAATGGACAAAGACTAAACGATTTCGCTGCAGGTCGGAACATGGTAGTTAGCAGCCCGAATATTAACATCTCAATATTCACAAGGCTTCATAATTATTGAGGCTGACGGAAGCACGCATCAAACATGGCTCAGACCACTATCATGTCGCAGGCAAGGTATACACTAGGCTCAGCGACTTGCATGCCGTACTACCCAATATGCAACGAAAGCTGGACGTCGGGAAGCTGCAATCAGAACAGACCGTCGAAGCCATCTCAGACACACACTCCCAACTGTTTCAAGAAACCCCTCCATCTTCTAAAGATATGAGCAGTGACACATCACCCGCTCCACGGATATAACTGACAAAGATTCTGTCATAAGATTCTGTCGCGCGTATTGTGCATAAGGTTGAAGTCATATACGGATTGACTAATAGGACAATATCAGTGTGGCTTCGGACTAAAAAAGTTTGACCAATGACCAAATATTACGATATTACGACTAATTCTGGAAGAGACCCATTAATTTAAAGTACACACTCCATCTTTTTGTAGATTTGAAAGCCACCTGTCTGCATTAGGTAGAAGATCGTTCGTCTTTGATGACGCTATCACACACACTAAACGTTGTCAGGTAGAAAAAAACCTCACCAATCTTTTTAATACCAAGAGAGGTTTCAGGCAGGGTGATGCTGTCGTGCGATTTTTTCTATCAGCTGATGGAATACATCTTACGCCAGTGCATCTACAAACAGAATATGTCGGGCTTGATTTTTCAAAACGAAGTGATGTCGCTTGCGTACGGGAATGATATTGATATCATCTGTACGCAAGAACGGCGAGTCAGCAAGGCGTTCACGGAGATTGAAAAACAGTCTCGGCTCATGGGTCTAGCGGTGAACGAGGACAAGACGAAGTACTTGGTGTCTTCTCGCACGCCGTCATCGTGTCTTTGACGGTCCGTGACGATGGAAAATTTCAACTTCAATGTTGTATAAATCTTCGTTTATCTTGCATCCGAAATGACCAGCAAAAACAACGTCACGCTTGCAAATAGATACTATTTTGGGCTGAGCAAGCAGATCAGAAGTTAAGTCCTCTCTCGAAAGACGAAATTTAAGATCTACAAGACACTGATACTCCCGGCCAGACGAATTGGCGGTGGAATTCTTTGAGTGAAAGATTCTCCGCAGGATTTTGCTGCTTTTAGAGCTATTCGATGAGGTTGACGTAGTACCGCGCATTAAATTGCTGCAGCTGCACTGGACTGGTCATCTCATTCGAATGGATGGAAGAACTCCAGCACACATGTTTTACATGAGGTTTCTAAACTTGATTTGTGGACGACGAAATATAGGACGACCAAGCACGCGTTGATATGACCAGGTATGGAGAGATGTCAGCATACTTGGCATTCATAACAACTGGCGCCAGCGCGCACAAGCTCTCACAACGTTGAGATATGTTTTCTAACTGAAACTTGGCTTAATACTATTTCGTTCATCAAGATTCCGCTATTAAAATATTTGGAACCAACTGCGCGACTTTATTAACTGACATAAGGTGATTTCTAAAATTCTAGTACATTGAATTCATTATTCGAGTCGTATCACTGTAAATTTACCTTTAGACCAGATCGCCGCAATGATATTAAACCGAAATAATGTATTACAACCAACAAAGATCTTCAGTATTGCAAAGAAAAGGTTATCATCTTCACAGAAACTAGATATTGATAGCTAATTAAAAATTTTTCGAGGAGTATTCAAATTCACCGAGCATTCAAAGAAACCTCTTCTTCTAGACAATAATAGAGCCGGTATGGACCAAATTTATACAGCTTTGGGCAACGGTTTTAGGATACATAACTTGCTTAGTGGAGAACTACAACAATGACGAAAGAGGCAATCCTTATGCCGGAATCTTGTCACCTCTAATTTCGAATCAATTGTTAAACAAACTACTTAAGAAATTTTTTAGGAAACAATCCAATATCATGGATGAAACTTTAAATGTGATACTAAGATGAGTCAAGGTATCAATGCGGACAAGACGAGTTACAATGTCTCCACTAAGAGATACAAGGTACCGCAGTGGTCTCCACATAAAAAAAAGCGAAAGCACTCACACCAAAAAATAACGCGAAATACCTTAGATTAATATAAGAAGGTAGCTAGCTGACTTTATCTCATGCAGAGGAAAGTGTGAAAATCGGATCGAAAAAGACGCTGGGCAGCACATGGGGCCATTCACCAAGACTGATGCATTGGATCTACATAGTAGAAATAAAACCTATACTGTTCCATGATGCTTTGAACAGTATAGGCAACGAAGAAGATTTATGGAGGGGACCCAACGGCAAGCACACACAAATCACAGGAATCGAGTCCACAGTCCACTCTCTGCACATCTATACGCATCTGGTTGATCAGAAGTCTATACAATGCATCCGCGAGACAGGCACTATGGCACCCGTAAGCTGTTCAGTTGCGAGAGAGTTCAACAATAGCTTTGACTATATGACTTCCAGAACTAGCTTGGCCCAACACCAACCTCACTGGAACCAGAAGAGAGACGCAGTGAACTGAACCATCTTCCAAAACAGATATTCAGTTATGTTTTGCAATATGGATTCAGGTGTTGGAGCAGCGATATATCTTCTGGATTAACCAAATGGCGAATAGTTAATAGTTAAGAGAAAGCGGAACCTATGAATATACCAATCTCACTACAAACTCTATATAACTCCTTTGTTGTCGCCCACCCGCGAAGAAGCTAGAAGCTAGATATACGAATATTCAACATGGTCGGTTGCAGAAAATACAAAGTATCCAAAACTACTGAAATTTTGGAAGATATACGATTGCCGAATCGTCACATATATATTAAAATATTCTAATACACCTTCTCCTTATCAAAGAGACATCTAGCAAATCTCCTAACCAGCTACTGGTATTCGTCAATTATGTAAATTTGATACATGTCATGTAAGCTCCTTAAACTTTCTAATATGGTTCATTAAGAATATGCAACTGTACTCTGTGTGACATCTTCTAAGTCATGTAACTTAACTTAACCTACATGTCGGTCTGGATTAATATGGGATTTATCATTAAGATTAACGGACAACACACCAAATTTCGAAAACTGAAACCCCTTTCCTAATAGATACGAACATTATAAAAGGAAGTGTATAAAAATGTAACAACTTGCCGTCCCAAATACATGTTCGATGAATACATTGCCCAAATAGTTTATATCATGCTCGGAATATTGCGCAGCAAAACGCTTCGAGATCTCCACCAAACGTTTCGAAGGAAAGGCAACTTCGGTGCAAACATAAGCAACGCCCTTGGCCAAACCGCCCAAAGTCACAGGTAGTTGCACACTTAGCGATAGTTGGAGCAGCAATTGTGTCTTGCCTGCCGTAGAGACGCCGCAAAGCTCTGTGATGCCGCGCGTGGCTATGCCACCGCCAGTGCATCGATCAAGTGCCTGGCAGGCAAATGTGATGCGTGACCAACTTGTATCTGGCGGCAGCGCAGAAACTGAATTTTAATGTAAACAATTAAAATGGAGCTTCACCTTGTGTTGATTATTTCCAAAGAATACTCACGCCTAACTGGTCGCTTTGCTTCTATTTTTGCAGCTGCCTCCTTCAGTACGCGCACATCGTCCGGCGAACAATTGTTGACCACGGTGCTCAGACGTTTTGCACCTGCACACTGGTCAAGAAAACGCGTAATTGGCGTGCGAAGCGCCTCCTCCGGCGTGGTGACATTGACTGTTTGCAGTTTTATTAGTTTTATGTGAAAAGTTATTTTGCGAATTATCAATAATTTATCGCAACTTGACGCTTACCCTGCTCCGCAATGGCTCGAATTCTTGGCGGTAATTCATCCAAGAAGTTTCGCGCTGCAGTCATAACCCGAGAGTAAAAGACAAATGGCGTGTGCGACACCGATTCGCGTGTCACTGGCACTTCAGGATATGTAACACCTCCAAATTATCACCTTGGTTGCGCATTGTATTGATCAAACATTATTCATTTCAAAGGGTGTTTTTTAAGACTAATGTATCTACAAGAAGGACAATATGACAATGTGACAATGTGACAATATGACAATATGACAATATGACAATATGACAATATGACAATATGACAATATGACAATATGACAATATGACAATATGACAATATGACAATATGACAATATGACAATATGACAATATGACAATATGACAATATGACAATATGACAATATGACAATATGACAATATGACAATATGACAATATGACAATATGACAATATGACAATATGACAATATGACAATATGACAATATGACAATATGACAATATGACAATATGACAAAATGACAATAGGACATTTTGTCGCACTTCAAAAAAATCAATTTAAACTTTATATAGACATCTCCCATTAAGGTTTGGAACTTTGACCCCCTATAACTAGGGAACCCAACCCGACTGGTAACTGCAATGAAACATATACACTAAATTGAGGACCACATATACCTACTTTAAAATTGGAAAACCAATTTTTTTTTTTGCTTTTGCACCAAATGGACGAACGTTTCTTCGGAAAAAGGTCAAGCATCTACTGTACCATTAGACAAACATAGGTCAATTAATTCTCAATGGTACAGAACCATTTGTCAGTTGCTTTTAGAATGTTCACATTATGACAAATCCTGGCGGAGACCCGTGAGTTTAACAAAAACACACACCACCTGTTTTTCGATTTTATTTTTAGTAATCTAGATTGATTAGGACTTTTAGGATCACTCTACTAATAGCCACTAATTGATTACAACAAAAATATTTTTATAAAAATGTAGTAAAATATATTATTTGTGACGAATTTTTCAAAAATTAAGGGGCAATGGCCAACAGCTAGAATGGGCTGGTCACCTCATTGGACGAAAGATCTCCATCACTTTGGGGGCTCAAACTCGATTTGTGGACGACATAATAGAGGTCGATCCGTGCGTACTTGGAATTCAAAACACCTGGCATCAGCACGGACAAGACCACAGCTGCTGGTGTGCCTTCCTAAATGCGGTCATGACCGAGCGACGCACAGTCGGTTCTTTTGACTTTTTTGGTGCAAAAATCATAACTTTTAAACTAATGGAGACACGTTAAAAATGTATAAAGGTTTTGAAAGATGACTCTGCCAACATATTGTAAAGGTTCACATTTTGTTTAGTTCGTTGAAGTCTTGGTATATCTACACTTCTTGTCATCTTTGTTTCTACATTCTTGGGCTTCCTTCTATAGCTCTCTTGTTTATAGGCATTGATATTCAATTAAATATTTACCATGAGCTAAAATTTTATGTACTGTGGAAGTAAGTTTCTTCTCAAGATACATTTAAACCAACAGTTCGTCCGCTCGGAGGCTTGAGGCATTTTAACCAAATTTTCCACCATTGACCATCCAATCTTTTTATAATTTCATTAACGAATCTAGTTATTCCATCGTTGTTATTTCAGTATGCATATTTTAGTTAGACTAGTCTAAGTACCATCTTTTTGAAAAATTCTTCGTGTTCGATCAATCACTTTATTCTTGGGAACCTCTTGACACCGCTTATTAAAACCGTTATTAAAAAATTGTATGTGCTTTTAGTTTTTTAATTATAATTTTTATTTTCACTACACCTAAGTCATTTCAAAGCCAATATCTGGATTTATTCTCTTTTTTATTGACTAACTTTCCGAGTAATCCCAGTCCGTAAAATGGCTCTGGATCACAATTGGAAGTGGCTGCTTCCTTCTACATCCAGATTCCAGTATACTAATGTGATAATGTACTCAGTACAGAGATCTAGGTAGTCAAAGACTAAAACGATTGTAATTGAATCTAATGCCGGTGGTCGGAGGATATTACAATGTTCCTATACCCCATAGTTAGGTTGAATTGTTCACATATTTCGATATCTGGTTGAAAAATACTAGTATTACTAGTTGCTACCTAAACATTAGTTGAAACAAAAAACATTTTGATTCCACCATTGCATATTGATGGTGGATTGATGAAGCATTGTATGGAAGTACATTTTTTGCGTATTTGAAACAGAAGCTCCCAAATATCCGAACCATAGGTAAAAGAAGGCTCGTTTGGTGGGCCTAAAATGTTGCACGTTAAAGAATTTATTAAAACATTAAGTTTGCCTCAAATTCCTGGGGAATACAAAATGCGAAAGATATCGAGAAGTTATTTAAAAAATGGTAGAAATTACAAAAAAAAAAAAAAATTGGAGTTTAATAAGCTACAAGGCTAATTTTTTCGATTCACAAGTGCATGGATTTCACAACAATTTAGGTGATTTCAAAAAGGTAAAAAAATAAATAGCTGAAAAAGATACACCTTAAATGAATAATGCAAAAAGAACTCATCTCCGGAGATCATTTGAAAACAATAGAGTTTATCTAACTCTATCAAGAAATAAAGAATATATGAACAGTTACCATAAACTGTGCATCACCTTTTAGGAATTTTAAAAATATGGTTTTACAAGGACCACGTTTTATTCAATTTAAATTATAATCAATTTTTAAATCATCCGTCATTGCGCAATGACTATTTTGACACCAGATTCGAAACTAGCCAAGTACCAAGTATTATGCAAATCGGCACAAATCTTTCTCCATATTGGGTCCGCCATTTTGAATTTGTATTTATAATATTTATGTATGTGTAAATAAAACTTCTCAATTTAAATATGCAGTCAGAATTTAAGTGGTTCTTTTTCTCACAATACAAGATATAACAATAAAAGTTTTTGAGGTTAGAATGCGTTATGATGACTAGTCTGGTCTTTCACAACCCAAATTATTTTTATTATTTTTTTTTGTGTGGCTTTGTTATCTATCTATTCTTAATGAATCCTATGACATAGCATTCATATATGTGAACTTTATGGGGTCGCTGATACCCTCTTTTGAGTATTATAAACTTCAAAGTGAAATGAATGTAGTATAACAAACCGCATGGGAGATCCACCGAAATGCAGCACAACAACACTTCACAACAGAAGATCGAAACAAAGAACCATCATTTTAAATGGACCAACATTTTTTATTAATCACAAAAAAAAAACATCACCGATGCACTTTTTAATATCTTATAGTCTTAAACATTCTAATATCAACATTCCTCTGAATCAAAATCCATGCTTCAATAATATCTCTCGACTTCACCACAGCTATCGTTTATATTGAAATCACCGCCTTCATAAACGAAATCCAAACATGGAAAATAAGGTCCAAGCAAGGAACATCATTATATAAACAACTTTTTCTCCAAGTTTCTCTAATAATTACTTCCTTTTAAACCTACCTCAACACTATGGAATTCCACAAGGATCACCCCTCTTCGGCATTATCTTCTACACATTTAAAAACATTCAACAACTTTACAATTGAAACGAAAAACTTGATTAATATCTCTAGTGATGCGATTACTTAGACGCTATAAATTTAACTTTGAAAATTAAATATTGGTATATCCTCCAACAAAACAGCCAGTCAGACTCGGTCTGAATCCTATGAATTACAATTAATCGCATACAAAACTCGGCAGACCACATTTGTAATCTCCTCTCAGTTCTGTCAAATAATAACAATTAGTCCAAATTTAAATTACATATGTCCAAAATAGATTACAGAGTCCTTCTAAGGCACCCGCCCACCCTCTCAATACATCAAAATAAAAGCTCTAGCATTGACTCTAAACCATTCTGCAATGCTTTGCGCTATCGGTGCCTTTCGAACTATTCACTACTATTCCTAATCAAATCTTCAAATCTAAAATACTCTCGTTTGAAATTAAAAGTTGATAGGAACTGTCCTTTCCTCTAATGTCTCTCCAGTTTTTAGGCATACCTTTCTCCTCATTAATAAAAAAAAAAACCCAACATTCAAAGAAACTCTCCCCAATCTCAAATTCATCTACACAGGCGGCACAAAATATGGGTCTTTCAAAGAGTATACGAGAGCCACAAGAACCACTATTTATTTCGGTACTACTCTTCCGTTTTACAGCTGAATTTATGGTGTAATACCATTCCGCCTTCTAAGCCAAACAAAGAGCCGATAACTTTCCTATTTGCACCGATTTCCTCTCATTTCTACAAGCTATATCCAATCCTTAAAACATATCCTTTTTTTCTTGACAAATCATACAAATACTTATCAAATGATTTCACCGAATTGAATTAATGTTCACGATATATTAAATAATATCAAATCGTATTATCTGAGTAATCAGACCAAAATTTTTGAAATCACTGACTCTCACTACCAACTAAACAATTCTCCACTGCCAATAACTCTCGGAATTCATTCGACTGCGTTTCGGCATACCAAGCTCAGACAACAACTGGGCAAAATACCTTCTCCACCTTTATCAAGCACATTCTTTCCGACTGCCAAAGCTATCTCTTTCATCCATTCGAATGATGTGACCAGCCCAATGCAGCCGCTGAAATTTTATGCGCTGGACTATATATGTCAACCTCATCAAATAGCTCGTACAACTCGCGATTTATATGGGACTTAAAATCGTCGCCGAACCTAATAAGACCAAAAATCCTGCGGAGAATCATCATCTCGAACACTTCCAACGCTGTTTCATCTGTCTCAATCACGGTCAACGCCTCTGCCCCATAAAGTAGGACCGAGAGTGTCAGCGTCTTATAGATCTTCATTGTTATATTTCAGATACTCTACTAGCACTTTTTAATCCACAAAAGAAAGTACATTAACATTAATAGAGTTCCTTAAATTAACTTAAACCTTTTTACAAAACCTTTAATTTGATGGAAAAACTTAAGGTGAGGTTTGTCCGTTACTAATGTATATGAACTCTTAAAGCGACTCAAAAAAAGTCGAAAGGACATACACGAAAACGAACATGAGGTCCTACGATCTTCCCGGTTTTTATATAACATTGTGGACTTTAACGTCCAATATGAGCCCGAAAGTATGGAATGTAAAAAAATCACGCACAATATCCAACCGACACAAAGAGCGGTGTTCATTTTCATCCGATGCCACAAACAGTCACTTTGAGCGCAATGACTCCGTTCCAATGTACTAAATGTCATGAAGTTTACCTTAAAGTAAGGGAAGGCATTAAACTTTCGAACATACTATGTCATTTTTGGTTGGGTACACCTGGTATGCTTAGACGAAGTAATTGCTATGCAGAGAATTCACATGTGACTACGTTGAAATGCTAGATCTTTTTGCGCTGACCTTTGTATTATGTCACAGATAAGTTGTGCTCCTACCAACTATTGTGGACAGCCGATGACAACGTAGTTATAATAGTTCTAAAGCCAAGTACTACCCATTACAAGCTTCAACTTTTTATTTGCTGAGCGATTCTTTGCGCTTTTGCTCTTCAAAGCACAAAAAATTTACAATTCTGACTAGCTCTAAAATGAGCGTTAGACGATAATATTCCGTCACTCTTTTTAGCTCGAATGTTCCAGTTGATAATATAGCCATACAGAAATTACCAATAAGAATGTCGCTTTGTGATACATATCATTTCAACAAACAGCTCTAATAATAATATTAACACTTGTCATCTTAGGACATTTCATAGTTATTTTCGTCTATTTAATCTGCGCAAATTTTTACACAAATTCGAATTTAAATACAATAAATTTCGCGGCTATCAACGATGTTTGGTTATATGCAACATTTGAGAAGCACTGGCCGCCGCCGCCAAAGCAGCTGCCGCCAAACTTTACATTAATTCGGAATTTGTTTTTGTTGTTGTTGCATCACTTTAAACTTAATAGAAAAACTACACAGAATGTGCTACTTTAGGCTTTGGGCTTAGATGGTTTAGACAGATCTTCCAGCGCCTTAATCTCAGCCGCGGCATTGCGTTTCTTCTCTTCGGCCAATTTGGCATCACGCACAATCTTCTGTTGTGCCTCAATCTCGCGCACCTTTTCTTCCTTCTTGGCCAGTCTGCTGTGGTGGGCAGCACCGTAGGCAATGCCGACGGTCAACAAGGACCATCTGGCGAACTTAATTAGTGGAGATACGCGAACGGGAGCCTGCGACATTGTGATTTGTGGTGTAGTTTGCTGTTATGTAATTCACGTACGGAAGAAACTGCAAAAGAAAAATATGCAAAAGTTAAAGTGTCTGCGCATATGTTGATAACACATTTTAAAAACCGTCGTGTATTATGCACGCAGTTTGCTAATGCATTTATTTAACTCAATTTTAGCAAAATTACCACAAATCGATGCAAAACTGTGCGCAACTCAATAGAGAAATTCACCCAGAAGCACAAATATAACCTCACACACAGCTGTCAAACTAGCAGAGTTACCATACAGTACAATTTGTTTAGAAAACGTTAGATGGCAGGTTAGTGTTGACAATAGTAAATTTTAGAATCAAGCAATTTAAAAATACTTTCCAACAAATATTAAAACTATGCAAATATTGAGTTTTTTTTATTCATAGAAATATGCGAATGCCATGCAATTTTGTATCGCAATGCACATTCAAATTTGAACTATGACGTTTCTGTCAACTCTAATGCCAACCAAACGGGTGATTGCCAAAAAAGAAAAACAAGCACAGCAAATACAAGTGAAAAAATATTGTTATTCTAGAAAAAATGCTAATTTCCAGGATTTAACGCAATTAGTCATTGAGACATAAGTTTCTGATGTCTAACTACGTAACTGCGCTTGTCTTTCAATGTGCAAAACACAAAATTTTAAAGTGAAAAGTGATTTAACGAATTCCAGCACAGACCTTGAGTGACTGGAGAGGTGAATACAACACATAGATACACACACACACATAGCTATACTCAGCCCCTTGTACTTATAAACTGAATGAGCGAAGAATAATAAACGTCATATCGACTACGTCGACGGCGATTCCTGAAGTGGTGCAAATTAAAACACTGTTGCAGTAGCTGCTTTGTACAGCCTACGCAATTTTAATAATAGAATAGACTAAGGAGGACAACGCAGCAGCAGCTCGGCCGCAATATGGTGAATGTACCGCCACTGTTGTGCAGTACGCCTCCACCTATGGACTTTGGCGAAGAGGATGAAGATTCTGGTTTGCAATCGACATTAAATTTAGACGATGCGGATGAGTTTTCAGATTATGGCATAGTAACAGAAGTGCAGGATACGCAGGAAGTCAGTAACAACAAAGGTAATTAACATTTAAGCTTGAGATACATTTAAGTAAAATATTAAAACATTCGCTTACTATTACAGTTCCGCGACAGTCACCGCAGCTTGAACTGCCAGTTACTGATTATGATGCAACACCGCCAGGTTTGGATGATTGTTATATGTCTCGCTTAACGCCGCCTCCATTTGCAAAGACGCCAGATGTAATGCCAAAGAACTTAAAGCCAATGGAAGCGTTTAATTTTGATGTTGCTTTCGAGTCACAAAACTATATTCCTGCTGATGAACTAGAAACTCAGGACTTTGGAAATTTTCAGTCGGTAGACAGCGAGTTGCCGCCATCGCCTAATTGCATAGCTCCTTTGGAAACTAATGAGAATGGTGTCGACAATGAGGACGAGGAAACAACTAATAATGATAATGTGCCTTCACTAAAACTGGACAGTTTGAGTTTATACTCGAGTGAAAGTGTTTCCTCGAATACGTTATCGCCACCAATACCACTGGATGAGCCCGAAAGTGTGTCACTTGATGCGCCAATAGAGGACAATTTTTCAAAGTCAAAACCAAAGCTGCGTGACATCAATCAAGTTACATTAGAAGATGTGTCGGACGACAGCGGCGATGAATATTCGCCGAAAAAACGCAAGAGTTTAATTGTAAGCGAAAATTCGGATGACTTTTTTGCGATACATGTTGTCAACATGGAAAATGAGACAAACAAAGCAACGGATGTTTCTAAAGCAACTCTGCATGAACCAAGCGAAATCAGCATAGAACTCAAAATTGATGACTGGAAAACAGAAAGACAACTGAAAACTGTTGATCCGCTGGCGTTTGAAGAACTGCCAACGAATGACGACTTTGCGAACTTTGAGGCAACTGAGCCGACAATCATTGATGCCAGTAGCAGCAATGCCTCACCTTCAATTAACAAAACTGTTGCTGCTGCTGTTGAAAATGACGACGATGACGACTTTGGTGACTTTACGGACTTTTCAATAGCTATGACAGAAACACCAGTGGCAAGCGTAGAAATAACAAATACAGCTCGCATAGAACCAAACACTGTAGACAGTGAAAGCGCCACAGTCGATAGTGACGATTTTGATGATTTTCAATATTTTGCAACTGCAAATACGGACACGCCAGAAAAGTCAAAAGAAATAGCTGTTACTACACCACAGCATGTTGATGAAGAATATGATGACTTTGGTGACTTCTCGGAAGCTAGTTTTGCGCCCGTAAGCAGCACATTAGCGTCTAAGGAAAACAAAATTGTAACAACAGTACCTCCACCACCGCCACCGGCAGCAACAAATGTCAGCATTACGGAACGTGTTAAACCGGTTTTAGAAATGATGTTTCCTGCATATCAAATATCATCCAAAGAGGAGCTACAGCTTGAGCCACCTATTAAACTGGTGTTAGACTTTGCGGCAGTTGAACAGGCCAAAGCGTTGGAGTATCAATGGAGCAGCTCCGAAATGCGACATGCGCTTATCACATCTTTGGGTATTGATTCCAGAAATATTGTAAGTAGCTGTTATAAATTAAATGACTAAATTTAATTACAATTAAATCTTTTGTGCTATAATAGCTGTTCGGTGAAAAATGGAACCCAAATATGCCAAGATTTGCCGCCAATTTGAGTTTTGATCCATTAAAACCGATGAAACCGCAAACGAATGCAAATTCGTCGCTGCCGACTTACAACAGCGACTTGGTAACAGCTGTGACTACAACTGCAATGGCTGCAGATGATTTCGATTGGAAGAACAGCAGCAGCTGTAGCGCCACGGCCACTGTTTCGCTTGGAGGTTAGTAATAATAAACATTTCACTTTGACACTGCTTTTAGTTTTCGTTGACGCAACTGCTGCGCTTTTCCGTATAAAATAATTTAAAACTGCTACACTTATATCAAAATTATTGCATCGCCAAGTGGAAATGTTTCTAATGAAACAATTCAGCAACTTGGCTGTCTGTGCTACACTCACGTTTAGATTTATTTTAATTGATTACATGCTATGATTCAACGAGCTTCACTAGCTGCACACAAGATTCATTGATTACATATGCTTTTTGGTTTTTATTGTCGATTGGCGCTTAAAGATTTGCACTGCTTTTACTTAAATCATTTTTATTTTGTATTTGTTGAAAAACAAACAACAAAAAAAAGTACTTTGTATACTCACACACATCTTTGATCTGAAATTATCCTTATGATAAAATTGTATTTAGACTCACATGTACAGACTTTACAATTGGAACAACTAGACCAACTAATGATGGTGGCTAATGCTGATAAAATAAATCTTGATTCCTCTAACTACTCCTACTCCTCCTCTACATGTGTATCAACTACAACTACTTTGACACCATCAACAACAACAACAACACCATCGACAATAATGGATGTCATATCATCGTCAAATGAAATAATAAATACTCGTACAACAACAAATGAAATGTCTTCCAACGATACTCAATCACAACAACAAATATTGCTGCCACTGGATGTGTTCGATTTCGTTGAAACCAAATCCAACGCACGCACTTGCACATTGAAAAACATTATGATCACCAACAACAACAACAACACCACCAACATCACCACGAACACTTTTGATACGATTATTGATAAAACAACCAACATATGTTCTAATAATTCTGAAAACATTTGCTCAAATGATGCACCACTAATTGATGTCGCTGATATTAATTCATACGCTATTGAAACACCCGCTTCTGCCAATGCAAATGGCCAACATGTACAACAATTGCTAACAATATTTCCAATTGACAACACTTCAAATGTCGCTGACAACGGCGTCGATTTCTCGTACACGAATCGTGCCTTTTTGGACTGTAGTAAGTTAAGCCGGCCTGTGTCCCGTGTTGTTGTATTTTGTTGTTCCCTTTAGTTTGTTGATTTCGTTTTTAGCTATTTTAGTAAGTTTTCGTTTGAGTTGTTTGCTTTTAGATCAGTTCATTTCCTTTGTTTAGTGTTCTACTAGCATAAGTTCTTTAATATATTTACACTTATTGTCGAACAAGTAATGTCATATATAACTTATCATATATAACAATTTCCTTTCACAGGAACTGAAGACTCAACCAATCAATCAACAGCGTCAGAAATTAAAACGGTTCACAAAGCGCAGTCTAGCGAATCTAATGCAGCCGATATTGTTGGGCAAGAATCGCTTGACGACGAGCAAGTCTACGATGAGCAAGAAAACGTTGCTACCGTCGACATTGAGGAACCCGGCAGCGAACACAGCAATGAACCTGCATACGCTTCAAACAACGTCGCTGCCTCCACCGCAGCAGTTAACGCCACAGCAGCGGCATCAGCAAATGTTGCTGCAGCAGCAACAGCATCGTTATCGCCTGCTCTATCAGCAGACAGCGATGGCAACAGTTTCGACAGTTTTGAGCAGCAACCCGATGATTTGAGTGAGCAACCACAGCCGGATGAGATGCAGCATCAGCAGCAAATTATAACCAAAGCAACTTCCACAACAGCAACAACGTTAACAGCAATTTCAGTAGCAGAGTCACTAAATGCCAACAACAGGCTGAGCAACAATGATGCCACCGCATTTATGCACTGCGAAATGTTGAGCGCAGTAAGTACTACCACCTATGCTGTGCCGCTCAAGGAGACGCACATATATACGCCATCAAAATCCGATACGGCAGTTGCCAGAACGACAACGACACCGATTGATTTTGACTACGAAATTGCATCGGCGGGCATTATTATTGACGAAACGGTTGTGAAAAAGGAATATCGTGACGTGGAATACAAACCACCATACGATTTGGTAGCGCCAAATAAACTGAGCAGCTTCGATGTACCAACAACAAAGGCGACAACTGTCAGCAAAACCAACAATGCCGACGCTACCAAGTATTTAGCAGCAACTGTTGAAGACGCTGATGAATTCTCCGACTTTCAATCAGTGCCAGCTGCAAAGACACAGAGCAGGAACGCAACAAGCATAACGACACCCAGTTTCGGTGAACAGATGATACTCAGTCCGGCCATATTATTACCCAAATCAATACCACTTGCTAAACCCGCTATCGAGTGGGGCGAGAGCAGCGCAAAATGTATAAATCCTGACGAACTGGCGCGCATTGAGGAACTTTTCCCGCAGCCGAAAATTGCGTCGAAACCAAAGCAAAACGCAGATACAAGTGCACACGCTTCACCAGTCAATCGACCGCCACAGGCGTTGACGATAAGCGCTGCAGTAGCAAAGAATATACACATTACTGATGATGATGACTGGTCGGACTTTGTTTCGGTGCCGATTGTTGCCGAACACAAATCCAATAGCAACAATATAGTTAACAATAACAACAACAGCAAAAGCTTTAAACAAACAGCAGCTGCAACAGTTGCATCGCCGCAACTAACTAAGAAGCATGCATACAACAATTCGCCGCAAAAGTTTAGTATAGCACCGCCAAAGATGACGACAGCAGCTGCAACAACAGTAGCAAGTGCAACCGAAGATGAATGGTCCGACTTTGTATCAAGCACACCGCTGTCTAGCAGCAATGCAACGCAGGCAGCCATGCCGCAATTCAACTCGGCAGCCTGGCAGAGCGCAAACTTCTACAATAATCCGCTCAGTTTTTATCAACACAATCAGCAGCATGCGCAGCATAGCAATCTTGTGCCAAATACTGAAATGCTAACCAAATATCAGCAACAACAACAACACCAAAACTACAATAATAACAACAACCACAACAACGTCAACATCAATCATCATAGTCGTGCAGCAACAAATAATGCAAACAATACCAAGCGGCAACAACAACAAAACAATAAGCCGCCACAGCAAATACATATAATGCACGATTTCTCGACAGCGCCGCCCGTTGAGCCAATTATGCGTACTAGTCAACAAGCGGCCAACGCTTACCAGCAACAGTATCATCGCCAACCAGCGCACCATCACCGCAACCATCACCAACAGCAACAACAATCTGGTCAATTTCAAATAGGTAATGCTAAAGTAGCGCCACGTATATCGCTTATACCCGATCTGAGCTTTGTTGCACCTGTGCTGCCCTCCAATTCGTCCGGTGCTTTCATGAGCTCACTGCCCAAACCCAGTTTTAGTGCCAAAAAATGACATATGTTTAAGACAGTTAAACATTTGCGAAAGCCACCCCACAATACATTGTCCTCGAGAGCCGCACTAACTGCGACAGCCCCAAATGCCCAAATACATATAAATAGCAGTACATGCTTGCTGGCCAATGGCGCCGGTAGTGGCGGTGGTGGTGGCGGAGTACACGCGGTTGCTGAAACTAGCGTCTTAACGTAGAAAAACAAATGTAGATAAAAAGAAGATACAGATACTAAGCTCAGCCCAGTGGTATACCTTAAATACATATACAATATATATATATATGTCTGCGCGCGTGTGTATGTGTGTGTGTGTGTATAATAATAGTCAAATTCGCCATTATGCTGCTGCTGATGTTACAATGGTTGTTTTATGTCGACATCGGTTATAATAAAAGTAAAATCAACAAAGCGGATGGATTTAAGTAGACAACACAGTATTATATGATTCCGTCTTGATATTAGCATAATGAATTGTTGTTATTATTGATGTTGTTGTTGTTGTGTATGAATATATATAACGTGGCTCGTGGCAGAAATTCAGAGCGGTAAAATTTGCATCACTACCTGAGTTAACCGAGACATTTAACTAAACTTAACAGTTCTAAATTAGAAATTAGTGAAATAAAATGCAAAGAATTTTTAATTTCGAATGTCACCGACAAAAAAAAATTTTATAACAGTGACCAACCAAATTTAATGATTTTTAACTAATTATATTAACGAATTTCCCATGCCTTGAATAATGCTTGAAACTTCACCAAAAAATACTCGTTAAGGCAGGCGGCTACCAACTTTCGTTTACTCCGTCCGTACGAATAGATATATAAATGCGGGCATGTGAGGAATCTGAGTCAGTAAAGAAAATGACAGAATTTGTATTCCGATGATAGTTCCCACAAAATTGTTGATTACTGACATAATCCCACTTACATAAACTACTTGTACATTCCAGGCAGCTACCAAACAGTCGCAATTTCAGCGCATTCCGTATGATCTCTGCAACATCAACGAAGCCGGAGAATACCTGTCAGTGTGTCTCTGTCTCATATGGAGTTTATGCGAGAGCTAATTTTGATTTTTACGAGTTGCTTCGTTAAAAATCACAATTATCTCTCTCCTACGTGTAAACAACGTAACAGATCAACACAAAGATTTCCTTTTTTATTTTGTTTAGTTAATATGCGCTGCATTGCTTGTGTTAAAGTGTCTTTTATTCTTTTTTTTTTTTATTTTTAAAACAATATAATTTGCTTCTTTGTTTTGTGTATCTCTGTGTAAGTGTGAAGTAATTAAATTTTTAACTAAAATTAAATACAATTTTGTTTAGGTTTAAGTGTAAATTATTATTTAAAAAAAAATAGAAGAAAAACGGTTGCTGCTTTGTGTTAAAATAAATTGAAATTACTATAATTATTATTGTATATGTATAATTACTAATCACTAAACAAACATGTAATAAAAACAGATTTATTGGAGTTACATAATCAATGCTCATTCTTGAATTTCTCATTTTCGGCGCCGCGAGTGGGTATTCGTTTTATTTCTTGATTTTTTTTTTCTGTTGAAGTTTAGTTAAATTGTACAATCTTGTACTGTTTTGAAGCCTCGTTTCTCAGTATTTGCTGTTGATGTGTATGGAGTAGGATGTGTATTTTGTGTTTGATTTTTTTGTTCTTCATTTTTTGTGGATACTAGTGGCAGGCGGGCACGGTGCGCGGGGTATAGCACTATGGCAGTATATAGATACTCCTATATTTAGTTAAATATTAGTGTCATAATAAATATAGACAATGCGATGTCGTTTCTTGAATGCAATTAATATGTCTCTATCTCTTTTTTGTTTTCATTCCTAACAGCTTAACAACTACAATAATTACAATATAATATTCTAATTAAATTAATTAATGATGATGCGGCAACAAACTTCCAAACGACTTCTTTACCGTCTGTCCATATGCGAATTGCTTTTGTTAGCAAATCAATCGTTAACAAATTCCGCTCTTCTATAGCTTAACTTCTTCGTCTTCATCTGCTTCTTCACTCCAAGTAACAATTCCAAAAATAAATCACACAGTTTTATCAACTATGAAACAATAATTTAGGCTGCGCTTTTTCATTTTATAAATTTCTTTAAGCTTATTTCTAAATTAAATATGTATGTCCAGTGTTATCTCTTTTTAGTTGAAATGGTCGACGTCGGTGCGCCCTGCTACACCTTCATAACTTCGAAATATATGCTTACGGCTTGTACTCAAAATGCTAGCCATGGATGATGTATCAAAGATTCTTTCGAACGGTCACCATAATCATAGGTTAGTTCTTCCTCAGGTTTAATGTCCTCCTTGGCCAGCAGCACCAGATGCGGACGTTGCTTAACAACAACAATTTTTGTTGCAAGATTGCCGTTGCGTGAATGATTTACCAGACGTCCGAATTTGCCAGTATCGACAGTCGCATCGATGCAATGCTGCTGGTTTTTATGCTTAAAATAGTACATATAGCAGCCGGCATTCTCGTCGAGTGCATAGCGTTTCTCGCGTTCCGCTGCCTCTTGTATGGAAATGAGATCGCCGACATATTCGATAACGAACTCACCGCGCTTAAATGGACGATCGGCAACAACACCGCGTCCCTTATTTTCAAAGTGCGCAATTTTTAGACCCTCGGCGCGTTCTTCGAGCACAGCCCGTTCCAAATCACGCATCATCTCCTCCTTTACGACAGTCTTGGTCTTGCGTACACTGCGGCGTACCGGGAAGAAATCGGTAAGCTCGCGATTGCCATTTGTAGCGGCCAGCGGCAACGGTAACTGAGTCTTTGTTTTGTTTACATTACTAGTCACTGAGACAACGTGTGACTTTGGCTTGGCGCCTTTAGTAGTGCTGGTCGTGGTATTGGCGCCTGGTCTGCCCATTTGATTATTGGCATGGTTGCTGCTGCTGTTGTTAGTGGTATTTTGTCTGGCAGTTGGATGTTTAGCTGAGTAGAGTATAGACTTTGTGTTTCCGTTTAAGTGTGACATTAACGGTTTTTCGCATGCATCCTCCCTTATTTGAGCAACATTTTCGAATTCTTCATCGACATCGAGCACGATTTGTACATCGTCAGATGCGCCATCCTCATCCTCATCATCGTCGTCATCATCGTCGTCAACAACAATTGTTTGCTGCTGCTCGTGTACGACTGTTGTTGCAGTTGTATAAGGCGCGTGATGTTCTTTCAGATGATTCAGTCTTCGACGTGTCTTACACGTTGCTGCTGCTGTCAATTGGCGCTGCGACTTGCGCGGCGACAGTGGATCCTTAAGAGCTGCAACGGCAGCTTTACGCGAATTTGGAGACAAGCCAGCCAAAGCTGAGTCGCGAGGCATTGTTTTAATGGGTGATGGGCACAAAATACGGTGTGGCGTTGCCGGTTTCCGGCGACGCGACTGCGATGAAGGCGATGTAGACGCCACCTGGGCGCCGGCATTTGGTGTAAGGCTATTAGCGGAGAATGCGACACCACTGTCGCAAGAACTACTATCTTGATCCAATGCGAAACCATTTAGCGCTGGGCCGTTGACAGCAGCAGCGGCAGTAACAAGCTCATAACCAAATGTACCATTTTGTTTAATTGGAGAGCCACCGTTCAGTGTCACTATCTGGTTAAAACGACCATTGAGCAAAGTGGCAGACAAATTGCTAGGTGGTGACGAGAATAATGCACCAACTTCAAAGGATTTGTTTATCTTGATCGAGGAGGCCTGATTTGGTGATTTGTCAAAATCAAGTGTTAGCACCGGTTCCTGCAGGAAGATGTTATCCGTTGCACTGCCGTGCGACGAGTGACTATCGCGCAGCGCAGATCGATGTGTCTGAAAGTCAACAATTTTGCCAAAGCCATTTGCTATCGGCGTATTATTTTCATTCGAGTTGTACTCCACGTCATTTGTGTCTTCGCCATTTAGTACAAATTGCGGTGGCGATGGTGTTGGCTCATGATCATCATGAATTATGTAGTCAAGAGGTAACCGTTCTACTTCGTCAGCAAATGATTCGCGTGATTGCGAATCTTCAGTTGTAGTTGTTTCTGATGGCGACAATGGTTCTTCATATTGATGATATTGCGGCGATGATAATGTATTAAGCTCTTCACTAGTCTCGTTTATAGGCATTTCGACACTTTTAGAGGCAGCATTTGCTTTAAAAAAGTTTTCAATTGTACGGGTCTGGGATCGCGTTGCCAGTGGAATTCCTGCAGACAAAAAATATATCTTAGTCACACACAAAACACATTTTTTTTTGTTATGCAAAGCAATAATTCTTACCAATATTACGTCCTGATATTCCACCACGTTCACATTTTCCTTTTGCAGCTACATTTATGTTTTTCACTTTAGTGTGATTATTGTTGTTGCCATTTTGGTGGCTGCATTTGGGACGATGTTCTTCGCTAACAAACGCAACAACATCAGCCACCGCTTTGAGATTTTCATCGACATTTGTCAGTTTGCAGTCTTTTCGCTTGGGACTTGCAAAGTATTGGTCTTCGAGTAGATTTGCGCCAACGGCGGCCGCAACAGCATCATTTTCATTCATAATCGTCTGCTGTCCAACGGAGTTTGAGGTTACCGTCACCGACATGTCTTTTGTCGGCCTCGCACGTCTTCGCACCATTATCACCGTGTGGAGTGTGATGTGTAGAACCAAATAATTGTGGGCGCTGCCGCGTGATTTAACGCTAAGCTTTTAGACTTTACGTAGTTTGGCGCGCGCGTTTTTTATTTTCGCTTCCGCTGCTTGTGACTTGCTGCTTCTGCTGCGGCCACGAGTTTCATCCACGGCGCAATTCTAAGGCAGCACTGAGTAGCAACAATTGAGTTGCTTTTTGGCGGTCATTAATGCACTGTAATTTATTACAGATGGAAAAAAAAATTAAGCAAGCTGTACCCGATGCATTCTTTATGCGAAGCGTCTGGCGTCTGTTCATGTATGCGTGAGTATCAGTGCATGCGTATGTGTGTGTGTCTGTGTTTGTGGGTAAAATTCTCTGCTCGAATAATTGCAAATGCATGGACTAAGGGGACGCGTCGCGTTGCCGTACGAAAAACGCTCCAGGAAGAAGAAGAAAGAAAAAGAATGAATGCGCCTCTTACCTTTTTTATTGTCAATCACGCAGCTGCCGCCATTCGTTTACATTTCGATTTAACAATATCCATACTTTCCATGCACTTTGACGAAGCTGTATAATTTCCGAAGTATTTTCACTCAATTTGTAAATATTTTTGCACCTTTTCGTAACTTTTTGGGTTCTTTCTTCTTCAGCAGTAGTTAGTTGGTGTTGCTATGGCAGCGTTACCAGATCAAAAGCACTTACACCGCAGAGTTGCAAGTGCATTTTAGGGGATTGAAAAAAAAAACGCGCAACGAACGACCAGTGTTTAAATTGTGCAAATCGAAAAAGACTAAAATGAACTTAAAAGATAAAATGATATTTTGATAAATAAATTGACTTTTTTAATACGTTACTTAAGACATGATAAGTCGCTATACTGGTAGTACAGCATAATAGTATAATATATGTATATAAATTTGTTTTCAATTTGGTTTTGCTGTGCAAAAGCTAGATTATTTCAACATAAAATATAACAAAATGTTAACAAGATATTTTACTGCGTGGTATTTTAATGTTGATAGGATATTTGTAATACATAATAAAAGCTCGCAGCAAGTAATGTACATATATATTGTTCATTTACTATAAGACTGTCATAACTCAAAAAATTTGATTTATGACAGTTTAAGTTCACGCTTCATATATGATGAAATCAAGATATGACGAACTTTGTTGATCGTTTATATGGTGGCCGATGCATTGTCCCTTCCGATGTCGACCAATCTTCTGCCGATCCCATTAACATGCATTCCAAATATCATCACCGTACATCAAATGGATGCAAAGCTATGACGAATATTGTTTATCGCTTATATGGGGGCACTGCCCGCTCCGATTTTAAATAAATGTAGTCTAAGTTACTTCTTATAACATCAGCTGTCAGGCAGTCAAAGTCTCGCCAAAATCGGTTTAGCCGTTACGGAGATTAGCCGTAACAAACATGCGGACAGACAGACAAAACATTTGAAAATTCGATTTTTTGTAAATGTATCGTCTATATCAGGGGTGACCACGATCGAATGAACTAATATTCGCGATCAAACGGCTAGCTATCCTTGGTCTATATATTCATATGCGTGGTTATTTTGATATAAAAAAGATGTGCTCCAATTTTATTTAATGAAAGTACACTGCACAAACATATTCCAAAAAGCGTGTCCTTCTACTTTGTGGGATAGGCTCCATACAAACCCACTGCTGAGTTATGATTTTATTTTATAAAATTAATTTTTTATCAGCATATAAAAGTGGTTGTGCCGCAACCTATTTGATCAACATCAAAACACGCGGCAATATAGACAGATCGCTCTGGAATCTTTGAATAGATCCTTCATGGTTTGGCAATTTAGACATATACATACCGGCCCCAACAGGGTATACTTAAGTACACCCTGGGCCCCATAATAAGCGGAAGTCAGAATACATATTTGCCCTCCGTTTTTCAGTTTTTTTTTTGTTGTATAATTTTTAGCTGACAGCCATATTGTGAAAAAGAAAAAAGTTTAAGTCGACGAACTCTTTTAAGTTCGGTTTCATTGGGTATAATTTTAAGTTATCTCCCACTAATAATCTATATCAATTTAAAGTTGCATTTTCATTCGTTGTAGTTTTATAATTCTCATTTAGTTCTTACTTGGTAAATGTGCTATTGGTGCTGTTGCAGCCGGCTTTTTGCACAAATTTTATCAATTACATACTTTTTTTTTTTATTTGTTTGTAACATTTTTTTGGTTAATTTTATTATTAATTGAATTAAATTATTTAAATCATTCTGAAAAATCCAGATGATCAGATCTTTTTGATATGTATGTTGGCAAAATTCAGTTATTGATCTATAGTACGCTGTACGATTTTTAATATGCACAGGTTTGAATTCTAGGCAGACAAATTTTATTTAGAAATAGTCTAATATTAGAGGGCATCGCTACATGCACTTTACTTTAGATGCTGATTTAAAATATACATATCTTATACGGTCTGCCACGCCTCCTTTTGCCTGATATATATACATTTACAAACACTTAGTACAGCGTTTTAAAATATGCCTAAACATAATAATATTTGTTCTTAAGGACAACATTTTGTAATTCTAAAAGGTGAGTTTAGTTGCTTAAAGTATTCTCTATTCAGAATACACTTTTTATGCTGATGACCACGAATATTTAATTTTTATGAGTGGTATAGTGTTATAATTCGCATTTAGTTTTTGCTTACAGTAGTTCAATACGGTGTGTTTTTCATACATATTGTTGTAGTCGAAGACTTGTACACTGTTAAGCGATTACTTGTTTGCATTATAAAGCAGCAATCAGAGCACAGGCTGCGCTAAAGGACACCTGGTAAGTTTATATTTGCAATCGCCAAGTTTTAGTACAAGAAGTAACAGAGCTTGTTTATATTTAAGTTACAGCTAATGGTTAAAAAGGAGGTAAATAAGATAAGACTAAGAAATTAAATGCCGGAAATTTCGACGTTATAACCATATCCTTATAAAATAGCTACTAATTCGAATAGAAGATTCTTATAGTACAAATCAGTCCATTCGAATAGTTTGGTAACGATTACAGCTATAAGGAAATACAGAACCGAGTACTTATTAGATGATATCGCGACTACTTGTAACGGTTTCTATGGAAAACTGTACAAACCTAGGAATGTAGTTAATTCGCATTGCGCGCCTGAGAGTGGCATACGCGCTAAAAAATTGTTTAATGCAGAGCGTCCGGAACGTGGAAACTGTTGTTAGTTGTGCAAATAGCAAATTTATACTTTGCTCATTAAAGTTATTCAAAAATAAATACGCGGAGGCATAAAGTTATCGGTTAAACAGCATTTTAAACGCGAAGGAAAAAAGCCCAAATCGACAGTCGCTTGTCTGACGCTCGAATCTGTTTGCTTTATAATTCAGTTCAGCTTACACACACTCACGCGCATAGTTCCCTCCAATTTTGTTGTTGAAATCGTTAATGGAACGCGTGTGTATCAAAAAAAGGACAGCACTTTAAAAAAGTTAAAGCTTTACTGTTCCACATATAACACAAGGATCAACATTTGTTAACATTTGTTTTTGGCAGGACAACATATGTTCTAAAGTTATTAAATTATATTTTTATATTTGTTACGTTACAATTAAACAAAATGCCAATTTGCAAACGCGAGGGATTCGACAATTCTGCCTGGAATGACAACAATGAAACATTCCAGGATCATGAAATGGTCTTCTGTTGTCACACAACGAAGCGCATTTTCCGCGATTACGAGTAAGTAAAATGCAAACTTTAATTATGTGTTTAGAGTGTACAGATTGCAACGCCAGTTAACCACCTGCTCTCGCTCCAATTCAATTCTTCGTGTTTGCTTCGCTGCGGTTCGTTGCCAAAGCAAAGCGTGGTATAGCGCCCGAAAAGCGAATGGCGCGGCAGAGGTGCGAAACAAGCTGAAGCGTACAACAAAGCTATGTTGACCAAAATCATGATTGCTATGGTTGCTGCTGCTCCTATGTAATAGTGTCTGTTCTTGCGCAATTATTCTAGTATGGATGAGATCGTAGCTTAAACATTTGTAGGACTAGCGATGAGTTGCTGCTTCTGTTACAATAAGGCTATAGGTTGAATTTGTAGGACCAGCGTTGAGTTTGTAGCTAAAACATTGTTGCCTTGGTTACAATAAGGCTATAGGATGCACTTGTGGAACAGCAGCCACCGCAGACGCCGTACCAATCAGTCTCTAATATTTCGATTTACTTGTACGAAGTTTTGCTGAATTGATGTCCTCGGGCGCATGTATTATCTTAGAAGTGCCAACTACCGCCAATAACAGCGTTGCTAGATAGAACTTGCCTTAGTATGTCAAATGTGTTGCGCTTAATATGAAATTTCTGAAAACGATAAAGCAGTAGCATTTTTACATATTTACTGTCGTTGATTATTTATTTTTTTAACCAGATTTAGATTGTGAAAGGCAAGAAACTGATGTTGGCGGTGGTGGCTGTTGCCGATGAACGCGCGAATAATTTTGCATACAGCTGTTGGCTTTGTGGTTGTGTTGCGCTCTTACATTAATGGCTAATACAGAGTAATATATATGCACTGCTCACACTTTTGCTGTTTTGCGCAAATATGCACAAATTGTATGTGTACAAAAATATTTGTACAGGCTGCAGCGTGTGTGTGCAAGTGAAAAGTTGTATGTTCGATGATATGCAGCTGTATATATCGAGTGACGATGTTGCCGGATCAACTAAAGGTTTTGTTTACTTATCATTAAATCCTATTAAAGCGCGAAACACAGCAGTTTGTTATTGGTGAAATTTAAACACGAATAATAAAATTAAAAATGAACAAACCTTTCAATGGATCATAACTTTCAGGAATATTTTATGAAAGCCAATTCAGTATGAGCTATACCTTTTGCTTCTGGGTATACCAGGTACCAAAACCAAGTTTCAAAACAACATTTTAAAAATTTTGCGTGTAGGATCCATTGCAAACATATAGGCAAACTGACATTGCTAGAAGCAGGATATATTTACAAAATTAGGTGCGCACAACGAGTTGTTCTCTTTTCTGGTCACCTAAACGTTTACTTTTTGTGGTTTTAATGGATATCCTTGAAGCACATGTGGACCATGTGGATGTCCAATAAGAAATCCGTCAAGCCAAAAATGAACTTCACCGTTAAAAAAAAACTTTTGCATGGCCCATCAAGAGCCTTCAATTCTTGATTCAAAATGATCAGATTTAACAGATTTGTCTAATTTTCAGGCACAAGAACAACTAATAGTGAATTCATTCATCTATCAAGTGAAAGATTAGTTATATTTTGAATTTTGGTATAAATCCTTAATATCCATACTATAAATATAAATACGAAAGTAAATATGTTTCCTTTTCTCGCCTAATCCGCTGAATCAATTTGCATTATTTTCGGTATAGAAATAGATGGGATATTGGGAAAGTAAAAGGTTACTTTTTGTCAAAAGGGTGATGCCCCACAAAACCACCCCCCAGTATATAGTCTCTCATGATTAGATGTACTATACTGTAGACATAGGGCAATGGAGAGTGTATGTACAGCACTAATAATCTAAAACTATATTAAGATAAAACTTGGAAAAAGAAATTTATTTATTCCTGCTCTGTGATTTTATTTTCAGAACGTATTTTCGGCACGTTATGCTTATCAACTCAACTATATGGCAGTGCGAATCAACCGGGCGTGATCATCTGACCTACGAAGAGGCATTGAAAAGCGAACGCGCCGCACGTAAAAAAATGGAGCAGTTCAAGGACAGTCTACGTCCGCCGGTAATGCTTGTCATCGAGCACGCCAAGCAGTCCGCCATCAAAACGCTCAACAGTATTGTGCAAAAGTTTTTGCGTCGCCGTTATTTCCTCAACGAAGAGGTGACCGTCGTACAAAAGAAGTCTAGCGTGTACATAGGCTACAAAGTTGTTGAAATAATTCCGCCCAAGAATAAAGTGCCGGGCAATGGAGTGTACGAGGAAACAGAGCTACTGCAGTATCGTCTGCACCCGATCGATAACAAAGAAAAGCCCGAAATAACCGTGCCCTTTGATCAAGTCCGCCGACAACGCACTGAGTTCACAATGGAAAATATGCAAATGTTTGTAAAGAACAATGTGACACGTGTCGATGGCATATTGCGTCCTAAGCCGGATTCGTACAAACGTTATGTTACGGATCGAAAAATAAATTTCGCAAGCATATTCATTGGGAAAATGCCTCGTTATACACCCGCAAAGATAAAAAAACCTGATACCGCAAATAATAAAAAACAGGCGACATTAAATAAGTATTTAGTTAAAAACGGTGAGATTAAAAACGAAGAGAAAATAACCAAAATGTCGAAGGCAGAGAAGGAGAAAGCCGCCGAACTGAAGGCAAAATCATTGAAGGAAGAAATGGAACGCATACGTCGCGAGAAGCAAGAAAAGCTTGTCGAATTGGAACGACAAAGGGCGGAGAAGCGCGAGAAAATGATGAAGCGCATTGAAGACGAGTGCAATGATATGTTAACCAAAACAGACGATTTGGAACGAACGGACCAGCGTTTGTTGCCTACATATACGCCCGTTAAGACTGTTTTGTCGAGCAGAATACTTGGTGACGCTTTCATGCTGCGCGAGTTCATGCACTCTTTTTGTGGCATTCTCTCCGGCATCGATGTATTCCGCAACAATCTGAGCTTCTATGAAATGACGCGCGCTTTCACAGCACGCGAAGTGGCTGGACCACTGTCTGACATATTGTTGATCCTGCTCGGTACTGTTTTCGATCTGCAGAAGGAGGAGGAGGAAGAATGTCCAGTCATGTACCGTCGAGGATACGTTCAAACGCAAACCGAACTTCAAAAGACTATGGGTGATGCTGCACGTTGTCATTTCTACGCTGAACGTCATTTCTCCTTTAAAATTAATGAATTACCACTGGATGCGCTTACACTGAGCGAAGTGCTCCGATTGCATTTACTCTCGTCTGGCGCTTCTGTTGCTGAACGCGCTGAGAAGTGGAGAGTGATGTACCGCAACGGTTACTCTTCAAGCGAAGATCCTGGCCTCAACCTGCGTATGCAACATTCACACATACTGCGCTCTCTCAAAATGTATCCTATATATCACTTTCCATTCAGAGACATTATGTGTGTAGTACGTTGTCTGATGTCCCAGATATTAACGTACTCAGGAGCCATTAACTTAATCGAAGAACGTATGGAGGAAATGTCTAAAGCTCGGATCGAATTACGTTCTGTGTTAGCGGCGGAAAACAGACGACTTTTTGCTGTCGAAAGCCATCGTCGTAAAATGACAAACGAACACAATCAGCAGTGCATGAACGACGAGATCAAGAACGACGTGGAGAAGAAGCAAGCGCTTACGGAGAAACTAAATAAAAAAATTGCCGAGTTGCTGGCACAATCTGATAAGGAACATCGCAAGCATGAACAACAGTTGAAAACTCTCCATTCGGCGCTGTTCAATTTTCTAGTTTACCTTGGCATGGATCGCGCATATCGCAAGTATTATGTGCTCGAATCTATGCCTGGTATATTTATTGAACATCCGCCAGACTCGATGGACACATGCCTTGATGCTCCACCAATAAACAAAGTAAATGCACAAGAAATTTCGAATTTACCCAAGAATCGCAAGGAGTTGCGTGCTTATCTGCTTAAAATGTACACGGATGAGGACAAGAAGAAGGGCAAAAATGTAGCCAAACAATCGCAAGAAAACAAAGAGAATCAGGAGCACCGTGTGAACGGTTTAACTAACGGTACACATGAACCCATGGATATCGCGGCCAGTACAGCCACCATGAATGGCGTTGATAAGATGGACGTGGATGTTGTGCCAGAGAAACCACCGACGCAGTATCAACTGTTCATGTGTACTGGCGACAAACGTAATTGCATTGTTCACGACGACCGAAATGCTGATCGCCAGCGTTGGACGTATTTATACAAAAAAGAAGATATTGACGCCCTTATCGCATCGCTAAATCCTTTCGGATTTCGTGAGTCAAATTTGCGCGAACAATTTGTTATGCTTAGGCAACTCATAGAAGATCATGTTTCAACGTGTCCGTTTGATGTACTATCACTTGATGACGAAAAGAGGCAGCAGAAATTTCAGAATATAATGATGCTCGAGACGCAACGCAAATACAGTAACGCAAACTTTGCCATGAACGATGAGGACGGCGTGAATGGCATAATGTGTTACAATCTAATCGATCGTATACTACAGTTCGAGAGCGAGATCTATACCGGCGATTTGGGACGCCTTAAAGTGAAAAATATGGAGCTGTGGCGCACAAATCTGCAAGACAACAAGTACGATGCGCAAGCAAAGCTGCAATGGGGTGTACCGAACACATTGAATGGAGACAATAACTCCAATCAAGCAAAATCTGATAGCGAAAATGAAGAAGGAAACGATGCCGACAATAACCAGACGTCAATTAAGCCATACATAGATCCCGGTATAAACCTAGGCCCGACATTGGAAGTGGAATCGGAAGATAGTGCAGATGATGAAATATCCATGCACGAATCGGAAACGTTGCTTCACAATGTTAAAAGCTTAGCATCGGCACTCTTACAGGTGGAACAGGCCATCGAGCGACGATTTCTTAAGGAACCATACGGCATTTCAACGCGCGAAACCAACAAAGAGCGTATGGAACAAAAACAGCGAGCGGGTCTGCAACGCCTACATCAGTGGGAGGTGTCGCTAATGGAGAGCACTAGTTACTCGCAGATATATCTACATTTAAATATTTTGCACGATTGCATTATTTGGTCGCGTTCGACCAATAAATCAATGTGTCAGGTGTGCAGACGCGGCAAAGATCCCGATAAGATGTTGCTCTGTGATGAGTGCAATGGCGGCACACATATGTTCTGTATGAAACCAAAGATGAAAACTGTGCCGGAGGGCAATTGGTATTGCAAGCGCTGCGTTGCACGTTTGGGTTTGACAAATCAAACGGATAACAGCAAAAAGAAAGCAACGCCAAAGCGAAAACGGAAATTCATTGTGGAACAGGAAGAGCAAGAGAACGAAGACGAAAATGAGGAAGAGGCTAATGAGGATGTGGATGATAGTGACAGTGATACATCGTCAGTATCGTCAAAAGGTAAAAAACGTTCAAACCAAGCACGATCGAAGAAACGGCTAAAATCAAAAGAAATTGAAACTACGCTGAATGAAAGCGAAGCAGACTCGGATAATTCTGCGGATGAAGAAGTAAATGACAGCGAGGAGCTGGAAAATGGTAACGAAGGTGGTGAGGACTCTACGGCAGAGGAGGAGCAGGATGACGATCAAAACGTATCAGCCGCTGAGGGAGACGATGACGAGTGAGTAGAGAATTTTGAGACTAAAACAAATAATATATAACGAGATATTTGTATATTTCCAGAGAGGAAAACGTTTGCATGGTTTGTTCGTACGATGGCAGCGATCTTACTTGTGGACGCTGTAAAGACTCCTTTCACTTGGAATGCGTCAATCTTAAGCGTCAGCCTCGTAATGAATATGTTTGTCAAACATGTAAACAAAACGAGAGCAAGAAATCGAAATCAAGGCACAATAATGGTAAGTTAAACATGAAATAACGTCATATGAACAACAAGAGAGACGGACGGACATGTCTGTAACGACTTGACTTTTGTTCATCAAGATTATCTTATTTTGCGTGACCCATAATAGACCCTTTTACCCTTTGAGTACTGGGTATAAAAAGGTCAGAATGTTGTAATTTAAAATACCTAATTTTGCTTGTAGATGACAGTGAGGACGATGACGATGACAATGACAATGATGAGGATAGCAATGGTCCTCGTTCCAAACGTCCACGCTCGTCGCGTGCCTCTTTGCGTAATTCGCTGACAAATGGACACAACAATAATAATAACAACAGCAACAATAATAACAACAATCGCCGCTCTAATCGCCGTACCAACGAGAATCTACCATTGAATAGTTCAGCGCTTTACGAACTACTTGAACAGACTATGAAGCACAAACAGTCCTGGCCATTCCTACGCCCAGTGATGCAATCCGAGGTGCCTGATTATCATCTCATCATCAAACAACCCATGGATCTAGCTAAAGTTAAATCAAAATTGAATATGGGTAAATATCAGATCAACGAGGAGGTACTAAGCGATATCCAGCTGATATTCCGCAACTGTCACGAATACAATGAGGAGAACAATGAGATTTACGAGTAAGTACAGCACTCTTATAGAGCGGCAAAATAAAATGATTAATCGTAATTTTTAATATTATTTTTCAGAGCCGGTTCAACCCTGGAACGTTACGTAATGGATCGCTGCAGTGATTTGCATTTAACATTCAAACCAAGCGAGATGAATGCACTCAGTTAAGTTGCTAAATCATTTGCAGTGACACTTCGCGCATTTTCCAATGTACTATAAATAATTTATATTTGGATATAACAGTTTTGTAGTTTTAGTTAGCACCGTAATTAAAATTCAATTAAGTTAAGAATTATTTTTTGATCAATATGTATCTTTTCTCACTGTATTTCTCACTATTTATACATCAATTACAGCCCTTTAGAAAGCAATTCAATCGTAATATACATATACACATACAATTGAATTAAATTGATCAATAGAACATTCTTAATATTTATATATAATACAATGCATCTGATGATAAGCTAAAACTTTGTAAGTATGTCTAGAGATAAATAAAATGGAACAAAAAACAAAACAAAATTATCAAATAAATCGGAAGGCCCAAAAAATCTATGTGTATTCATTCTTTTATTTCTATATTGTTAAAGTGTTCAAAGCTTTTATGGCAAAAGAGTGCAAGATTTGTATTATAGAATTTCATTAACCTGCTTCTGATTAACACAGGAAGTGGGAAAATAGTACTATTAAACTTCGTCCAATCGTCTCTTGACATTCTTTAAAATTATTGCTAGTGACACATATGAGAGCAGATCAATAGACTTTGTCGAAAAAAGGATATAGATATATTGTTTCATTCGCTTCAAGATAGCTACTCCAGATGAAGTATTGGCTACGGAATGATGTATCATCTTTAAATATGATAAGTCTAGAAAATTTCTAGGAATAATAGCCCGCATCACCATTTTGGGTTTCGTGCACTTTCGGTGAAATCCAGCTGGTAATGAACCACATCTTCGATGTCATCGACGCCAAATACAACTGCATTTGGAACTTAATTGACGTACAGTAGACTTCCGCCAGTGTACAACGAGTTTGCTGCCTAAACGCAGACGACATTCTTGCCTCCAGTGAATATCATGCTGAGCTCCCACCGACAAGGGCATCAATTCACTGTAAAAGTTCGGGCGGTGATCTAGGCCACTCATCCGCAGGACAGTAGAGTTCATACCTGTGCTCAATGTCTGTTCCACTCATCCGCACACTCAAGACAAACACCTCCTCGACGCTTCAGAATCGACATCTTTTCGTACAAAAAGATGCTTGTTTTATATATACTCTACAAGACAACCGAGGGACTTTAACTAAGATTAAGAAGCAGATCTCTTTTTTCCTGACTAATGGCGCGCAAAATCACACCGACTACACCCTTGCCAAGGGCGAGGCTCAATCGTCATCACTTTGGAAATTTGTTTTTCTAGAGAGACAACATCCTTGCTCGAGTTTACTTACTTGACGGTTCTATTCCTCGCAATGTGCCTCAACTCCACCACGTAATCAAACAAACTCTAAAGAAATCATTTATTGTAATCTATAATACGGCGAAGAAAGCATTTTCAAAAAAATAAAAAATGTGTCTCATAGACTCCAATAAATAATAAAAAAAAAAAACCGTTGGCTGTTCGTAAGCACTGCACGGAGTTAAATCTGCGGGAATCTGTGGCTGAGTAATGCTGTCAGTCCATGCCTCTGCGCCATACTGGAGTATACGGCGGGCGAGAAGACACCAAGTACTTCATTTTGTCCTCATTAATCACTGAACACAACAGCCGGGACTATTTTACAATCTCCAAATACGCTTTGCTGACTCGCTGATCCTGTGTACCGACGATATCAATATCATCCACGCAGCACACTGCCTGAAAGCTCGCATGGTACCAACGGGTTTGGGTTACATACCCTGACAACGTTTAGTGGGTGTGATGACGAACAATCTTTGCCGGAATATCTAGTGCAGACAGGGCGTCGAAAAACTGCAGTGAATTCTAATATGGCTTCATAATATGCGGGAAGAGCGGGGTCTCCTTTCCTAAAAATGGGATAAAAAACACCTGCATAAAAATTGGTGCGTAGTCCTAAGCAACTCTTGGCCGTCGGTCTTGAATAACTCAGCTGGCAGCCCAGCACAACACGCCGCTTTGTAATTTTCAGCTTTTGAATAACTGAATCGACCGCGTTATAGCCATCATTAACTGATTCAGGTGGTTTTTCTCTTTCGGCGGTATTGTGGGCATTATGGGCTCTTAGTAGATTAGAAAAATGACTCCACTGGGCTTTAAACTTTAGCTCAGACGCTGACCTCCTGATAATATTATCGAGCTTCATTTCTGTCACTCAATCTCTCAACATCTTCAAACTCACGTCTTTCTTGATCATCATCTGAAAAGGCGTTTCTCCTACCTTCGTTTCTCTCCATATCGCTCTCTCGCATTTCTTCTAAACACAGAGTTCGCAAATAGGAGGCGTTTTTCTCTGCAGTAGCATTAATGCAGAATTAGTCACAGGTTTTGTATAACCAATGATCTCCTTGGCAGCCCTATCCATGGAGCAGTCTGTTGTGACGTGCGGCGAGCACCAAGCTGAGCCTAGTGGGTACATCGGCGGCGAGAAGATAGTGGTCCGACTCCATATTAGGACCACCTGAAATCCGAAATAGCCAGCAGCTTGCGAGTTGATGCAATTTCGAGCTTAGAAATCCAATTACAAGTAAAACCAAGAGGCATGGACTCGGCGACGAGTTTAGGTTCCGAGTTAACCGCGAGCTGTATGAGCTTTTCGTGGCTGCACTGTGCTGGTCACCTCATTGGAATGGACGAAAGAGCATTAGCACGCATGGATTACATGACGGACTTAAACTTGGTTGGTAATGGAGGACAACCGAAACGCGTTGGAATGACAAGATATGGAGAGATCTCAGCGTACTTGGCATTTAGAAGAAGTAACGCTAGCGCGTACAAGACTACAACACCTGGTTCGTTTTCCTGAAAGCGGCCATGACCGAACGACGGTTGAAGGGCATTTTTTTTTTTTTATATTTCCTAAGTACTTTATTTTTATAAACTTAAAGTATTACTCCTAGTTGGAGCATAGGGCGAAAATGAAGGGCATTTAAGTAAGTAAAAATAAGTGGGAATTGGTGAGTGCCCTGGATATCAGAATGTCCAGGAATCCTAACTTCAACGATTCTTGGGTTGCAAAATGCTACTAGGTTTGAAATGGTTTCAGGGTAGTAAGAGAGTGTTGGATTATTAATGGCTTCTATTGCAGATAGCGAATGCAGTAATGTTTGTATTTGTTGATTTTATAAGGTTTATTGCTTGAAGCATTTTTATTATTGTTTTTTTTTTATTTCTTTTATTTACAATCTGCCGCAAAAGGGACAATAAGGAAATAGAACAAATATAACAATTTATGTTTATTTTAACCTAAAATCACATAATTAATCTTTAGTTCGATCCAAGGTAGATCTAGCGGATGGTAACTCCTAAGTCGTCTTAGAGTTAAACTATTGTTCAATAGATTAATAGCGCGATAATATGGGTGGCAACCCAGTCTACGAGCATATATTTAGCTGATTCTAGTTATTTCTTTTTTAATAGTAGGTACGTTCAAGTCGTTGTGTAGAGTTATTTTGCTTACATACCAAGCGCTCCAGTAATCATTCGCAGTGCTTGAGACTGGTATGTCTGCAATATTTCTATATTGGAATTGCGTGCAGTTTCCCATAATTGCGCGCCATATGTCTAAATTGTTTTCAAAATAGTTTTGTACAAAAGTTCCTTGTTCTATAAGCTGAGCTTCCCATCCTTCTTGCACTGACAGCAGTCTTCTTAGGAATATTCGCTCTAATATTTTGGAAGCACTGGAAGAAGGCTAATCGGACTGAATGATGTTATCGCATATTAAGGTTTATTAGGCTTCAATAGTACGATTATTGACGAACATTTCCATTGAGATAGAAAAATGGTTGATTATTACCAGCAGAAACCCCGTTTAAGCGGTAACGATTTTGCTACTCTTCCTTCTACGTTATCATAACCTGGTGATTTGTCAGTTTTTAGGGCTTTTAATTCCTCTTCAAACTCGTGAAACGTAATAGGTTTGATTGGTAGATCCATTTGGCAAGAAGAATCTTAAAAATCTTCTATTTCCTCTAAATCACCAGGTTGAATGAAATTAAACGGCTAAAACATATTCGCCGGATGTAAAGCAAAAATTTCTGCTTTTTGCGTATTGCTTATTTTATTGGAACTTGACGGATCGGATGTCAGATCATCATTCTCAATAATTTTTAATGTATGGTCAGATATCTATTTATACACCACAAAATCCAGAATATCAAGGAGACTGCATGGATTAAACGGCCAATGAGTAGGTCTGCCGGCCGATAACGTATTTGGATTATTTTATGAAATGAATTTGTATAGCTCCCTGCCTTTTGGATTCATTTTTCGCGTACCCCGCCTTGGATGTTTAGCATTAAAGTCGTCCCCAACCAAAAAATTCGTACCTAGCTCGTTGAAAAAGTTCTTTAAATCCTGTCATGTTGGAATGAACCATGGTGAAATGTATATGTATATAGTTTGGTTTTGCTTTGTGGTTCAAGGTCGCAAAAAAAGATTGGCACAGGTAATTCAGTAGCTTTACTTTTAGCGTTCATCATATTTCGTACATTATACCCTAAAAGATTCAATTTACTTTTTATGATATGACGTCGTTGTATGGATATTTTTAATAACAATCTTTAAGTTGGTGTGATAGGTTCTATTTTTCTCATTGAGGTACCTAATTATTGCCCTATATGATTCAATATCTTCCGCCATTACTCTAATTTGATTATCACGACCCGCCTTATAATTATACTTACATAGATGGAGCTAATTTGTCTAAGATATATATCAGTTTAGCAATATCTCATAGAGTTTTCTTCAGCCTCAACGTTTCCGTTTTGATCACCTGCATCTAGGCTTCTTAGTCGAACAATGTCTAACATATAGGTTTGAAAGTTGGTATGTTGATTTTTATAACCCGATGCAGCACACCAGAATGAGCGCGGTATGGCCACTAGAAGGTACCGCTCTTAATACAAAATTTATAAAAACTAATCCGACTACGTTGACTTCTACACAAATAATTGATTCCCAGATAGCTCAGATGTTTAGCATCCTTACAAAGCGAACAACACTAATTCCAGCGTTGCCGAGGTTATTTAAGCGTTGTCTCCATCGAAGTTAAAGTTTCTCTTATATATTATATAATATTAACCTTAAAAAAATGTCTTCAATAAATTGATTAGGTTTTGTATGTCTTACATCTTTTATTTTCAATGAATGCACAGAAAAATTATCATTTGCAGTTAATACTATAAATATTTCTTATATGTTTTTTATGCGTATCATAAATTGAAGTACCATAAACTGTTTAATCTTAATAAAAGGCAAAAAAAAATATGTTGTGTTGTTTAAGTTATACTTTTTGCATATTGTTCATAAACTAATGCTGAAAGAGTATTTTTCCCATGTTGGAATTAATTGGATTGATGTGTGCCGGCATTTCACCGGCCTTGCATATCCCTATTGAAGTCGCTGCGCTGCCAAACATTTATTTACCTAAGCCGCCATTCATGGACTTGGGTTGATTAAAATATTCGGTAGTTGTTGGAAAAATAGTATTACTACTGTTGTTGTTGCTGTTGTTATTAATTCTATAGTAGGTATTATTGTTAGTTTCTCCATTGTTGTTATTATTGTTGTTGTTGTTGTTATTATTGGTCTCGGTCTCTACATGATTGTTTTTTTTGTTCAATTTGTTAACGTTGGACGACGACAACAATTGCAACCGCTGTCGGCCATTTCGTGTAGATGCGGCAGATGTTGAAGGTCCATCCGGCATTGAATCATCTTGCTCAGAATGTGCTTCAATTCCATTACGCTGTGTTACAAAAACCGCTGCGGGAAAATCATTATCGTCGTCAAAGTCTTTTTCATTTAGTACTTCTTCATCTTCAATATCATCCAAATCTTCATTGGTCTCAACTCTCATTTGAGGTAGTTCCTTTTCAGTGTGGTTGTCTTTTTCTGCTACTTTTTCATTACCAGTTCTGCTACGTTTGGCATTTGTGCGTCTTTCAAGTCGGAATTTGCGTTTACGTTGAAGTGACAACATTGTAGTCACATCAGCCACCCCAGTTCCAGCTCCAAGACTTTGGTCATTGCCATTGTTTGAGGCGTCGTCGTCTTCTATATATACATATGAAAGCAAAAAATAAAGACGGAAATACATATATTAGCTACAATACAAATTGTTTATTTAGTTGGCCAACACGAACGCCCACCACCTAGGACGCAAGCAAAGCTATGCAAATTGTTATTTCAACTTTAATTAGGGTACAAAACGAGTAGGTCAACAAAATCAAATGTGAATTGCAGGTGTCACTTGAATCGGTAACAATTCCCGTCGGACTAGCTAAAACTGCTGAGCTTCTTGGAATCATTGTGTTCACAGGTAAATTAAAACACAATTGGCTATTGGCTAACTGACAACTAATATTTACTCCGCCGAAAATGATATCTCTCTATTTGTTCCTCGTCTGCGGCGGACTTTTTATGGTAAATGCTCTATCATTGCAACAGGCGCATATGGGTAATGTAAATGCTAAAGAGACGTCTCTGCCCGCACAGCTTGAAATCATGCTTGAGATGGCCACCAGTGACATAACTAGTCTAATAGTAATGCTACGCAAGAAGCGCGTACAGCAAGATGTTGAGCATCCCGTTATGCATTGGTTACTGCATCGCTATCAAGGACGCATAACTATGCAGAGCTATGAGCTGGATGCGCTTGAACCGCAACGAAATCGCAATAGCTATGTCATTGCAACAGATGTGCATGAATTAAGCCGTGTTGCTCAGCGTGTTGTGCAACGCGCCGGTGTTTTCTTCTTTGTACTCGAAGAGTACTTGCAGCAGGACAACGTGCCGCTGGAGGAGTTGTTGCTGCCAATCTGCAGTATGCTATGGCAGCGCTTTAAGGTATTCAAGACGTACATGCTGACCGCAGATGCATACATTTGGGTCTTTGATCCTTTTGCATACAATGCAGCGCTTGGCATTTACGGCAGCATGATGCGTTTTGAGAACACTACAGAGCCGCTGGAACAACTACTATTTCGTGACATGCGCGGTTATCCGCTGCGTGTACAGATTTTCAAATCCGTATATTCGCGTCCACGCATCGATAAAGTGTCCAATCATATAGTATCAGTTGGAGGTGTGGATGCACTGGTAGCACAATTGTTGCAGGAGCGCATGAATTTCACAACAATACTGCAGGATCCAGATCCAAATTATTTCGGGTAGGTTCGTACACAAGTTGTGTCGCTCTAAAGCTTTTACCGGCTACTATTATTCTTGTAGAGAGCGCGACGCACGGGGCAAGTATAATGGCGCCATTGGTTCAATAATTGATGATGGTCTGGACATTTGCCTAACTGGTTTCTTCGTCAAAGATTATATGGTCGACGACTATATGGACTTCAGCGTAGCTGTCTACGACGATGAACTGTGCATCTATGTGCCGAAGGCGAAACGCATACCCCAATCGATATTGCCAATCTTTGCAGTTGGCTACGATATCTGGCTGGGTTTTGTTATAACCGCTTTTATCTGCGCTGGCATTTGGCTAATTTTTCGCCTCGTAAATCTTTATTTGGGCATTGTACGTACCCGGCGTGGCAAGGGTTTGTGGTATCAATCTTTACGCATACTAAGCGACACTTGGGTAGTCTGGGTGCGTGTGAACATTTTACGCTTTCCGACAAGCTATTCGGAACGTATATTCATTGCTTCGCTATGCCTGGTTAGCGTAATATTTGGCGCAATTTTCGATTCTAGTCTGGCTACCGTCTACATACATCCTATGCATTACAAGGACATCAACACATTGCAGGAGCTAGAAGATAGCGGCTTAAAAATAGTCTATAAGTACACCTCCATGGCAGACGATTTATTCTTTAGTGAGACATCTAAACTCTTTGCGAACCTCAATAAAAAGCTGACCTGGGTGAGTGATCTCAATGCCGACGTTATACTAGAGGTAGCCACGACTGGCGGCAAGGCAGGCGTGACACGTTCCACGTCGCTGATGTTGGAATCACTGCATTTCACATTGTCGAAACGCGTTTGGGTAGTGCCAGAGTGCCCCAAGTACTACACTATATCATATGTTATGCCAAAGGATGCGCCCTGGCAAAACACAGTCAACTCATTGCTATTGCGTCTGCTGAATGGCGGCATCATACGCAAGTGGATCAATGACATGCACTCCAACGTTAACATCAAATCGCGCAGTAAGCTCATTGAGTATGCCGAGAGCAATACGTTCCGCGTGCTTACCATTGGAGATCTGCAGCTGGCTTTCTATGTGGTGCTCGGTGGCAATCTCCTGGCCCTATTGTCATTTACAGTGGAAAAGTGTTTTGCACGCCGGCGTTGGCGTCAGGTTAAATTAGGCTAGTGTTAAGACACAAATAAAGAATTATATGCAATCGCTATTCAATCATGTGACATGCTTCTCCTACTATTTCTGCTTGTACATGTGTCAATAAAAGAGAATTGGGCGGCTGCTATCCATCGACAATTGTATATTCATTGTTAACACCGGTGTCACCTGTCAAACACTGTTGACATTGCACAAACAAAGGCTTTACTTGTTAGGCGTTGGCTTTTGTTTGCAAACAATAGAAAGGCGAGCGAAATCAAGCGCCACTGATTCTTTGTGAACTGTGCTAGGATTCAGTAGGCCAAGAAATGTCACTTAGACTGTGCGCGCTGCTAGCAGTTTTGCTAGTTTGGCAAGCGCAGGCATTACAGCCGCCTAGTGAACTTCTGTTTAGTTACAATCGCACTGCATTGGATGCAGTGCTGCAGCAGTTTCACTCCCTTCATATACATTTGCGTGGTCCAGAAGATGCGGCTAACAATTTGGTAAACTATTTGCTGCACGAGCAAAGTCAATGCAGTGTGCGTATCAGCCAAACGTCGTATGAGCACTGGCTGATGGAGCACATCAACGTTCAGCATCACCTCCTGCTATACGAACGCCTGTCGCAACTGCAAAATGTGACATTCATTAAACGCGGTGGTTTCTTTATTATTGTACTGGAAGAGGAACCGGCTGAGCTGGAATTACTAAGCTTTGCACGCACACTTTGGCACGAAGGTGCCATATACCAGATCTACTATATGTTGCCACGTAGTATACGCTCCTTTAATCCCTTCACAATTCACACTGACAAGCAATTCGGTGCATTGTACGACGTTAGTCAAAATCCAAAGCCGAAGGCAGATCTTTTTCGAAATATGAATGGTTATACGCTACGCATATACATCTTTGACTCTGTCTACTCGTCAGTGTACGGAGATCCTGACACGAAACATATAGAACGCATTACTGGCGCGGATAGTAAAGTGGCAGCGCTGATGAGTCAAAAAATGAATTTTAGCATGGATTTTCAGTGGCCGGATAGTCAGTTCTTTGGGTAAGTAGAACTCTTTGTCGCCTACGTGTGTAAGTAGTTTGCCTAACAGTCTTATTTTTAGCGCACGCATGGCCAATGGTTCCTTTACCGGCGCAATTGGACGTATATTGCGCAATGAAATGGACGTAATATTCGCTGGATTTTTTATCAAGGATTATCGCACGCGCGATATTGAGTTCAGCGTGGCGGTTTACACGGATGAATTGTGTTGCTATGTGCAGAAAGCCAAGCGCATACCTCAGTCCATATTGCCCTTGTTCGCTGTGCGTTCGGATGTTTGGCTGGGCTTCTTTCTTGTGGGTTTGGTCAGTACATTCATGTGGCTCGGCATACGCGTTTTGAATAACTTCTTTAAAATTGCACGCATCACAACGCAAAAAATGAGCATGTCACCGTCGCCTAACAAGCGGTCGCAGTGTACACGAATTTTTTTGGACACCTGGATCGTTTGGGTGCGTGTAAATATTAATCGCATGCCACCGTTTCACTCGGAACGCGTATTTGTCATTTCGCTAAGCTTGGTCAGTGTCATCTTTGGTGCGCTTCTTGAGTCTAGTTTGGCAACCGTCTATATACGTCCGCTTTACTATAACGACATAAATACACTGCGTGAGCTAGATGAGTCAAAATTACGCATTTATATAAAACATCCGGCTTTCAAGGACGACTTATTCTATGGTCAAGGTTCCGAGCTGTATCGCAGTCTGGATAGTAAGATGCTGTTGGTTGCGGAGGTGGAGGAACGTTTACTGGACATGGCTACAAAACGTGGTGGATTTGCAGGCGTAACACGTTCCGCCTCACTCGAGGTAAATGACATACGCTACATAATGAACAAAAAGGTGCACAAAATACCCGAGTGTCCTAAAAACTATCACATCGCTTATGTAATGCAGAAAGATTCGCCCTACACGGCTCGTATGAACCACTTATTGCTGCGCATGAAGGGGTCAGGCTTAATTGATTATTGGATTGACGAAATGAAGCAGACCGCAAAATTGTCTATACACAATTTTCCAGATTATTTGGCCGAAACTAGCGATCAGGTCAAGATATTAACTTTGCATGACGTTCAACTAGCGTTTTATGCGCTCTGCTTAGGTTGCATGCTGGCCGCAGTGGTGTTAATGGCAGAAGTGTCCCTAAAGTTTTGTTGCAGAAGGAAGAAAGTTAAAATCGATTGGACCGAATAGACCAGTATCTAGTTTTTGCTTGCACATTGCTTAAACATATTAAATATATGCACTGTTACATACCAGATAGACTTTCAGTTGTTTCCGAGGCGCTGCTAGTCTTGCTCGGACTTGCGTTGTTGTTGTTATTACAGTTGCTGCTATAGGAGTTGTCCATGTTTGAGCTGGACGCAACTACATGTTTGCTAAAGGCTGCAGCTGCTGCAGCCGAGGTTGAAGCACATTCGTCATTGCTCCTTATGGTTTCCGGTTCAAAGCCGTTCAGCCAGCACTGCATACGTGTAGGACTTGCATACAGATGTTGGCGACTGCTCTCGAGCGCAGATGAAGGCAAGTTAACATTTTGGGTTAAAATATGCGATACGGGGTATTTCGCGCATACACGGCGTGGTAAAGTGCCAATCAGTGTGGAGCTTTTTATTGCCAGTTGAAACAGTGCACGTCGCTTTTTCGCTATCAAATAGGAAATGCGATTTGGATACGCTTGCCAACTGGCATCGCTTTGACGCTCCGATTCGTTTACCGATGAATCGGCCGCATTGTATGCATCAGATGTGTCCGAGTCGTTAGTACTCTCCGAGTCCATGGTCACCTCTTGGTCACAATCGACAAACGCAACACGCGAACCCAACGAAAAGTGTGAGCTGTCCGTTTCCCAGCCTTCAAGCTCACGCTGTACCAGCGAATCAAAGAAAGCCATCATATGCGGGTCCTCGTCGGTGTTGCGGCTGTTGAAGTCCTGTGAAACTTGAGACATAGAGTTAGGTGAGTACAGAGTGCGCATTTTCGGTGGCGACAGCTGCTTGGTTAGCAAGTCGCCAGACCAGTCTTTCTGTTCGAAAGGGCTCCACAGCTGAAAAGAAAGTTTACGTGTAAATATACAAGTTTACTTTTTTTTAAAACAAAATGCATTACCTTGATAAGCTTTTCTACACCGGATGAGGCAATTAAACAACGCTGTCGATTATAGCGCACCTGATTCACAATAGAGCGGTGACCATACAAGACCAAGCCAGCTGAATCTAGCCACTGATCTGTGCTGTCCACTAGAAAGAGAAAACTGTTTAATTATGATATTTCTTTGCGACATACTACTTACGGTCTACATCATTCAAGCGCCAAGCATATAAATTAAAGTCATCGGAACCGGAGAGCACAAGCTCATCATCCGGTCCTGCAAAGGTACAACTCTTCATGGTGCACGAATTAAAGTATTCAGTGTGAAAGAACGTGCAAACAGGCTCCTTGGAATTCGTACTGTAGAGTATTGGTGGCAAACGCCGATGCAGCGTCAGTATGTAGTTGCCGCTGGTGTTGAAACGCACGCTCATGCAGCTTGGACATTCGTTAATATAGTTGTACTGAATCACAGGTCTATAAGGATGAATAAAAATAAATTAAGTTGTAGGGTACAACACACTGTCAAGTAAAAGTACTCACTCTTCATTGTTGCGTATATCCCACAAAAGCGCTCCACGACGAGAGTTAGCGCTCACAAGATAATTGCCGTTCAGCGGATGAAATTCCACTGCATTAAAGGGCGAACCGAGGCGTGAAACCTCAAGAGGATCATCGTTGCCACTGCGCATATCATATACAAAAAGTTCACCCTCTTCGGTAGCTGTGGCAACCAGATTGTTAGTGGTCTTGTCCACGGAAAGTCCATAGACAGGGCTATTGTGCGAAAAGCAGTTCACCGTTTTGCCACTGGAATATAAGAGCTTGCATAAGTAGAAAAAACCAAAAACAGTTTGTAGATACATGTTGCAGATACTTACGTCTCAATATCGTGACGTATCATAATATCATCATTGCCGCCGGAGTAGAGCGACGTGTTGTGTATGTCAAATCCCAGGCAGAATATGTTGCTCGCGTGCTCGCCCCGCAATGCACGCGGAGTACCCATATTCGACACTGACTTCTCCACATTCCAGATGAGTACGCGTTTGTCGTCACCACCTGAGGCAAGATACTCGCCGCCGTTGGAGAACTCAAGCGCATTAACGCAGCCCCAATGACCAACCAGATCGCGTTGGTAGAGACTCGCTGCAACGCGCAGCCGATTACGATAGATCGTTGCCTGTTGACTCCATGCATCTTTTGTCACACGCTCGCGTTGAAACAGCTGTGTGCTCAGGTTAATGTTACCATGGCGTTCCATCTTAGCTGTGTTTCTAATTTGGTCCAAATTTAAATCGGTCAACACAGTCGTCATCCACTGAAAATGAACTTGGACGATTTGAAACACCTTCAATAGCACTAAGGAGTCCTTCAATCCGAGCCGAGAACAAATACAAGATTGACTATGTTGCGCTGGCTAATTGGACTACTCGTCCTGGGAAGCAGCACCAAGAACGGCTGAATGTCGCTGCTGCTGTTTCTGTTGCTGCATACGTGACTCGTCGTCGCCTCTTTTTATTTTCGTCGGTAGCTGCATTAGTAAAATAATTCGTATTTTACGATGCGTCAACTAAATTTTGTGTGTGTAAAATTTGAATGATTCGATTTAATTCGATATTTTCGGCCTGGCCTGACTTGTGCGTGTGTGTGTTATGTATATATATATTTTTTTTTTGTTCAAAGGAGTGTATTATAGAACCGATCCGGTTGTATTTCTTCGAAAATGAATAGACAAGCCGAGAATGAGAGCAGACAAATCGCACTGAGTTTGATTTTCTTTTTTTGTGATTACTCCCCCATCGACCAGCTGTGTGCACAGCTGTGCGCACGGTGGGCTGATGCGGGGCAAAAGCAACGGTTTTCGGTGTATCAAATCGGCAATTTAACAGTTTTGAGAAATGATAAAAATTAAAGAAATTTTATTTGGTTTAATAAGCCACAACCGATTTGTCAGATTTGATTTTTTTTTATATAAAAAACAAAGGTGTTATAAAATGGAGAAAACTATGACTACAACAAAACCGAATTTTAGAGTTTTTACTCTTTAAACTTGCTGTTTTGTTCGACAACGCTGGAATTTACTACAGTTTTTATACCATACAGTCAAAAGCTAAACGATATACGAGGGCTGCCTTTTAAACTGCGCATTTTCGTAGCCCTTAGTGTTGTTAGTTGCGACCTGATATCACCGTGCGAAAGTTTGACATTTTTTAGCATAAATGTACTTAGAAGGCTATGATCTATGAGCTTTATTTATCGTGGCTTAACAGATTCAATTTTCGATGTGGATTATCATGATAAAAGTTCATCGAATCACTCAAACTTGTTCACTGTAAATGGTTTGTACAACAGTTCTAAACGTGGCTATCGTTCGCTGGAAACCGAATTTCGTGAATAGAAGTTAAAGGACCGTCAATAGATTCAGTCATCCTTTGGCATTAGTGGTACGTGGTACGAGCATACAATTGGTATTACATCGCCAAGAAGATTTATTCGCGTTTGATACAGTATAATTGAAAATATTCCAAGCCTACGCTCTTATAGATTGGTACAAAGAAGCGTTTGAAGCCCTTTGAAGCAAATGTGCGGTTTTTTTTTTCGGAATAACTGGTCATGTCACAATTGTTCTATTGTGGTATACAGTTGGACGGTCAAATATTTGCAAAAATTTATTATAAAAAAAAAAAAATTACCTCCCAACATCGGTTTATACAAGAGAGTTTTAGAGCACTTAAAATATCGAATTGATGGATCATCCGTACGATGTCCATGTGGCCGTCTCTATAAATATTGAAATCTTGAAGTATATAAAAGAGTGTTTTCATTTTTTACTTCTCTCTCAGAGAAACTGTATTGAATGGATGTATCCTCAAAGAATGTCATTTACATATATAAAAATGAATGTATCTATGACTTTAATCGATTCCTACGATTTCTCCTATGGCATACTACATCTATCCTAAGATATGATCTATAACGCAATGCAGAATTTGTAATATTTTTATCAATTATAATTCTCAAATAGTCCTAATATATTTCATTTGAGTATCATATCAGTCTCCTGAATAATATTTATGTGTGTTTTCGGTGTATGATGGTGGGTAGGATTATGATGTGTGTGTCACGGTAGGGAAAGTGTAATGAGTAGTTTTAGAGTAAGAGTCATAATAATTAGTTTTTTTTTTTTTTTTGAATCAAGCTGAATATGCAGGATTATATATGTATGTATCTTACGTAAATAATATTAAAATGTCTCACACAGAGAGTGATCCAAATCTTAATCCAAACACCGCCTGATTCGCGAAATCAAAAAGAGTCCTTTTAAGGTAGCTACAGAGCTAAAGGATGAATTGAAGATCGACACAATCGTTCAGACAGTCCGCACTTATTTTCGCAAACATAAGTTAAACGCTTGCAGCCCTCGAAATTTTCCATTGTTGAGTCCGAAACATGTTTCCAAACAAATGAGTTTTGTCAAAGATCATTTGAAATGGCCGGTAGAAAAGTGGAGAAATATTCTATGGTCCGACGAGTCAAAAAATGTATTATACGGTGGAAAAGGTTCGCGTGATTATGTAAGAGGTCCGGCAAACAAAGAATATCATTCTAAATACACCAACAAGACGATCAAATTTGGTGGTTCTAGCTTAATGGTATGTGCCTGATTTTCGTACTATGGTGTAGGACCTATCCACTGGATAAAAACCATAGTTAATCAGCATATTTATGTTGAAATACTTGACCAAGTGATGAAGCCGTTTGCTGAAGAATTCATGCCGTTAATTTGGGTCTTCCAACAGGATAATAATTCAAAACATACCAGCAAAAAAGAAGAATAGTAGTACACCGATCGCAAAGTTGATGTAATGGGCTGGCCTGCACAGTCACCGGATCATAATTCAATCGAAAATCTTTGGACTGATGTCAAAAGTAGAGTTTCTGCATCAAATCCAACCAACAATGAACAACTATGGGCCGCTGTTAAAGAAGTCTGGGCCAGTATTACTGTGAAAAGGTGTCAAGATTTAGTCAATTCGATGCCACGACGGTGTGCAGCTTTGCTTGCTAACAAAGGTCACTCTACCAAATATTAACTTCGTTAAAATATTTCTTTTGTTCATTTTATTTAATAATATAAAGGTTTGGTAGTTCTTTCTAAATGTTTTTTGGATTTTTCTTTCGTAGTTTTTTCTTTTCTTTTTTTATTTTCCATACCTAGAGACGGAGTTAATACAAATCAATTCTATTGTGTAAATGCTTTAATAACTTTATATTTAAGTTTTCTGCATTCATTAAAGTTTAATAAATCAATAATATTAACAGTTATCTTAAATCAATATATATATATATTGTATATATTTAAAAATATGTATTACCTTTAATGCACTTTTTAAAGTAGCTAATAGTATACGCAGCTAATTTCAACTTTAAAACTTTTTTGAAATGCCTTCAATCAATTACTTTTTCTAATTTCAAAACCAATCCAGAGTTATTGTATGTCCAAAATGAGAAAAAAAAATACCAAATATCAGCTGTTTAATTTATTGTGTTTTTGTGCTTGATTGAGACAGAATCTGTGAAAAGTTGCACTATGGTGTGCTCTCTCTCTGTCTCTGATACTTGAAAAATCGTATTAGTTTTCTGAATTGAAGCACTTAAATGAAATTGCTGACATACCTTCAATATACAGAACTATCGTGATACTCCCCTTTCAATTCGTAATTGTTTCAAAGCTTTATAAAAGTGACACCCTGTATGAACCAGCCGTGTGAACTAAAACATAAAATGCGGAATTAAATGAATTGAGAAGTTTAAGAAAGTCATTGGATTTGGATATGCCTTAGCTTATTATCTTTATTGTTTTAACAAAAGATCCATCTCATATTCTATTAAGTATAAAAATTCCGTATTATATTTAGACTTCTTTTGAAATTGCCTTCCAAACTGCAAGTCCATCTAAATATGTTAGAGCTATGGCTTAAGACGTGGAACATTGGAGGCAATGCTTTTATATAAAATGTTCAACAAGGTACAAGAGCTGCCTACTAGCTCAGTATAATGAAGACATCAAACCCCTCTGATATCACAGCTAAGTACCTGAGTTTAATAATTGATCTAAGTCTGCGTGGAAGACCCATATTAAGCTAAAAAGAAAGTATGCTGAGACAGAAACTGATTTTTAAAATGAAAAAAATATGCCTCTACTTCTATTCTATATATTATACACCTATGGAATCTAGCACTGACGCAGTCCTACACGGAAATTCTTTAAAGTTTTCGATCCAAGCTTCTGATAAAACTTGTCCGTGCGGAGTGGTTTGTCAGAAACTCTACATAGAAGCCTACATGTCTTGAAGTTAGTTGAAGCAATAGCCAGCTTCAGAAATAAATATCTAATATCCAATCGAAATTCTGTACGTAGACCTAGTTTATTTAAAAATCTGGCTAGGATAAAACTTATTTTATGGGAGGCTGCGCATCCCCTCCGATTTTGACCAAACTTAAAATAAAACAAGTAAGAAAATTACAGTCGAACGAAACCGACTTAAAATAAACTTGTAAAATTCCGGAGCAGTCCTAGTCGAATGCAAAAAACACGAAGTCTCTATCTATTACCGTTTCCGAGATCCATTCGTTCATACAGACGGACGGACGGACCGACGGACATGTCTATATCGACTCCTCTATCAGTCCTGACCATTTGGGGGTGTCTCCGAACATTATTTCTACCTGTTACATACATTTGCACAAAACCAATAGGCTCTTGTACCTTCGGTACAGGGCCTAAAAAATAGACTAATTTACTTCTTATAACATCAGCTATCAAATCGGTCAAAATCGGTTCAACCAATTCGGAGATTAACCGGAACATACAAACTAACAAACACATGCAATTCAAATTTCTTTAGATGTATGTATAGATGCATAGATTGAAAAAACTATAATTTATTTTACAAATATTCAATGTTTGCTGAGCTTACTTATGTGCAAGGATGACTCGTTATCAAGATAAATCACATGAAGATCTGATAAGCTAAGTTTTTACGAAGCTAAATTTGTTATCTCACCACCCAAAAGCTGAAGCAAGTTTATCGATATATTCGTACAAATTCGTCATGACATAAAAATGTATACACAAATTTTTTGACTGATGTGACGGCAACGACATACAGAACTCTATTACGATGCCGTTGCACCCATCCCATTTTTTCTTTTGAATCTAAGTTTTGCCAAATCCTTTTAACATATGTAAAAAAAATGTATGTGCTTGGGCCACACGACAGAGTGAAAGTTCCAGAAAATTGCATCTAATACAGCCACGAGGCAGCAGAGTCCGTTGGCTTGAGAGCTATCGTTGCATGGACCACTGTGCGATTCCCTCTGAAGAGATAAGTAAAACAGAACCGTTTTGGTTCGGAGTTACCATTTCTGGACACGGTCAGGCGATTCCCTTTTAATATTCGAAACAATGTAGGGAAGGCAAAAGAGAACGAGAAAAAGAGATATCAACATAACCATTCCAACACAAGCATTACAATTTTCGTGTCGTTTTTTTATTTTACTACCCCCACTAAAGAAGTTTCACTACATACATTTGCGTAAATAATTCGATAGATGGGGTCGTTTAAGATGGATGGATATTTTGCAAAAGTTGTTGAATGTCTGGGGAATGGCCAAAAATAGTTCTTTTGAAAAAGGCTCAAGCAGCTCACAAACGTCCGCTAGAACTTGTATCTCTAGAGTAAACTCTGAAAAGCCGTTCCAAGGTGCGCAAACTTTGAGAAACTAAAAAAACACACCCCTTAGTAAGGGACTTATACCAATGAAAACAAAAAGGAAGCCCGGATAGGACCCTATGATGACGACCGCCGCATACGATTCAAGGCTCCAGAATGTCCACACCGTTAATAGGGATAGTGCAAATGTCTAGCTGGTTGATGTCCTCAAAAGATACAGGGCTGACATTACTGCAATCCAGGAAATAAGATAAATAGGACAAGGCTGCTCTAAAAAACCGTCTGCAATCTGCTATAGCAGCCATGAGAGTAAGTACGTATGTATTTGATTGCGGTTCACGCCTGTTGACGAGCATCTAGCCGCGATACGCAACAAGGCTAAATATTTTAATATACATAAGCCTGATTTGTAAGCACGCCCCTAAGGAAGAGAAAGACGACGATGCTAATGATGAGTTTTAAGAGCGCTTGGAATGTTTTTAAGAGCGCTGACCCAAACACGACGTCAACGTGTTTGGCGATTTCAATGCTAAAATTAGGATGAACGCATCTTTGGTCCAACCGTCGGAAAATTAAGCTTTCACGAAACTTCTCTAATAATGGAGAGAGGCTACTCGATTTCGCCGCAGGTCGGAACGTAGTAATGAGAAGCACCACATTTCATTCAACATACTGAAGGCTACGTGGCTAAGCCCTGATCAAAATTCACGAAACCAAATTAATCATGTTGTAATTGAAGGAAGAGAATCATTGAACGTGTTGAACGTGCGAACGCTGTGTAGTCCCAATATCGAGTCGGACCTCTATCTTGTCGTAGTCAGCGGCTCAGCGTGAAACATGCCGCTCGACCCAACATTCAACGAAAGCTAGACGTAGGTAAGCTGAAATCACTTCAGACCGCCGAAGCCTTCGCCTCATTCTTCTCAAGCTAGATGATAGCATGTATACCATGTATAGAGCTGTCAACGCGGTCATTGGCTATAAAAAACTAGTTCTTGGTACGACGAGAGTATCGCAATGCTACTGCAGAGAAGAACGCCTCCTATCAGTGAATTCTAGAGTCAGAAGCAACGCAAGAAAGCGAAATCGTGAGAAACGGAAGGAGGAAAACTTTTCAGACGCAAGAAAAGCGAAAGTTTGAGAATGTTGAGAGGTTATGTGACAAAAATGAAGCTCGAAAATGTTATCAAAACCTAAAGCGTCTGAAGTGATTTTAAGTTCGGAGTAACTTTCTGAAAAAGCCGAAAATAGAATTCTGGTTACGGATGAACAGGAATCACAGAGTATATGGAGGAGTCATTTTTCTAACCTACTTGGAGGCGATGAAGCGAAAAATTCCGCCGATAGAGTAATGACACCGGAACCACCAGTTAATTATGGCTCTATTGTAGAGCAACCGGACTATAACGAGGTCGATTCGGTTAATAAAGAGCTGAAAAAATTCAAGACCGGCGACGAAGTGTTGGTAAGGAGTTTGCATCAACTTTAATGCAAGATAGGATTCGATGTGTTCTTTGTCTTATCTTAAAGAAAGAAAACCCTGCTGTCCGTTGTATATAAAATTCTGTCGCGTGTATTGTCTAATAGGCTGCAGCCTTATACGGATTTACTGATAGGGCCATATCAGTCTGGCTTCAGACCAAAAAAGTCGACGAGTGACCAAATATTCACATTATGACAAATCCTAGAGAAGACCCGTGAATATAACAAAGACACAAACCACCTATTTTTGGACTATAACGCCGCTTTCGATTCACCGATACGATCGACATTTTTCTGCACTAGGTGTCCCGGCATATATCTTTCGTCTTTGCATGATTTCGCTATCACACACACAAAGCGTTTTCAGGGTAGGAAAGAACCTCTCCGAACCCTTTGATACTAAGAGAGGTTTCAGGCAGGGTGATGCTCTGTCGTGCTATTTTTTCAATTTGCGGATGGAATACATCTTACACCAGTGCCTGAACATATAGAGTATGTCGGCCTCGATCTTCAAAAAGAAAGTGATGCTGCTCGCGTATGCGGATGATATAGAAATCATCGGTACACAAGAACAGGGAGTCAGGAAGGCGTTCTTGGAGATTGAAAAACAGTCTCAGCTAATGGATCTAGCGGTGAATGTGGACAAGACGAAATCTTTGGTATCTTCTAGCACGCCGTCATAGCGTGTTAGAGAAAACTTCGTCTACCTTGGATCAAACGAAACGGTGTTGGAAGTCTTTGAGAGAAAGATTCTCCGCAGGATTTTTGGTTCTATTAGAGTCGGCAACGAGTTTAGGTCCCGTATGAACCGTGAGCTGTATGAGCTATTCGATGAGGTTGACATAGTCTAGACTCTAGAGCATAGAATTTCAGCGGTTGCACTGGGCTAGTCATCTCATTCGAATGGACGAAAGAGCTCCAGCACATATGGCTTACATGGGAGGTTAAAACTTAACGACGTACTAGAAGACGCCCGTGCACGCGTAGGAATGACCAGGTACGGAGAGATCTATGCGTACTTGGCATTTAGAACTGGCTTTAGCGCACACCTTCCTAAATGCGACCATGCCCGAACGACGGTGCAAGGCCACTTAAGTACGTACTTATATGTCAATATTGTGGGAAGTATGAAAGTTTAAATAGAAATATACTCCGTAGAGTATAAAGAATTATAGTAGTGAATAAAACATACCTGTACCTGTTTTGTTTCACAGCGATTCGGAATAGCAGAACTGTGGAAATTTTAAATTTCTTTATTCTGTCCGTATTACAGTAGACCCGAACTAGGCTATAGCTTCATAGCTTACTTCTACGTGTTTTTATTTTTCATAAAATAAATGGCGTCTATTATTTTTCATAATTTCTTCAATTTTTGAGATATTGAGTTGAAAGTTTGAAACTATTTATCACCAGAAGCACCAATCATATGAAGATCGCCGTCAAGTGGCAAGTTCCATTATTCAAATACCTTTTTTCAAATAAGATGATACAGCTGACTGCTAGCTCTACTTAGAACTGAATATTCCAAAAACAGTATTCAGTACTCGTTCTCTTCAATCATTTCAAATTTACGAATAACTAAGGATACATAATTTTGGCAATAAAAATATTAAACAAAATTACATACATATTTTAATCATTGGAAAAAATAGAAACATTTTCGGCTTTTCATATCTAAAATTTACTGATTATAGATTAACAATAGCAACTATCCAAAAAAAATTAGAGAATGCAGAACGAAAATGAACAAAAATTGCCATACTGTAGGTATTACCGTCCAAATTTTGAAGTTTCTAACTAAAACTGCCTCGCACGCTTTCAGTGTCTGAGGAAACATTGCGCACGCAGCGCGTTGGAGTCTATCTTAATGATTTGAAGGATCGATTGAAGGATCTGAGACAGAATTTCGACGATGTGATACAGAATTCAGTAGATATTATTAAAGAGATAAACGACGTTTCGTCAACGCTATGCATCACACCCACTGATGGCAATCACGAGAACCTAACGCGCATAAAGCGTTTAATACGCGAATTTGAAAATGCACGAGATACTACCAGGTACGAGGGCAACCGTGAACCATTACCACCACCCGTAGATGTTGGACGTATCGAGATCAAAAAGCTGCTTGAGAATTTCGAAAAGTTGAACGAGAGCCATGTACTGAGCGAGAGTTTGATATTTTTCAAACGTGCCAAACAATCCTTCGAAAAGATCGATGATTATTTGGATAAGCTGAATGTCAACGATATAAGCAAACCAACAGCTACGCGTAGCAATGAGATGATCCTGCCGAGTGGCAGTTTGCGTGATAAGATAAATTTGTTTAACAAGGCAGCCGCCGATCAATTTGCATCATGTTTCAGCAGTACAATGACCATGGAACATTTTCAGTCAGTGGAGGAAATCATACCGAAAGCTGGTCCATCGAATAATTCAATGTGTCAATCGGGCTACGAAGGAGATGTGGATAGTGAATTAGATGAAAAACTGGCAATGGCTGTGCAAGCGCTCGAGGATAGTTGAGTGATGTTGTTAATGTTAAAGTTTTTTTTGGAATACTTTTGTTAACAAACATTTTCGGATTTGAATTTGGAAGAAAAAATCGAAACGAAATAAATTTTGTAACTAGTGGTGGTTGTTATTTAATAGCGCAATCGCCACTTGGAACATGGTGTAAAATTTGAACTTAAATGCTACAAAGTGTAGAATTATATTCTTACAGATCTAGTTATGTATTAAAATATGATGGTTGGTTCCACCCATAATGCTTGAGCTCAGCATGTTAGCTGTGCCGATTTAAACCAGCTAGTGAAGTTGATGCAGACAAAAATCAGTACAGCACCGAATGTAGAGCCTATTTGAGTACATCCGCCAACCCAGACAAGTGACGTACCGCCCTGAAATATAAAAATGCATATTTAATTATAAAAAATTAAGAAAAATAATTCTTAAAAAAATAAATCCTCTACTCAGCAAGTTGACTCCGTTGTCGTTTGAAGAAATGCATTTATAATATGTTACTACACAAATAATACATATTTGTTAACTGGGTATATTAGGTTGAACACTAATTCAGATAACTTGGCTCTGGACGTATGCACATGCTGTCCGAAACTGCTTGAAAATTAACACAATTACGATGTTATAAATGAATATAAAGATCGCCTGGTCCTTTAAATATTTTCGTATGGTAGTCAAGGATAGTGAGTGTGTATGTGTGTGCTTAAGAATATATATACTTTATGGAGTTCGGTACGCCGTCTTCTGCATATTATATACAATTCCACCAACTTAATTTACCCTTTTACCCGATTGGTATAAAAAGTGACAGCAAATTCAAGGAATTAAACACAGACGAACTATTCTATCAGATGGAACAACGGTAGCTTAACCCATCTATATTTATACTTTCGGTGGTCTACGATATCTCCGCTTGACCGTGTTACATACATCTTGATATTTAAACAGCCTATGATTAATTCCTGTGACAACGAAGCCGACTTAAATAATGTTAGCAGGAATATTGTTAAATTAAACCTCCTTACCTGAGCACGCATCACAGTGGTAATGCCCAATTTGGCGTAGCTGACCACGCCGTAGAGTAAAGTCCATGCGATAATCTGTGAAAAATAAAAAATGTATACATATATTTATATTGGATTTATTGGAACAGCAAAACTTACGACAAGCACACTGCCCGCAGTGTTCCCATGCAGTGGCGGAAAAGGACTCATCAGTGCAGTCATAAAAACATAGGCCGTTAATAATGCTGCCACCACCGCTATCGAAAATATTAAACGTAGCGAAGTAAAGTGCATAAACATGGCCAGAAAACAAGCAACTGGATTCGCTATAACGCTCAGCGTTGCCGACAGATGATACGCCAATTCGCCATACGGCAGTGTTGAGTACGATTGTATGCTGCCGAACATGCCGTTGCTGAAGAAGGAAATGCAAGTGATCAGCGCCATTAGGCCGTAATATTGATTACGCGTAATTTGCTTTGCGTAATTCTCATCCTGTGCGTTTATTGCTTTATCACTTCTATCGATTTCTTCCAAATCTGTCTTTTTCTCGTACACATAATTGTTGCCCATCTGCACTGTCACGTTGGCGTACTCACGCTTAGCTAGTTTCAATTTATCCAGTAAAATGAAGCCAACATAGCTGAAGACCATTAGCACGAAGAGTATAATGAAGAATATTTGCGTGCCAAATCTCGGTGGTAAGTCGTGCCGCTCATATATATCCTCGCCCGTTGCCGTGACATTCACTACTTTGCATTCGCTGCTACCTATGCCCTGAATTAGTGCTACAACGCTCGGCAGTAAACCGCTAAGTCCTTCGCCAATGAAATACGTGACAAGATACTTTTCACGAAAGCGACCCATGTACGGCATAAACAGCACGGAACTTGTGCACGCATTGAAAGCAGTGAATATGGTTAATATGAAGAGTGCCATGCTATGCTCATGCCCGAATGCCAATGATATTTTATTGTAAAAAAACGAAGTTAGCAGGCAGGCAACTGTGCCGATGGCCAGCACCACGTATATAGTATATGCATCGTTCAGCTTGCGCTTGGAGAACTTCTGTATGATGGTATAGAGCAATGGGCCCAAATTGCCGATTTGCACCATGACGCTAAGGTAGGATGGCAGACTCCAACCTTCCGGCGCTTCGGCAACGAGTAGCGGCAATTGTATGAAGGTGCCATTGACAGCAATCCAGGTGCCAATACCGAAACAGATGGCCAGTATGTCAACAATGATGCTGCGATCACGAAAGACTTTGCCGAATTTGTATTCCATTTTGTTGCGTATGCTCTGCAAATGTAGCAATGAGGTGTGTTGATATTGGTGACGTTTGGATGCCTCCAGATCCTCGCGGTAACTGTAAGAAAATAGTAGGCATGATTTATTATTCTGAATGAAAACAATTTTATTTATTGATAAGACATAAAAAATAATGCTAATAGATAGCAAGGCGTTTTTGAAGGCGAGGCAATGCGTCAGTAAATCTTGTCGCCTATGCGTACACAGCCGCCCGATTAGCCATAAAATAGTGATTTATCTACGGCTTCGCTTGTCAGAGCATACTTTTTTGGTCTAATCTTTATTAAAATTTGATTTGTTGTAGCATGTAGTTGTTGTTGATAAACTTAATGAAATGTAGGTTAGGTTTGGTTTGTTAGTTTGTACTGGTGGGGTGCGCACAATGTACATGCAATAAAGGTCATTGTGATGCTCTTTTAACTACGTTTAAAATTAGCGTAGAAAAAATTGCTCCTTCTAATTAAAAGTTTTGACATATTGCTAATTTTGAAAATCTGTTAAGTACTTAAGCGTTCGATTGAGTGCTAATTCTTCTCTGTTATCACAACTTCTACAGAAATCTGCAATCTTCTCCTATGATACAAATGCGGTAATTCTTATCAGGGTCGCTATATCTGATTTTATCATTCTTGGAAATATTGCATACTGGTTTTCAGTGACTGTGATAATGTTTTTAATTGGCAGCCTGTAGGTCGGCATAGGCACTCGAACCGAGAAGTTATCGTGAAGATTGTGGTTTGTGGTTTAATATACATACTTTCAGTTATTTCTGGTAAACATGTTAAGAAGCCATTTAAAAAAATGATAAACCGAACAAGTGACCCTAGCTTTCAAGTTGCTGGAATGAGGTTAGGTCAATCAGACGCAACCATAGAAATACATTAGCACACAAGAGAGGTGGATAGAGTTTTGCTTGGTCATTGCGGAAAGAGATCTGGTTTGGCTTGATTCCTCAAGGGTCATATGATTTAAGTCCTGTATAAATAGCTATTTTTGGGAAAGGAGTTGAATTGTTATAAGATCGGGATGTTATACATATAACGGGATGTTTACTTATGTATATGTATGAAATTTATGACAAGGGATTTAATTTACATGAATTGAAGGAGTGTGCACGGTTTGTAACGAATCGCTTCGAAGTCAATAATAAAAAGATTGGATTAAAATATTTAATCGTAACTAGTGACGAGGCGTGAATCATTCAATATGAACCCGAATCCAAGCGTCAAAGTATGAACTAGAACCAAGCCAAATCATTCCTCATAGTTCAAAGTTCATTTTTCGACTAACACCGCAAAACTATCAGCTTGAGCGCGATCCCATTCCAACGAATTAAATGTTATGAAGTTCAGCCTGAAATTAAGCCACCTAAATTTAGCCACCATTATGGCGGTATACAAGCAAAAGATTTTAGCTGAAGCGAGTCTTCATCTTCTCATCTTATTGCATCATTTCATGCCGTAATAGTTTCTTATCAACTATTAAACGGAGAAATTTTACAGTCTCAAAAAGTGTGTAAATTTCTGTTTCATTTGGTATACATTAGGTTGACGACCTACTTTTAACGAGGGTTTACGCTTACATACCAGGAGTTAGTGCCTAAACTATAATGATCTTTATTACACTACTATACGCCCGTGAATTGTGAAATAAAGATATTTTTTTTATGACATGACGCTTTATCGTTTCAAACAATACAATGTTGTTGGCATTATAATCGTTGTAAGCCATAAACCGGTTTAACGAAATAGCTCATTAAGGTTACAAACAAGCAAAAAAAAAACACTTACCTCCCAAAAACGTCCGGCGTGGCAGTGTCATCCAACGTCGAGATTACGGAGTAGACTGTAGTAAGCTGTTCGTCTGCACTGCAACCATTTCGCTTTTGAATGCTTCTGCTGCTGGCGCTGCTGTTGCGCCCACCATTTTCCCCCATATCGCTGACGCGCCGTTAAAGCCGTGTACGGGTTATGGCCCAATATTTTACTAGCAGAGCAGGCGATTAGATAAGTACTTTGCACCATACACAATTCTTAGACGGTTAGTGTGTGCTAAAAACAGAAAATATAAATAAATCCAATTCAACGGAAAGGAATTAAAAAGCGGCGCTGAATATAAAAAAATTTTCGGCTCACAACGAAAGTCAGAGATCAATTAACGGCGACGATCTTGATGTATCGACGCTGTTGATGTATCGACAAAGAAATTGGAAATTGAACTGGCCTCGCGTACAATTCTGAGAACTGATTGAAGCTTATTAATATATTGGCATGTTTTACTTACCAGTCTGCTGAGGCGGTGCTGAGTTGGCTGCGACGATAGAAGCGCGTACCGTTGTGGACAGCAGCTTTGAGGTTTTCAATTCAATTTAGCCACAAGTGCTGACTCAGCGGCATGTGCTGAAATATGAGCTGCGCCGATTATGCAATTCGAACATGTTCAATTTAATGCATGGCCGCCGCACTGCATGTCAACGGTCGATAGAAATTCCTTTGAATTATGCGCGCACACACTGCACAGTGCTTATTGCGTCAGAATCTTATCTCTGAAATGCTAAACTGTAAACTTTACTCGCGTGCCAGATATTTAACCCGAAAAGCATTTGTTTTGGTAATAAAAAACAGCTGTTCGTTGGTGGACGGAAGAGAGCACGCGCTGTTTGGTTTTGCAGTTAGAAAGAGCGGCGCAGCGAGAGTAAGCACGGTAGCCGGTAATAAAAATAGCCAAGTCATTGTTGTCGCTCGTTTCTATTTTTTCTTAGTAAATTTGAATTTTAAATACACATGTAATATCTTTACTTTAAAAGCCAATGAACTTATTCAACCCAAAACCAAATTGAACTATGCATGCATAGATGCCTTGCTATGATATGATGAATATATGTATGAAGCTTTTAGCCTAATCTCTTTAAATTGCACACACAAAATATTAAAAAAGAAAGAAAAACTTTAATGTGCGCACAGCTGTTCGTACCAGCGCTTGCTATCACGGCAACGCGGATTCACGCACATAGGGCAGCGCATTAAGAATTTCGGATTGACTGGTTGCTTCTCGCTTAAATGTTCTGCAACAATGGAGCTAAGTGCCTCGATGAAGAGCGGATGATCATTGGGCGCAGCAGCACGACGTATTTCTTCTACACCAATCTGTAAAAAACAAAAATGTTCGTAATTTATTTAAACTCTATTTTTTTAACATATAAAGTTTGGCTATACCTCCTTGGCCAGCTCATCACAGTACTCAATATCCAGTTCGTGTAGCGTTTCGATATGCTCATTGACAAATGCAATTGGCACAAGTATAAAATTCTTGTGTCCTTGCTTTACATAGCCCTTGATTGCATCATCAGTAGCCGGTGCCAACCAAGGCAATGGACCTACTTTCGATTGCCAGGCTAAACTATAGGGATTTGTTTGGCCCAATTCTTGCATAACCATGTGTACGCTGGCACCGATTTCAGAAGGATAAGGATCGCCACGACTGACAGCCTTCAGTGGCAGCGAGTGTGCAGTGAATAATATGACCACATCGTTGCGTTTGGCTTCACCGAATTTTAGTAATTCCTCGCGTATACGTTGCGCAAAAGTCTTAATGAGCAGCGGATGTGTGCCCCAACGATCGATTACACTCCATTTAATCTCTTTCGGCAGTGAACTAAGTGCATAATTGGTTATTGATTTATAATTTTCAATAGTAAAATAAAAAATCTTACTTATTTCTATAATGTGTGTATATGGAATTGAAGCTGGAGCCGGATGTAGCGCAACTATATTGCGGATACTGTGAAAATAGTACTATGCGCTCTGGTTTATCACTTTAAATTAATTAAAAAATTGTTAATTAATATACAACTTTCTCGCTTAAATCTTTACTTCTTGCATACTTTTCGATTTGCGCTAGCGTCGCTTCTGTCAGCGGATTAACATAGCGAAAGCCAACATAATGCTTATGCGGTGCCGTGCTGGGCGAAAGCACATCCAAACGCTCACACATCTTCGCGCCCTGCAGTTCAGTCCATTTCAATATAGGCGAACCGCCGCCTATTTCTTTGTACTTCTTCTGCACCTCTGGCGTGCGCCTTTGTGCAATCCATGGGCCTAGTCTGCTCTGCATGGGCAGTTGTATCATATCGCGATCCGTCATGATGCGTAGTAGATAATCGTGTACCTGATCTGTGTGTTGTGGTCCTCCCATATTAAGCATGAGTATTGCAGTTTTAGGTGTTTGAGCGCGCGCAGCGCTGGTGGTAAAGTTCATTTGAGCAGTTCTGATAAGCTGACCTAAATAAAATCGAAATAGTACATAATTTAAAAAAGTATGTAATAAGCTTTGAGTCCTTACCTGCTTGTCTGCACCAGTTGTTTCTATTAGCAAACATGTTTTAATTGAGTTTTTAAATATATATTAAATATAAATACGCGTATTATTGTAAATATGCAAAAATTACATGAAATGAGCCGCTGTTTTGCAGTGCTGTCGTCTGTACACAAACATCAGCTGGTCAAGAGAGAGAGGCCCATCGGTCTGCTACATGAGTAATCGAATTATTGAGAAAATCGTGTTATCGGTAACTTAACTCAATCATTTAAAATAGTATTTAGCCGCCAAAATTCGAAAATAATAAATTTTTCGATTTATGAAATATAATTGAAAATAAGTTATTGAAATGAAATCAGTTCCAGTCGAATGACAAACTCTTTTTGTCATAACCGTAATTAATGAGCTATACATGTGCAGCTAGTCGTATGGAAATGGTTATCGTCCAAGTTTCCTTCTTCAGCTTTAGTCTAAATTTTGTTTTAGATTGATTAACACACAATTCGGAAAGTCTTTAAAATTGATTTTAGAAGCCTGTTCAACGTAAACGTTTTCAATGTTTGAAGAATTGAAGTCAATAAAAAGCTGATTCAGTTCAAAAATTTTTCATGTTTTCGACTCACACCCAAAGGCAACTATAGAAGTTTCACTTTTGAAAGCATATCTAGCCAGGCCGCTCGCTATTTTCAATACCCAATAAATGGTGACCTATTGGCCTAACGGAAATTATTGGCGGGTATTGAAGCATTGTTTAATCAACCTGAATTACCTTTGCCATGATTGAATCTTGCCTATTCGAGAGGGATTGGGTGTATTCTATTGAGTCCTTTCTTTTTTCTCCAGATCTCGTGAGCCTCTTGAGTAGGCGCCTAGCTAGCACGTTTGTCGCTGCTTCTGAACTTTTCCAACTTTGGTCCAGCAAAGCTGAGGAGGTCCTTTCTTGAAGGACCCTGACCTCGGCAAGGTGCGATTTATCAGCTGTAGCCACATCAGTCAGTATTCAGTAAATGTAGCAATCTTAATGTTCTGCGATTCATCCCTGTGGTACGGCAGCATTGATTGCTCTCACCGTTGACTCTTCTCCATCCAGAACAAATGAGAAGGTTCTGTCAGCTAAATAAATCTTTACTAGCAAAAACAATTGAGGTGGCAGTCGACATTTAAGCTTGTACAGGAGGCCATCATGCCACACTTTATCGAAAGCTTATATCGAGATAAGTCGCCACCACGTATTTTTTTGGAGTGTTCCGCCATTTCATCCATGGGACTTACGGAATCCAAACTGAAAGGGCGGTATCGTCCTCATGACTATCTCGATTGCAAGCATAATCATTAGGAGGCACCTCTAAAAAAGCTTTAATACGGTTGATAGCAGACTGATTGCTTTGAATGAGTCCAAGCTGAAGGCTTTTTTACAGCCTAGTGGACCATACAAATCCTTGCCTTCTTACATTGTGATGGAATGTATCCTAGTCTGAGCACCGCATTGAAACTAAGCAAAGCCTTCATCATGCTATTATCAAGACCATCCTCGCCTGGAACCTTCCTTGTCCTTAGGTCCTTTAAATGTACTGCTATTTCTTTAGCAGCGATGGGGGCAAGTGGAAGACTCAACTGGACAATTCATGTAAACACCTGCCCCTCCTGTCCATTCTAAAGTTGCCCACAGCCTGTGTTTGGCGTTGAAGTCAAGAACGATACGAGACTTTCCTGTCCATTCGCGAAGGACCAATTTGAACTCTGCTGTGGACCAAGGCAAATGAGGAGGGAGGTACAGGGAGGACACAATCAAATGGCATCGTCTGCCATCTGCCTGAAAGGAAGCCATTTATGAGTAAGATGTCCTAACTAGAGATAGTTGAAATAGGTAAGCTCCCGCTTAACTTAAATCACTGATCCTCCCAATGCCCTGTTGTTTGGGTGATCCGCCTTGAGAATGTCATGTCCTAGTATCAAAACTGACACTCCAGGCCGGATCCAAGTTTCAATAATGAGCAGACGGTTCTCCAAGCTACATGCTTTTCAGCACAATTGATGCAGCAAGGTTCTTCCACGGCAATACATTGGATGGTGGCATGGTTCCGTCCACGTTTTCCGCAGACCAACTGTCTCAGGCAGTAATTTTCAGTGTGCTCAAATCCAAAGCATCTATAGCACTGGGGAAGAGTCAGGTAGGTAATTGTGTTTGATGCGTTTGCTGTTGGGGCGCTGATTGCTTGCGTACATTGTCAGACATCCTCGAAGGGTTTATTACATGCACACCTGCACGCAGTGTGTCCGCATGTGAGGTATTTTCCTAACCATCACCGTAGGGACATGGCTCAGTCTACTAGCAGTTGAGACTGCTTTTTTTTTGAGTTAAGAACTCTGCAAATGGTTTTCCAAGCTACATGTTTTTCATCATAATTGATGCAGTATCCGATGTCTATCTATACTGTTCGTGCGAGATTCGAAATAACTGTAGCAGTAGACACATTCAGCGATTGAAATCAAAAGTGAATATCATCCAAAAATAAGTTTTTGTGTCAAAATACATTGCCATGTCACGTGAGATTGAGTCATATTTGGACATCAGTATGACACGCAACAACAAAATATTGCATGGTCATTTAAACATAAAGGAGTTCCATTCACGTCGGATCCCTCATAATCTCATTATCGCATCAAGGGCTGTGTATAATATCTCCACAGTTAATTTATGGATCTGGGAATATGAGTCCGAAACAATCAAATTCGATCGCGGAAGAAGCATATCGAAGCAAATGGTTACCTATTTCTTCGGCAATCTGAATGTTTCACAACCAAATGTTTCAACACAAAGGATTTACAAATTTTTTTGCGTCAGTTTACTAACCATTCCAGAGCTTTGCATTTACAGTAAACTCCCAGCGATGAACTATTTCAATTCGAACCGTTAAACAAAATATGGCAACTTGCATACGTTAATTTTTCCGGTCTGTACAGATTTCTTGTGCAAATGAATCGAACACGATTTCTGTGCAGCTGTGAAACAAGTGCATGTAAGCAGTACAGCTATACAAATAGCAAGCGTAAAAACGTAACGTAACGTATGGATTGTAACGTGCGTAACATTCGCCTGGGCATATGCAGCACCAAAAAAAGCGTTGCATTTCTCTCTCATCTTTCATTGCGAGTGGTTTCGCCGTTGTTGCAGTCGGAACGTAGTAGTCAGAGAAACAAAGAAAAAGCTAAAAAGTGTATAAAATAAATTTAAAAAAAACTAACCCTCATTTCAAGCCATCAACTCAATCAATTAGAATATTAACGCTAATAATCTACAAAAACGGAAACAAAAATAACAAAACGCAAAATTAATAACAAATGAAATTCTTATTCGAGTGCAACAGAAAATAGAGTAGCATTAATTCTAATAGGAAAATAGTTACAAAGGTAAAGAAAATTGCTTGCATGGCTATGTGTGTGTATGTGTGTGTGTAACAAATTCTTGGAATCCTAATAAGATACTCGCTCACAATGCGCGCGTTCTCTCTCGTACGCTTGCTCATGCTTATTTGTTTGGAAAATATTGCTCTCGCTCACTCACTCTCGCTCTCTGCAGCATAGCACGTTGCATTTGCAATGTCCTGCAAGTAAACAGGATATTTTATTATACTGATTTTCACTAGGCTTGTGTACTAGCATTGTCTCGCTTGCACTTATGCGTTTTTACATATATAAAGGAATCTTGCAGTTTATTCAGGCCAAAAATATGTAGACGAAGAGTAGCAAAAACAACAGAGAGCAGCGCGCACAACAACAATAACAACAAAGAATATCGTAAAATAATAATAAGAAGAAGCAGTAGCAGCAGCGGCAGCATCAGCATCAGCAGAACTCCCATTACCGTTATAGTAGAGCGCTGTACGCCGAAATCTGTCGTCATAAGTAAAACTTTTACATTGCCATTCCGCATTCCGTTGTATCGCTTGCTCGCATTTTAATCTCCTCTCTCACACACACACACACACAAACACATACGCACACGCTTATAGTGCGGAGTAACTGTTACACATGCACATACACACACACATACGTGCAAAAATCAATTAAAGAAATTTTTTTTTGCATTTTGCAAATAGGAAAATGTGCAAAATTTTGTATTTCCAAGCGAATCGCGGTGAAAGTGTGCAATAAATGGAAAAGCGCTTCCAAATGAATTAAATGCATACAAGTGAAAATGTAAAAAATGACAGAAATAATGGAATAAAAATAAAAAAGAAAAATAATTGAGTGCATAAAAAGCTAAAAAAAAAATGTCTAAAATTTCCGACTCGAAGTGATGTTGCGGATGCGTTTTCCCCGATCACCGAATTACAACAACGATTTTTATTTTGTACAACTTTAACTAAATAAAAAAAAAAAAATAAATAAAGAAAAAGAAAACCAACAGCAACAACAATTAAGCAACGAGGGTAGCTACAAAACTATTGGCAACTATTACTTCAAAACGGCAAACAAATTAGTCTCGATTTAGGTATCTATACCGGCAAGGTCCGCCAACTTTCTTCGGAACTGCAGCACAGTGCAACGGATAGCATAGAAAAAGGAGCGCACTCACGTATCAATTGTCATAACACATTTCAACGCGGCATCATTGTCAGCGAGCAGAAGGTACAACGTTGCTTGTACTGTTGCCGGAAGTGCTGCTGCGCTGCATCAGCATCAACGGAAATTAAAACAAATCGAAGCCGAAATAAAGAGGACACCAAGCATCAGTGAAGCCGTTGCCAACGCCATCCGTCTCCGTCTCCGTCGCCATCACCACCACCACCGCTGGCGCTGCCAACATATACTCACAATTATTCCGTATTGCAACTATATTCCCGCACAACTCAGCTGCCACTTCAGCGCTACTCATTCCCTCATTAAATGTCAGCGCAGTGCATTTAATGCCGGAATATATTTTTAGTGCTTAGCTTTGCTGTCAACGTTTCTGCTTAGCGCATCATCGTCAGCATCATCAAAGCATCATCCTTGCCGACGACGTCGCCATTATCCTTGCAGCATCATCGTAAATGTCATCCTGCTCGTCGTTTTGCACTGCTTTGCTCTGATTTGTGATTCTGACGACTCCGTTTTTTCATGGCTTACTCGTAGTTAGCTGCAGCGGATTTGCCGTGCAGGTGAGTGTACAAAGGATTGGGTGCATGGGTGGGTGTGGGTGTGTGTGTGCGTGTAGTCGCTATTCGTCTATCTTTCAAATAACACAAATTAAAATGCAGCGCGGAGTTGGTTGATGTTTCTAGTTTCGGTTTGTTCGCTGCATAATTAGAAATTTCGTGCGGGGGTATTTACATTTAAAAGGCTTCAAATTTTAAGATATTAATTATTACTCGGCTTAAAATTTTGTCAGCATCCATTGTACTTATAGTATGTGATCAATCTAATCATATATATGCTTATTATTTGAAAGGATTTACGGAACAAAACATTGAAGACAAATTAGAAATCCTTTTAGTTCCGCAACCTATTTAGGATATGCGTCATAGGCTGATTGAATAATTTGTCTTGCGAAGTCAAAGTAAATAGTTCGTAGTCCAAAATATCATATAACTGAAGCCTATTTCATTTCTGAAGCCTGTCAAACACCTGAATCTGCCGAAGAGATGTGTATTGTCAAATGGATGTAACTAAATCCACAAACTAATATGATAGAATATAGTTACAGTAATCTCGAAGCAATCAGTTCATATTTTTTTCACTCTAAGGAAAGTATCTATCCCTCAAATTCAAAGGATCCGTTCTTCGGATCAGGAAGGAGCACCAGCTGTGCGCGCTGGTGGTAGTTGTTTTGAATGCTAAGTATGCTAATATCTCTCCACACCTTGTCATTCCAAATCGTGCCCAGTCGTTCTCTGTTTCGTCATCCACCAATCAAATTTGGCCCCCCATATAAACCATGCACGCAGGAGCTTTTTCATCCATTCGAATGAGGTGACCAGCCCAGTGAAGTCGCTGGAATTTTACACGGCGGACTATATCAACCTCATCGAATAATTCATACAGCTCGCGGTTTATACCGGACCTAATCTCGTCGCCGACCCTAATAGCAGCAAAAATCTTCCAAAGAATCTTTTTCTAAAAGACTTCCAACGCTTCCAACGGAACCGGAGAAACAGCTTCTTGTAGATCTTACAAAAGAGAGTGCTTTACTTCTAATTTACTTGCTTAGTCCAAAGAAGTATATATTTGCAAGCATGATTCTTCGCCGTATCTCCTCGCTAACATTTTTTTTGCTGGTCATTTCGCATCCAAGATAGACGATGTTTTTTACAACATTGAATTTGAATTTCTCCATCGTCATTGATCGTACAAGACGCGATAACGGCGAGCGAGAAGACACCAAGGTCTTCGTCTTGTCCTCATTCGCTGCTCCTGTCTCTGCTAAACTCACGGGTCTTTTCGAAGAATTGTCGTAATGTGAATATTTGGTCACTGGTCGACCTTTTTGGTCTAAAGCCACACTGATATCGTCCTATCAGTGAGTCGGTATATTCAGCCTATTACACAATACGCTCGACAGAGTCTTATATCCAATGGAAAGAAGACCTATTCCGCGGTTGTTGGCGCAAACACCGTTGTCTCCTTTTTTAAAGATAGGACAAAGATCACTGAGATTCCAGTCATTGGGTAAGCGTTCATCCAAGCATATTCATAAAAGTGGTGTACACTCCTAACTCTTCGCCGCCTGTCTTTAATATTTCAGCTGGCATTTTTTAGACTTTTTAATAACCAAATCAACCTCGTTATATTCCAGCGGCTCTAAAATAGTGTCATCATTAACTGGTGGTTCCGGTGACATCCGAGTAGGTTAGAAAAATGACTTCTCAGTGATTCCTTTGCATTTTTAACCAGATTAACATTTTCGCCTTTACACAAAGTTATTCCTTCGGTCAGAAGCTTGACCTTTTGATAATATTTTCAAGCTTCATTTCTGTCACATAACCTCTGAACATTCTTAAACTCCCGAAATGCTTGCTACGTATCCGCCACAGTGAATTTATTATTGAATGCGATGGAACTGTAGTAAACCCATATATATATAGGGCAGAAAGCATCGAATTCCACATAAAGTATTTGACTGGGACTAAAAAGAGCCCCAACAAATATTCATGACCAATTGGAATGCCATTTCGGAGGGTATATGTAGTGACTTAAAATATCGCTCCTAGCTGTAGCTTAAGGCGATATAAATTCAAATGCCCTCGAACGACTTCTATCAACTGCTAGGGATCTTAATTCACTTCACGTTGCCCAGTACCCGATTTCAGAGTGGAATTGGACGGCCTCTGGAAGACCATCTTCGCAATGTTGTCGTCGTCTCAGCGCAAGGTGTGACCTATTCAATTCCTCTTGCGCCTTTTTATTTCAATGTTGATAGTTTCGGTGTTTGTTGCTTGCTATTGGTCAGCGTTGGAGATTGTTTATAGTTAAAAAAAAAAAAACAGACCATTCTCAGACATTTGATGATAAAATATTAGAGGTTCCGGTAATGTCAAGTGTCTGATGTAAAGTGTGTCATTGAAAGCGTTTATGAGCGCCATACTTTGTCCAGCTTTTGTAAAGACTTCCGGGTTTTGCTTATATTATTACTGCTGAGTCTATTACTGCATTTGAAGAAGGTCTGGTGAAAGTATGCAACCCTGTCATGCACCTCTGTTTATGGTGAAATTGGTGCTCTTGTTGCTTTTGTCAGGGACCCAAAAGTTGTTCAGTGACCTCCATATCACGTTTCTTTTGATGGCGTTCGAAGTCCAAAAAAATTAGGTATAGCGGGGATATCCACTCGACTGATTGTTCAATTGTACACCAGAGCAATTCGGTCCGAACCCACCCTATTCTTGTTGACGAGATTCTGACTAAGTTGATAAAAGCCAGTACTTTTTTGAAACGGTATACCGACCCGTTTTTACATTGATTGAAGTCATCATTTTTGGAATAGTGAGGATCGTCCCTCCGATCATCACTATTCATTCATTAAGATGGACGCAGATTTACATGATTCACGGTGCTGCTGTGGACGCTATATTTAAGCCGTTCAGCTGGTAAACCATCTGGCCCAGCAGCTTCTTTTAGTTGTTAAGCTTGTTTAAGGTCAGATTTATTTTGTCTTCAGTAGGCGGATCGGTGGAGATGCTTCTGATAGGATTTCGACGCTGGCCGGTGTTGGAAATGACTGGAGTCTCTTGTTCTGTGTCATCGGCTTCGAACAACTTCTTCCAGCGTGCCAGATGGTCTTCGACTGACGTCAGACTGAGTCCGTCTCAAGTTTGGATATGAGAAACTTTTCTTCTTATTCTTTCTATATAAGATTTCTTATGCGCACGTTCTGATTTTAGGTAGTTTGGTTGTGGGTTAATGCTCAACTGATGGCAGAGCTTTTTTTCTTCAAACCTGTGCTTGGCACCGAAGGGTTAAAATTACACAGTAGAAACACACGCTGAGCACATGAAAACAATTTATCTAAATATGGTCCTGGTAAATAAAATATAAACTCTATACAGATGATTGGAAATGATAAAGGGTGTATATCCCTCCTAACGATATGCTTAAGTTAGAAGAGTCCAACTTCAGCTGGGTATAGAGAAAAATTGTGTAGTAGGTAAGCTTGCCAGAGTAGTTACCACAGCCGATAATATTTCAGTGAAGGACAGGTTAGTAATACGTATAACCTAGAACTGCATGTAATCTACAGAGCGCATTAAATATTATCCACATAGTATATGTAGACCTGAAAAGGAAAACAAGTAAAACGTCTAAGCTGACAGATTTGCACCGGAATATAAAAAAATGTCGATAACATATCTACACATTTCATTTATCGACACGTAACGAGCCTAGGTTGTATAAGTTGTCAATATGTCACAAAAGAAGAAACTGCTAGGTCACAGTTCGGCTTTCAATATATATAGAATAGCTCTATTTGGGAACTTTTGTTAAGATAATTTTCAAGAGATATTTAGAAAGGGAGGTGCAATTTGTATCGAAGTTTCTGCTGCAGACGAACTGGTTCAAGCTTAGTAAGCTTAGTAAGTAAGACCTAGTAGAGATCGTTTGGTATGTCGACAAGGAGTTCGCTCGTACCGTCACTCGTATCCTAACTATGCTGGGAAATGTTGATTTTGCCATGTCCATACGACTGAGTGACTTTTGCTTAGAGACTATAAAATTTAAATAATATAAAAATCGAAGTATATATTCTCAGCCTTTTACATGTTACAAGTAAAATATCTTTACTCTAAACAGTTTGTCCAAAGTATTACATTTTATATAATTCGCAACTCTCAGTCGTATCTCTCGAAGGGACTTTTAAAAAGGAGCATTTTGGTCAACTAATCTTATCCAATTTCACTAAAAGAATTTGGGAAATTGTTTAAAGTTTTGACTTAAAATTAAATAATGAATCATTATTTTTCTTACTACATAAAGTACAGTGAGGCAACTCATACATTTGTTATTCATTTTAATATCAAATAAATAGCCCTTCTGCTTGTATCTGATAACTTTTCGTTGTTGTTTAAAACAGAAAAACCACATCAAATAAAATGGAACACATCAGTCGCGGCATTAACAATAAAATAATCCTTTCGTCAGTTCTTTGTTTTTCGCCATTATCATCATTCACCGTATCTCCCAACCAATACTAAATAATATTTTTATTTTTTTTTATAAATTTCAAAGCCAACGAAAAAAAGAAAATCGACAGAAACACGACAAAGCCACAAATTACAATACAAAGTATTAAAAAGTTTTCAAATCAACGAACAAATAAAAACCTCAAAACGGAAACATTTGCGAAAAACTTGATTTTTTTGTTTTAATAATCTTGACTTCTTGTCCCTTTTTTTTGGTTTCTACACTGTCGTAGTAAGCTGAGAGATGAAAAGATAAAAAAAAATTAAATTCTGTTAAAAGTGGTGAAGAGGGTTTTGCGGAATTGAGCGGGAACTTACTTTCTGTTTAAATTGACCAATTAATAATGCCATACTTTGGCACTGATCATGCAAACTTACTCCTCATTCTAAGTTTTTGTACGCGTTGTTAGTTAATTCTTATAAAATATTTGATTTAAGTGGAAATCGGTCCAATAGAAAGGATACCCATTCAAGTTGATGCCTCCTTAATCGGTTTTTATATGAAATGAGTTTGGTTGATAATTTTAATTCATCTAAAATCACAGAATTTGATATATTTTGCATCAATCCTGGTCACATATTTCATAAGGATTCAAATCGAATCACCAAAAATGGTGATTTCCCTACAAAAAGTCGCTTCGATAGAGACATGTCTGTCTGTCCGGCAATGAACAATAAGATCTTATAGACTAGAAGAGAGAGCCTTCAAGTTTGCAAATTAAATGTCCCCATATTATCTCTTTATATATGTTGAGCTCAACGAACGTACCAACCTCTTTTTAAGGGGTAGTGTACCCATAAAAACCTGTCAACCCTTTTTAAGTTTTTTAATTTATATGTTTTTGTATGGAAATCTTCTTAGTTTAGTGAATATCAGCAAACGCTCAAAATATATCTGGTACCAACTTTATGGAGTTACACCATAATACCTGCTGTATATATTGTATAAACTGCCATTTAGAATACCTACTTCTATTCGACGGTTCGCTGAAATGATGCAAGAAGCCACTATTTAAACTTGTACAGTAGACCATCGTTTTAGACCCTATCGAACGCTTGCTTCACATATAGAAACACATCAAAACTGTATTAAAGATTTTCGACGATTTTGGAAACTGTATGATGACACTACTCTGAACTTCTCTGCCGATGCTTAAAACACAACTGTTAAGCTGGAATGATATTGAGGCTCCTTAGCACTACAATGAACTAGAAGAGACATTTTGTTTTTGCAAACTTATTGAACGATATAATGCAACAAGATTTATACAAGTATGTATAAGAAAGTCAAGGAAATCTGAAGTTCTGATGATGAAATCCATGAGCCATTATAGATTAACTAGTTGGTACCATAATAGGGTCGGCATTGATGATGCTATTATATAGTGTACAGTTTCTTGGTTTGTTCCGGTTCGAAACCTACCACACCTGCTTCAAGTACTAATCCCAACTGCCTTTCATAATTGTAGCTTAATAATGAGAACGATAATGGCTCATTAAAACCGAATTTAAAAATAATCTCCATGAAGATCAATGAAGATGCATACGTATGAACCACTTTTGCCCCAAATAAGGTGATGCCTCTGCTGCCGGAAAACATTGACCACGCAAATTTTTTTTTGAATATCGAGGAACATTAATTCGTTTTTAGACCCTGTACCGAAGGTATAAGAGCCTATTGGTTTTGTGCAAATGTATATAAAGGTTGTAATAGTGGTCGGAGACCCCCCAAAGTTACCCCCATTATGGTCAGGAGTGATAGAGGAGTCGATATAGCCATATCCGTCTGTCCATCCGTCCGTCTGTATGAACGAATGGATCTCGGAAACGGTAATAGATAGAGACTTTGTGTTTTTTTTTGCATTCGACTAGGATTTCTCCGGTATTTTACAAGTTAATTTTAAAATTTTGACCCCTCCCCCCATTCCCATAAAATCACCCCCAAGGCTAAAAATTTCTTCGGCACAAAAAACATTAAGTATGCCAGTATAGAGAAACCGTCCTTCTAAGCCAAAATCCAAAAAGTTCATCGAAATCGGATAATAAATGATTTTATAAGCAATTGAATTTGTCCGACCTCCTTTTTCTTTTCATACTATGTTTTATAAGGCGCTTATTCGTGCAGTGAGAAGTGGTCATAAGCTTGGTCATAAGCTCGGAAAAAATTTAATTTTTTCTTACCTGTTTTTTATTGTCAAAAGAAGCCTGTTGCTTGGGTCGATGTATAAATGCTGATATTATCATCTGTCTTCGCCGATTGGATCTCTTAAATACTTTCTTTAGGCAATTGAATGGTTGTACAACAATCAGAATTCACCTTCCGACCGGGCTCATATGTCTCGGGATCATATGCAGCTTACATGCGCCTATTTTGATGATAGTCAAATTATGCAGTATCCAACGCTTGCTTCCGTTGGATACCGCAAAATTTCCCATTCAGTCTAACAACGACGAAACATTTGTGCCTTGATAATCCATATCGAAAATCGTTATAAATCATCGCATGAAAATGTTCAAAATTTAAATCCAATTTTAAGAAGAAATGAGAATTTGGAAAAAGGCTAAATGTGATCTGGGTTGGAATATCAACGGCAGCTCTTGTAAATGAAAATAAACTGTTGAACCGTCCATCTGTGAGGAGGCACACCGTAAAGCGCAGCTACAGTGATAGCTATTGCTTGAAGAACTCTTAATTTTAATTCTGGTCCATTGTACTCTTGAAAGGCATTGTACTCCACATTAATTCTTTCAAGATAGCTGTGTTCTCACAAGATCTGTTTCCTAGGTGATCAGCTGTAACAAGATCATTAAAAAACAAGTAAGACAAAACAGTCGGGCGTAACCGACTGTAAGAGGCCCTGTACCAGTTCAGGTCGCCTAAGAAACACATTAAATGTTTCCCGAGCTTATTGACCAAACACATGACCACTTCTCACTGCGCGAATATGAATGAAAAGAAAAGGGGGGTCGTTCAAATTCAATTGCTTATAAAATCGTCATTTATTATCCGATTTTGATGAACTTTTTTGATTTTGGTTTAGAAGGACGTTAACTTTATACTGGTATACTAAATTTTTTTTGTGCCGAAGAAATTTTTACCCTAAGGGGTGATTTAATGGGGAAGGGGGGGAGGGGCAAAATTTTAAAACAAACTTGTGAAATTCCGGAGCAGTCCTAGTCGAATGCAAAAAACACGAAGTCTCTATCTATTACCGTTTCCGAGATCCTTTCGTTCATACGGACGGCCAGACGGACAGACGGACAGACGGACATGTCTATATCGACTCCTCTATCGCTCCTGACCATAATGGGGGTAACTTTGGGGGGTCTCCGATTATTATTTCTACCTGTTACATACATTTGCACAAAACCAATAGGCTCTTGTATCTTCGGTACAGGGCCTAAATATGGATTTAATTGCATTTATTAAGAACTAGCTGAACCCCGCAGGCTTTGCCCGTGCAGAAAGTCGAACTGTTTACACTCATCCAATGGTAAAATTTCATCGCTGTACCATGTTGTATATCACTTATTGGGGGTGAGGCTTCGTCCGCTAAATAAACAATATCAATAAAATTTTTTATACAATAACTCTGAATGAGGAGTTGCAATGCATGGTAAGTGCCAACCCCCCTTAAGGAGAAGGGTGGTCAGCATGATCATTGAATACATATAAGTTATCTGAAGACTCCAAGATTTCGATTTTAATATAGATAGCCAGACAGACACACGAACAACCGTGTTGGTCCTGAATATATATACCTTACGGGGTCTGTCTCGTCGCCTGTTACACACATTTGCACAAACCTAATATATGTACTTTGTCTCTCTATGGTAACAGGTTATACAAATTGAACTACATTCCATACAAGTTCCATGAGTATTTACAGTACTTCAGTTTGGTAACACTCTAAGCTAGAATTTGTTATTTTTTTCTTCATTTGATTTATTAAAAAATTTTTATATTTGATAGTTTTTTCTTGTTGTTTTTATTTAAATTTTTTAACTTTGTTATTATTAATATTTTTGCTGTTGAAGCATGCTTTTGACCAAAAATGTAAAAAAAATACCAAGTTGCAACAAGGATTGTGCGACAAAAAGAAAAATAAAAACGCTTTGAATTAACGCAACCCCCTGGTGGGTTGAATGGGGTGCTGTGAAGTGTATACTTTCATGCGTGTAATCATTTGTATGTGTTTATGTTGTGTTAGCAGGTTTGATTGAAAAGTTTTCTAGTGAGCAAGCAATAAATTATAATGAAATAATTCGCGCAAAATTCGGATTTATGTAACAATTCACTAGAATTTTTATCTATTTAATATTTAATATTACAAAATATTTTTTTGTAAGAACAAACGATTTTTAGAAATACATATGTGGCCACTAGAAGGTGCTGCTCTCAAATCATATTATTTCATTTCTATTATTGTATCATCAATAAATTATCCGTCTCCAGAGAGAGAGAGAGAGAGAGTAACTAAAAACTAAAAAAAAAAATTCGTATAAATTTCAACTTTTCGAATAGACCTTGCATAGCGTCAATAGCTGCGCTCACCACACGCTGCGTATACGTGTCGGCGTGTGCATGTGTATGTGCATAGGATTGTTTGATGACGGGTGCTAATGCTTGCTACAAGCAAATTAATGCGAGGGTGAAAACGAACAAGCGAAATGCTGAAATAAATAACAACAAACACGCACAGTTGATAAACTTCGCCACAGGCCAATGTTTAACGTTGGGCAGGGTGAAGTGCTGGCAAGCGGTTGGACGGGCGTTTAGACAGTGCAAAAGTCTAAGAATGCAGAGCAGAACTGAAACGAAATGAGTGTGTGTGTGTGGTATGTGTGAGTATGTGTCCAACTGAATGAAATGAAATTGAAACAAAAAACGAATTTGTATTTTTTGGTCATAAATCGATCGATAAACGAAAAAAAAATGTAAACGAATGTGAATTTGAATAGTGGGAGGGAGGAGAGTTTCGAGTATCTCTCATGCATGCTTGAGAGTATGCATGTGTGTGTACATATAACATATGTATATGTGGGCAAGTATGTGTGTGAGTATGTGCGCGAGTATGTGCGAACATGTTGACGATTTTACGTTACTTCTTCTTCTATTTTTGGTGATTGCATACGCTCATTTAGCTTAATTCTTAACGGTAATTTGCACTCACTTTCTCGCAGTCTCTCCCTCGATTCGTTGCTTCTTTTTGGAGTTATCGCCTGCATTTGCTTGATTGAATACTAAAAAGAAAAAATAAATAATGCTAACTCCTTGAATATAAATCATACTAAACTTCAAACTGTTACCAGCTACATATAACCTAAACGTGGATGGATTTGTATTGAAGCTGTACCTAAATTTGGGCGAGTCGTACCCTTTAACATCCTATTTGTCAAGCATCTTTTTATAAAAATTACCAACACGAATTTTCAGTTAATATGAACTATAATGAATGAAGAAAGCACTTCTGCAGTCTAGCATTTTCCACTTCAAGAGATACCCTAAGACCCATGAAACTTTAGTATAGGCGATACATATTTTCATATCTGGATCCATGTGTAATATTTTATTGAGTTTAATGATAGATAGAAAACATTTAACGTTTCAAGCTACACTAAACTGCAATAAAATGTTTTTCTTACAAAAAAAAAAAAAAAAACGGAATGGACCTTTTAAGGGGCTACCTTTTCTAGTGGTTCCATATGCACATACACATATGGAATACTTCATTAGAATTGAGGTAAAACATATTTAACTTGGCGTTTTATAATATTTGACTCAGAAAGCAGGGACAGGTATTGAGTACTACCCCTTAGAGAGGCGTTGGCGCGTACATTAAATACTAATGGGAAGAGAATATATGAGAGTCTAAATATTAAAGACTCTATATTTTGTAGTCTGTAAGTTCTAATTGTTTATATAGAAGACGGACAAGTTTATATCTACTCGACGTATTGTCAGGGCTTTCCCATTTTGTGGTCCTAAATTTTTTTTATACAAAACCCAGATGGGTAAGATTTACATGGGGTCTTTCCCTTCAGATCTGGAGCTATTTAATATAGATATGATATGTAAGATGGTCCAAATTTGACGGTTTTAGCTCAACTAATAATAATAATATAATTTTTTCATACAAAATTCAGATATTAATAAGAAGAAGAAATAAGAGAATCTAAATATCCAAACTTGGAGGCTGAATCTAGTGTTAGTCTACTTATCGCGCCACCTTCTGCTTATTATATACATTTACTGAAACTAAATATACCCATTTATTATATACTATGGGTATAAAGATTTTTCGTACAACAAATGGTTGTATGGATTCTATCCTGTTCATTAGAAATCACCATCTCCAAGGCCAAGTTCAAATTAACCTTAAAATAAAAACGCAACAATGGACGAAGTGCTTGTATGGGAGCTATCCTCAAAAGTGCGCATGACAGATTGATTTATATACCTGTACCTCCCTGTTGAATGCAAAGATATTTCGAATTTTTACTGTTTCTATGGGGGTGGGGCATTGTCTCTTTCGATTTTCAATAAATGTAGCCTCGGTTATTTATTATACCAGCTATTAGGCAGGGAAAGTCCTGTCAAAATCTGTTGAGCCGTTTAACAGACAGACACAGACAAAAATTCCATGTGGACTTATTAAAAATCTGTTATTTTGATATTCTTCTTTTTCTTTCCATTTCTCCCAATGTGTTGGACCAAACAAGCCTATATTGTGCACTGCAAGTCATTATTAACTGTAATAAAAAGTTTTGGGTTCAAATAACCAAAAGTAGCTTTGTATGGTTGTAGCGCTTAAAAGTGGTCATGGTATATCGAAAAAAATCCTGAACACCCTGAATAAATGCTAGCGATTTTGTAAGGTTATGCCAAAGCTTTTTCTTAATTTTTTATTAATTAATTGCAAAATTTTTATATATTTAAGTACTCGATGACATGGCATCATATCCAATGGAACTTATTTGGCTTTAATATGAGAAAGTCCTGAGCTTCAACGGATTTTGTTTTCTCAAAGTTTATGCTTCCAGATGTAAGAACGAACAAAGGCATCTACAAAAATAATGCTTCTGGTTATGAAGGAGGGAAGGAACTTGTAACGGAACGCTGAAAGTGCCTCCGAAGCAAGCAACATATTCTATAGTCCAACTCTTTAACGCTAAAATAGGGCTGCAGCAGTTTCCCTCCCAATAGAAGTTCATAGTGATTTCCACGATCCATGATTGTTACAGGTCTATTAGTTTACTGGTTTCTATTTACATTTTTTTTTCTATTTGATAGAGACTGTTTGTCGCCCGGATTGATGCTTTCGTAGTAGCTCTGAATATTATATAGGATCACTAGATTAATGTCTTACAATATCCGCAATGTTGTCGAGACAAAAGAATACTTTATCGACGTTTTGCAAATTTTCGATCTGTTGGCCAAAATAAAAGATGTTTCTCAGGCTCCCTACTACTTTCCTCCCTAAGCCACTTTTCTTTTACAGTGCGATCGGGTATGTCAGTCACTCATCCATTCTTAATTGGGATACTGTGGTACCACTGCAAGGTCGAATGGCGAACGGGTTTAAACCCACCAAAACAAAGCTCTACGCAAACTGGTTGTAAATGATATATTCGCAATTCCATCTTACATAAATACATCATTTTGTAACCAACGACTGTTGAGGCACAGAAACTGCCTAGCCAGACCCTTACCAAACAGGTTGCTAAAACGTCGTCACTTTGTGTGGCTTCTTCCTTAGATATATGTTCCGATCGCAACTTGGTTACCGATTGGACAATAATTGCACCTAAAGGAATTTTTAAGTAGAAATATTATTGAATATGTTTATTATAAAAAGTTGATAATTGTTATTAAAATAATATGTGCCCTGATTGTTGCCTTCCTCAATAAAAACAAAATATATAACAATTTTTGTATCTTTTTTTTTATATCATTGGCGGTAGCACCTAAGCTATATATTACCGTATCATCGGCCAAGATTGGTGCAGTGCAATTACTGAGATTTAGGATGTCATGGGTGGAAAAATTGTAAAGAATGGAATCTAATACAGACCTTTGACGCACACCAGCTGTAATCGACCGTTTGTCTCATTTCGCATTGTGATTTTCGACCCCAAAAAAATTTATTTCTGATAATAAACTTTCGATAATTTTAACTAAGTGATACCACTTAGTATTTTTAAAATTGCAAATAAGAACTCGGTCCCTTACAGTGTGGAATGCAGCCTGCACATCTTAAGTTACCCACAGATTTTTTATTTTGCAGCTCGTGTGGGTGGATTTAACTTAAGTTGGCCCTAAAGCCGTATTGATCAGTTGAAAAAATGCAATCGTCTTTAATGTTCGGATTTAACTTCGATTAGAGAATACCATGATAAGATTTTTTACTATTATAGGATTTTTAAGGCTCCGCACAAGAGATTTATCGGACGGCGATTCTGGAGGCTTATTTTTCGTTGGAATAGAGACTACTGGCTCTGGAAGGTGTTTAATGCAAATATTTGGTACTTGATCTGAACCTGGGAACTTCTTACTTTTAATTGAGACAATTGTGCTGTTAATATTCGAACCAGTAATATAATCAGGAAAGAAAGAGTTGTTATCAGGAGCACAGAGCTGTACGCTTGTCTACTATGGTTTCAGAGTCTGAATATGAGCTATTTAGATTCTGTTTCTCCTCAAATATCTCACTCAAAATGTTGGATTTTTGTTTTCTAGTTGTATAAACCAGATAATAGTGGAGAAAATTTGGAATAAATTTCTTCTTATTTTTTATAGTTAAAGAATTTTCCAGAATAATTTAGAGCTTGGTTATAAGCTTTTTATTTCAGCAGGCCTTGGAATGCTCAAATATTTTATTTGGCGACTAAAGTGATTTAATCTTGTTTTAAGTTTGTGCTTTTGAATTCTTATCCACTGTATCTGAGCAATATTTCTTGGCTAATTGAACGACATTTTTAGGCCCTGTACCGAAGGTACAAGAGCCTATTGGGTTTGTGCAAATGTATGTAACAGGTAGAAATAATGGTCGGAGACCCCCAAAGTTACCCCCATTATGGTCAGGAGTGATAGAGGAGTCGATATAGACATGTCCGTGTGTCCGTCCGTCCGTATGTCCGTCCGTCCGTCTGTATGAACGAAAGGATCTCGGAAACGGTAACGGTCCTCGACTAGGACTGCTCCGGAATTTTACAAGTTTATTTTAAAAATTTCCGAACCGTCCATGTAATTGATTTTGTCAGTTGTGAGCCTGGTTCCAGTATTAAAAATTGGTCGTACTCTGGGCTCAGCATTAAGCTTAAAAAATTCTCAATTAACTTTATTGAAATGAATTACACTGGATATTGACAAATGTTCTGAGGAAAGATCGTAGTATTTTATTCGTAACTTTCCCGGTGCTGAAAGCTGCTGTTGTGTTGCAATTCCATTGACGGTTTCGGTAATTAAGATTACCACCCAGTAAATAGTTGCCTTCTATGCAGTTCACTTTTAAAATGTCTGACTTGAACGATTCCTTTATATGGTTAGTGTCGTTTAAGAGATTTCAGCGGTTTAATAGGTATTTGGCAGAGGATCCAGATATGTTTTGATTATTATGGCTACACCACCTCCCTACTATAACATCTATCATTAATATACACCATGTTTCAGGTAATAGGGAAATGCGAATATCGAGCATCAAATTCTTCTAAGCTTGTGCTATTTGGTTCGACAAAGTTCCTCGTCCTTTACAGACGATTAATTGTTGTAAGCAATTATGAAAGATGTTAAAAGTAATCACTCATCTGCGTGAATTTTAATAACTACGATTGGAATATTTTGATTAAAAGTGTGAACTACATTTATTCTTTTATATTATTCCTAGCTATCACATTTTTTATTGAAATTTTGTTTCCAATATGTAATTCTCCATATTTTTCATCTTCATTTTATTTCCGGCTCCATTTATTTTCTTTTTCTTAATTTTTTTAGAAGTATGTATCTGCATATATTTCACATTTTCCTATTTAAGACTTTTATACTGCACAGTGCTGATGTTGTGTTGCAGTTTGCTTCAATGAAAAGTAGTACGCAGTAAATTTTATTACATATTTTCGTCTGATAGTAAAAGAAAGGAGCAAAATATATAAAAAACAAGGTGAAACGTAAACGAAGCTTAAATACTCTTCACACTTGACATTTGTGTGACAATGGTGGAACATACAGCAAAATGCAATATGATCAAAGTGACTGTTTGAACAGGACTTTAAATTCAAACTAAATCAAGCATACCTTTTGTACAAAGTGTACCAAATATTATTTAATAAATATCCGTATATTCCCAAGTAATTTTTGAGATGGTTGCGAATCTCCGAAGTCAAAGATTTCAAAGATTGTTTGAAGTAAAACAAATTAATTCGGAAAGTATTTTTATAATGGAAGTGTACCATCTAGTGACTACATTGCCATGAATTCGTATGTATTACTTTTGTTTATAAAAAATCGTGACATAATTTTTCAAAACATTTTCGCAATAATAGTAAGGATCATACGTATACTTGGGCAGACAGCCGGAAGTGTCTAGAACGACTCGCCCAGGTTAGGAATTTTTATACTTTATAGCAACAACTGCTTGATTTAAGGCGTAAAAAACCCTATGACTAAATTATAATACACACTATTCACACACCGTGTTAAGAGTATAAAAAATGTTGTTATATATTAGAAATATAGAAGAAAAACGTATAAGCAACACATTTACAATGCATAACTTGACTCTATGCATTTTGTTTGATTAATGATTGACAATTTTTCTGCTTTTTCGCTTTCATTTTTATTTTTTTGTTCCATTTGTGTGTTGCACTACAGAGGAAATAAATTTTGGGTTAGTAGAAAGCGATGGAGAGCCCTTAAAATATATCTTTTCGTCAACATCAAACCCTAGATAAAATAAAAAAAAAACAGTTTCGTCATATCTCAGCATTTATTTAATCTAGGTATAGAAAATTAGGTAGATATATTTAGTATGTATAGTATATTCTGGAAAAGTAGGTGGTACACGCCCCATATAAAAGAAAAATATAGGAGGTTATATATAAAAAATATATTATTGAATAAAAGAAAATAAAAACGGTAATTTAAAACAAGAAAGATTGTGGCCTCGTTGAATCTTATATTTATGGAGAAAAATAATCCCTTCTAGTGATTTGATATGGAAAAAAAACATCCATTTCTTATACAAAAACTCAGAATGGAGGTGCTAACCATTAGAAAGGTGTTGGCATGTTCCTTAATAATAGTAAACTGAAGAGGGAATAAAAGAGACTATGTATCTAAACTTGAAAGCTGTATTTAGTCTTCAAGTTCTTGATGTTCATACGAGCAGTACGGCGCTACCCTTTTTATTCCGATTCCGTCTGATTTGAAGCTTTGTTAAATATATTGTAAGGAATTATGTAAAAGACACCAAATTTGGGGTTTATAACTAAATTAACAATTATAATACAAATTGTTTCATACAAAAACTCAGAAGAGGGATTAGTAAGTGCAAATGCTCCTTTACGGAAGAGCTTTGGTAATAATTTGTATTCATACATTAAACATAAATTATTTTAAGTTCTATGAAGAATAAGAGCGTCAAAAATGTCTTTTATAGTGTCCAAGTTTGTACAGCAAGAAAGTCGGACAGACGATGGGGTTGGGTGGTGTTGTCGGCCGCTCTGATTTAAACAAAAAGTAGCCTATAATGTTTTCCAAAGTCCCATCTATTTATATACCAAAATTCACATAAATTGCTTAAGCGATTTAGAAGTAATGCGTGCACAAACAAGCAAACCAAAAATTGTCAACGATTTTATTATATGTTTATATTAAAAGAATACAACAAAGAGAGCACAATCTGTCTGTCTGTCCTGTTGGAATGAATTCTTGATGCTTTAAAGCGCGAAAGTCAATGATTTACAATATCACGGTAGTTTTTTTTTACCAAATGAACAATATAATTTAAGAAACTTCTTCATCTTATCCAATTAAATTCAATCATTTGCTCCAAAACAATTTAAACATGTCCATCTGTCAGGATGTCCGTATGAACAAAGAGGAGACTATAAGAGATACAGCTATCAAGTTTAGATATTTAGACGCTACTATACCTCATTCAGTTAATTTGTATTCAATGTACGGCTCAAACCAACTTGGCCCTTCCTACAGAGCGATTCGCCCATAACATAGAATCCTACTCTTCCTTTTCATATTTTTATTTTTATTGTTAATTTAGCTAGGTCCAGATTAAACCAGATTAAATACAAATCAGCAACTCCTTTCTGAGTTATTGATAAAAAAACTTTTGTTGTTTTGGTTTATGTCAAATTTGAAGAATTAACGTTGATACTAATTAAATATTTCATAGTAGTTCAAATCAGAGCACTAAAAAGGGTTATGATCCATACAAAAAGTCGATTCGATATAGACATGCCTTTCTGTCTGGCGAGCCTTAATTTTGTATATTTAGTCTCTCTTATTCCCTTTTTAGGTAACCAGTATTCAACAAACGTAGCAATCCCAATCTAAGGGTTAGTACACATAAAAAACCTTTTCTATTTTCTCCCAAATTTGGTGTATCTTACTTGAATTCGAATTAATTATTTTATAAATTTCATTATCGGATCACTAGAAGTGTTAGCGCTCATACAAATCTGTTCCCATTTCTGAATTTTTGCATAAGAAAACCTTCTTGTTGTGTTTCAGTTTAGCTTCAAACAACAAATTTTTTGTATCTTACACTAATCCATATAAAGTAATCCATGCGTATCCAGTTAATAGTAAATCACCTACATAAATTTAAGTTGCAATGATGATGCAGGGTAACTCGCAGTCATGTACACTCGGCTGCAGGCTTTTATCTCATTTTTTGTTTGCTGTTTTGCACACATTTTTCACCTTCAAATTCACATGCTAGCTAAAAGTTTTCCAAGAAGTGCAGTGAAGAAGAAAATTTGCAAGGAAAATAGCGAGAAAAATATATTTATGATGTCATTATAATAAATTTTATGCGTGCGTAGACATCATTCTTCGCAGGAATACCACCCACAGTGCTGCTTGCGCCACTCATTCATTCAATTCCTCACTTCTCACTTCTGTAATTTCGTTTTTGCGAAGTTTGCCAACTACTACTATTTATTTGTTGTTGCTGCTGTTGCTGTTGCTCTTCGCATTTGCGTTTGTTTTTTTTTATTTTTTATTTTGTTGTTGTTTGCCTGGCATCGTTTTATGGCAGGACCAAAGCAGACCGCCATACAACTACATACGAGTATGTATGTGTGTAGCAACATTTTACTGATTGCTGTACTTGTTTTAGTCGCTTACGTTGTTGTTGTTGTTGTTGTTGTAGAATGACACAAAGTATCTTGTAGTTGCATGTCATGTAACTTGCTGTCTACTGCGCGTTCTCTTGCACACACGCGCTCTAACTCTTTTTCGCTCTTCATCGTTTGGTAATAACTTCAGAGATGCATGTAAAGAAGTAAGTGTGTGAGTTGTTGTTGTTGTTGTTGTTTTTATTGTGGGTGTATTTCGTCTTCTTCTTCATCATCATCGTATGCAGACACGATAAAAATTATGAATAAAAGTTTACAGCATACATTCAGGCGCCTGCATATGCAGCTGCATGTATGCTATATGGGGTTGTGTGTGTCATTGCGAGTATATGTCACAAGTTCATTGCAGGACATTGTCGTATACCCACAAACAGACACAGATGAAGAGAGAATGTGGGGTGTACGATACAGAGACACAATGGCACACAGGCCAACATAGACAGGACACGACACAGCGTCGAGCGTTGCTTATGTCCCGAGAGTTGTGCATGAGTTGTATGCAGCGATTTTGTTAAGCCAATGCAGAGTTTTGTTTGAAAGTTGTGTATACAAGGATTCATCGAAAAGTTTGTGCTGCTTTAATTAATTTTCCGTTTGTAACTCATTTAAGTGGCGCACTTTGACATGCTTCAATTATTTGTTGCACTTCATTAATTTCGTGCTTTTAATTGTTATTGTTGATAATATGAAAGTCTAACCGTACAGAAGTCATGAGTGTCATACAGTCATGTCTCATTTTATTCTATGAATACTAAATAGTTTTTATTATTAAAATTAATTGCTATACATTAGAATTAATAATAATAACAAGTTATATGCTCGAGAGCTCGAGCTTCAATGCCATCGACTCTACAGACAAATGTGCTTAAATTAAATTATATTATACCAATGGCATTTTTTTTAGGAAGGCGTATAATTTATTTATATTGGCTTTTGTTATATTAGTAAGTGAAAGGTAAGGAAGTAAAATTAGAAAAGCGGGCGCTTTTGTGACTCTGTATATGAGGATATCTATCAAGCAGGTGTATAGCAGATGTTTCTCGACCGCATATGTGGCAGTTTAGAGGAGTATGTCCATTAATACGCAGGCAACTGAATACGGCCAATATGCGGAACATTTTTTGTGAAACAATTATCGGGTTAGTAATCTTTCACAGGATGCATGTTGCTCTTGTATTGGAAAGACTGTAAATTTTCCGTTTGTTGGTTGCGTAGATTGTGTGCAACAGTCCTCTTAATATCTTTCCGGTTAGAAGGGATTGTGATGACTTAATACAAGCGTAGCTGCCGGAAAATATACCGACGATACCTTTATAGCTGGAACTCCCAAAAAGTATTTTGGGATCTTGATAAAGATGTGCCGTAAGTGACGTATTATTGGGTTGTTGTCGCTGAGGTTTTTTAAAGTTGCGACTGTTGAAAGGTTCTCGTGCATATAATAAATTTACCTCTGCTTTATTGAGTGATGCTTACTGCGTTTTGGATAGTAATTGCTGCAGCCGTGTGGCAACCTGCTGTTAAAATTTTGTCGTATTGGTCGACGCAAGCAGAGGTTTTTGTACCGTTGGTGAATTTCCATGACCAGTCATGGCAAATAGTTTTGTTTTTTGGAATCTCTCATAGAGTGGAATGGATCGTAGTTGAGTTTAAGGGACTCCATGATTTTGGAGGTAATTGTAGCGTCTGCTCTTCAATCGGTGCCAACTTAAGATCCCTTTAGTTGTGCTGTATAGTCAGTATGTTCTACAAGGAGAGCTTGCTTGGGTGAAACGCATGTTAAAGCTTTACATACTGTAGAGCTTTATGTTCCATCTGTTGGCACAGTCTGCGAGATTCACTACGTACGTTTGTACGATATGCGCGTGTCACTTAGCAGTCTATCGCTTAGCACAGTGTGAGCTCGATCTCCGGGCTTCGGCGGTGGTTGTGAATCATTTATCAAAGAATGTTCCCAAGATCATTAGTGCATCAACGCATTGGATAGTTTTGGTATTAAATATTAATTCTGAGTAAAAAATTTGCATTTAGTAGGGAAGAAAACTGCACCAGAACTCAAGCCCCATTTTGAGATATCAGGTAATATTTATTGAAACACAATATTAAGCTTAAATTTTTGCTATATCTACAGCAGGGATTTAAAAATGATATTATTGGTTTTTGATAGCTCAAATATATTATGAATACAGTCGTCTTTAATTGATCTTAATATGTATATGGAAAATAAAACTGATTCCCGACTGGAAACTTGTTGATGTTGCTGGATTCGTAGTCAATTTCAAATAAAATTTTTTCTTCGAGAAATCAAATCAAGCGTCTAGCTTTTAAAGGAGCAAAGTTCTGTTCATAGTCACTCAAAATAATTGCTATAAATTTTGTGGATAAATTCCATAATATACATAGTATACACGACTACAATGATTACTGTTTGACCGTTCTGCAGGATATAGCGAATAGCACAAATATCGCCAACAACTATTAAATTTATTGCTAAAGAACTGATCTGGCATACAGTTATATGCATGTTTGCAGTAGCAATATGTGTATGTGCGCCAGCAGAGTAGTATGGCAAACGAATGTGTTGGTAGCCCTCCCACTTATCTATTCTCTTCACTCCAAAGCCGTCCCCATTTTAGTCTCGGTCTAAGGTCGTATTCTACCAGACTTAAAGAAGTTTCACTTCAAAAACTATTATATGTTTTATATATCTTCAGCCGTAAGGCTGAAGATATATAAAACATTAATATTGAAATACCTTCAAACTAATATTCTATTGGTCAGAGAAAAACTTTAATTCAATATATACATAGTTAGCTGCACTAAAACCGGAGCAGATAATAAATATTTGAAAATAAATGCATTCTGTAAATGTAGGTCATATGTGTATCGTCTATAGAATTTTACACTCTGAAGTAATGCAAAATTGTATTCTTTTAATAAAAACTATTTGTAAATTTGTTTACTAAGCTCATATCAAACTCTGAAACGGCTGAACCGATTTTGAGGGGAGTTACTTATCGTTTAATTTCAGAAAAGAATTCAGTGTTCCACGTAAAAATTATAATAAACGAAAGTCTTAGTTCTTAAATATAATAAAGAATGATTGGCAAAAACTGAGAGACAAATGACAAACGAAATATTTTTTATTTAATAACGATAAATCTTTTGGGTTTCTAAAACTAATTCAAGAGAATCGTATTCATATATTCTTTTAAAAATACTTAGAAAAATTAGAAAACCATAGCAACTCCGAAATGGACACACTATATATAACAAAACTATCTGAAAAAAATGTGGTAAAAAAATGGAAAACTTTATTGCAATAATTAATGCATCTATGAAAAGTAACCATATAAACGTATTAGATGACTTAAAGAAGTTTTTTAATCAAAAACCTATGAATTCGCGATGGATTTAAATTGCGTCCACCCTAAAAAGTGCGGGTAACCGATTTGGTATATGTTTGTGAATATTCTTAGTACCTAACTTAATAGTACATCATATACATTTTTAAATTTGTACTGACATAAGGAAGTTTCCATTGAAGAACCCCTAATGGGCGCTGGGCTTGTATAATAAATTAAAGCAACCATATTCGACGCCATCTTGAAATCGTAAAATGATGCAAAGTTATATCAAACCATCTCTCTGATCTCTTCTCTTCACAACCAAACCTTCCTATTTGCGAAATAGATGGTAGCTGCTGAAACTTTTGCATTACGAAAATGTTAATGTTCAATTGTTGCCACCAACTTTTTGACTTCACCTCCGGTTGTCGCAGGAGACGAGTACAAAGGGTAATGAACCACCACTGACTAGCTGACCCTCCCAGCCAATACCACTACTCTCGGGGTAATTCTGTACATCAAATTGATGAAGAATATAAGGGCCCCAGGTTAATATGGCCTTGACAACATAGCACTGAGCTTGACTACATTTGAGACTCAAAACCTTAGAAAACGCCTAATCCGTCGGTGGTTGACTCATAGTTTCTTGTCGTCCATCGCGAAACTTTGTGAGATATGCGTTTTGACGAATATGCTGGCGAAAGTCAAAGTCAATCAATTTTCAGTTTAGCTGGAGCAAGGTACACGAAACCATTGAGCATTAAAAAAAGGGTGGTTAACTTTAAACTATTCGATGGATTCCAGCAATGGAATACAAAGTGTCGGCTTACTTGGACATTCAACAGACTTTTAACAGTGTATGGCACGACGCTCTATTCTGCAAATTAAAATGTGTCTTCCCAACTTAGTTGTTTTTGCTGTTTTCTGGTTGATAGAATCTTCTTTTGAGCGATGCATATTAAGTCATAACTTTAGGATTGTTTTTACTTGGTATATATGTCCGTTGGGCGCTCTAATCCAATGGAACCTTCATCGCAACCGGGACTTGCTGACGCCGTATTCACTGACGGGACGCGTGTGTGTACAATACCTGTGATACGTATGCTCTAGCTTTACCTCTAGAGTTTGATAAATGGGGTAAAAGGTGGACAATTTGTCTAAACTTCAGATCATTTGCAACAATGACGTATGACGAATGCCGAGGTGTCTTCTTCCTGAATCAGCTGATTGGCGACTACACTGGTTATAAATATGTAGGATTGTGCACGTCCCACTTTTGGAACCCACTTTTGGAAGCGGTAATAAAATGCCCCATACGCCAGGCCAGGCAGGCTAGACAGAAAGAAACTGCCCCTGACGGGAATGACGTTACATACTTTTAGGGGTTACTCTGTATAAAGATGTAGAACTATGTACATATTTAGTGCAATTGAGTTAAATATACGTAAATGAAAGTTTTAACCGAGACGAAAACGGGGACGGCTTTGAGGTGGGGAGAATAGCAGTGCCGCTCGCGGCGGACCATCATACAGTCGCACCTATGATTCGAGGACATTTATTTTGAACATAAATTCTACAAATCAGTACAAATGTTGATTTCATTAAATGAATACATTTCGTCTAAAATAATTCATAATTGTTCTAATTTTTTTGTGTTCTTATGTTTTTATGTTCTTAAATTGGGACTTGTTGTTTTTGTTGAATCCATTTGTTCTGATGCTACTCGATGTTGTTGCTGTTGCAGTTGCAGTTGTAGTCGTACATTGTGTCATTCCGCCTAAGTGGTTTATGGCAAACAAAAAAAAAAGAAGATGCTGGCGATAATATATATGGGCATAATGCCAGCAGAGCTCATAGCCGACATTTTGCTATGCTATGCTAAGAGTTGGAAGCTTACTCCAATGGCATACATACATACACATGTACCAACATAGTAGATACATAGTATATATCTAGAGCGCTGGGAACTTCTGTGGATAGTAGATACATGCAGGCATGCATTTGGCTTTGCCCAGCAGCAACAGTAGCAGCAGCAGCAGCCAAAGCGTTGTCGAGTTTATCCTTGCAGAACTTAATTAAAAATTCTTCAGCGTTGATTTTCATTGTACAGATATACATTTATATACTATGTATGTATTTACTATGCATGTATGTATGTCGATGAATTTGTTTGTGCCTTTGCGTGTGTGTGTGTGTGTGTGTATGTGGGCGGGCGAGTGTTATATGGCATCTTACTTTAATTGTCGTTGCCTGTTGTTGGTCGCTGGGCTGCCTATTTTTTCTATACTTTCCACCCATTTGGCTTCTTTTTTTGTTGTTGTTGTTTGCCCCTTTACAAATATTGGAGTTGTACTTGCTTTATATGTATAAAGGACATTTGTGGAAAAGAAGTTTCAGGCGTCTTGAATTGTTTGCTTTTGGCATAGAAATTGAGCCTGAAGTGTAACAAAAGGCGTTTGTAAATTCGCTACTAAATAAATACATATTAAAGTCTTTTAGTCCAATTGAGGAGCTCTTCAGCTGCATAAATTCTAGGAGTATAGCTTTTAGATTGCAAATAAAACTAGCTGCATTTATTTATTTGCAGTGTACTTGACTAATGGCACTAGCAAAAATTTAAATTTTTTCACACTTGAAATAAAGTAAGAAATAGGGGAAGGGTGTTTCGTTTAAATAACCTGAAAGTGCATTTCAATGTTTTTTTATTTATTTCAAAACATTGAATTAATTGCAGAATTCATAGCAAGTGAAGGGTGTGAATTTGTGGTTTTGTTCTGAGAAACAATTTGGTACAATTTTGATATTCCAATTTTTATATTTAATCCATCATTCTGACAGCATTCCGTGCGGGAAAAGCGACGTCTTTAGAGGTAATCTTAGAAACGACCTAGTTTTTATTGTTATTAGGGAAATGCTGCTCAGCCAGATTAAAATTAATCGATAGCAATTAATAATATCTAATAAGAAAGAGCAATGTTTGTTAAATTCAGTAGGTATAACAGTTCATTTCAGCGTCTTCGAATTAGATTTAAACTATTTTGAAAAAAATGGGACCATTCAGAAAAAACCAATTCATCGTGTCCCTGCTCGAATGGCGTACATTATTCAATTAACACAGGGTTCCAACGCCTCAATGTTGTTAGTAGAATTCTCCTGTGATGATTTTATTTAAATTTAATACATTAAATACTTTGATGGTCCAGATATAACGTATGATACTATGGATTTATGCTATGTTCTAAAGGATCAAATGGTATAGAAATAATTACAGACTCTAAAAAATTTGACAAAATAAACTTTCTCGCAAACTAATTTGTTTATGTTTTCCAAACTTAATAGAAGCTCAAAACCACAGTGGAAGCTCATAAAAATCGTTAAAAATAAAAATGGTTTGTACTTAGCTCACCTAACTGAGACATTCTCTGACGATAATACCTCAATATTAGTCGAATCTTTGCTCTACAACTAATGCAAGCTTGAGTTGGTTACTTCCTCCTAGTAGCCACTATTTTATTCCTATCTTGAAAGAAGGAAACCGCTTGCCTGAGTATTAATCTGTTTTGTGGCTTTTCTAATAAGATCCTCTTGAGAAGGTAATCAAAACTAGAGGAAATCTTCAACAAAAGATCTAAAATATTCCATCCCTTGAACACCTTTTGAATAACTAAAACGTACTGCAATCAAAAGTGGAAGGACTATAATTCGTTCTTCGACCTTTATTTGGCTCAAAAGCCTTTCTTCAATTAGGACATTAGCAACCTCGTAAATAAGTTCAATAACACGATTTGAATTTTATTTCCAAATTTAAAATAATTTAAATAAATGATAAAATGTTTTATGTTATTCTACGAAGTACTTCATACAAATAAAATATTTTTGCCAATTTCCAAAAAAAGAAATAAAAGTCAACAGCTTATGAGCAAGTTGGTATAGATCTAGATTCGTTTGTTGTAACTCTCTACCCTTAAATGTTTCTACGTAATTTTTGATGTAACGATGGAAATAGTTTACACTATCATTAAAAGGTGGTGAATGGAATCGAGTGGTAACAACGCTCTCGAGGATACCATGATAACTAATATCCACATAGCAGCAACTGCTGCATGAGCAATTAATTATGTTGGCGTACAGAGAGCATTATTTCTTTTCCGTGCAGATGGGCTTCGTAAGTCAATTACAAGTAACCAGGTAACCAGTGGGTAGTGCGCTATACTGACCTCTTTGCAGGCATTACATTATGTTCCTCATATTCTGATGTCTCCCTACATACACGGTGTAGTCTTAATTACTTAAACTAAAATTTCTCAAAATGACATTTCATAATATTTTGGGAATCCTTATGGAACCTAAACCTTTTTATAATAATTACATTGGATTAATAGTGAACATAGCATTGGCTATTGTAATGCGTTGGTCTAAGGAGTTTAATGGTCCTTATACCACTAAACTCCTCTATACCTCACTTGTTCCCCTTAATTTTAGAATTTGCATCCTGTATGAGTAATCCTTGTTATGGTATTCACCAAGACCGTATTGAATCAGTTCAAAAACAGTTTCTTCTTTTTAGTCGTTGTAGTTTTAAATGGGATACCCATGTAAATCTTCCATCTTATAACGAAAGAATAAAATGAATTGGTCTTCCAACCCTTTTATCGCGTGATAAAAAGGGTTGGTTGCTCTCTGTGGTTTTTCGCCCCAAAATTCTTATTTGTGAAATTGATTCTCCTTACTTAGTTACTTACTTAAATGGCCGTCAACCGTCTTCCGGTCATGGCCGCATTAAGGAAGTCGCGCCAGTTGTTTTTAATGCCAAGTACGGAGAGATCTCTCCATACCTGGTTATTCCAACACGTGCCCGGTCGTCCTCCAATCATTTTTGGGCCTCCATGTAAACCATGCATGCTGGAGCTCTTTCATCCATTTAAATGCGTGCCCAGCCCAGTGAAGTCGTTGGAATTTTATGCGCTCAACCTCATCAAGTACTTCGTCTTGTCCTCATTCACCGCTAGACCCATGAGCCGAGACTGCTGGCTGCCCATTAGAGCCTGCCGCTTTGTTATTTTTCACCTTTTTAATAACTGAACCGACCTCGTTATAGTCCGGTGGCATCCTTAACTGGTGTAACCGGTGTCATATCTCTATTGGCGGAATTGTGCTCTTCATCCCCTCCGAGTAGGTTTGAGAAATGACTCCTCCATAATCTCAGTGATTCATTCGTAACCAGATTTCCATTTTAATCCTTACAGAAAGTTACTCCGGGTTTAAAACCTTCAGTCCGACACTTGACCTTTTGATAAAATTTTCGAGCTTCATTTCTGTCACGTTATATCTCAACATCCTCAAACTCCCGCCATTCTTCTTTTTTTTTTTGCGTCTGAAAAGGCGTTTCTCCTCTCTCCGTTTCTTTCGATATCGCTCTCTAACAGCTCGCGTTGCTCCCGACTGCAGAGTTTTCTGATAGACAGCGTTCTTCTCTGCAGTAGCATTGCGAATCTCCTCGTCGTACCAAGAATTCTTCACAGGTTTTGTATAACCAATGACATGTTGCCTTGTAGATGTTAAGGTGTTGATATCTGGTACTACTAACTACCATGTTCCGACCTGCCACGAAATCGATCAGCCTCTCTCCATTGTTGGAGGTAGTGTCGTGAAGGCTAAATTTTTCGACGGTTGGGCCAAAGACTCCTCTCTTCCTAATCTTGGCGTTGAAATCGCGAAGCACGATTTCGACATCGTGTTTGCGACAGCGCTCGTATAGACGTTCCAAGCGCTCATAGAAGTCATCTTTAGCATCGTCGTCTTTCTTTTCCGTCGGGGCGTGCGCACATATCAGGCTTATATTAAAATATTCAGCCTTTATGCGTATCGCGGCTAGACGTCAATAGGCGTGAACCAAGAGACGAGACCACTAAGTTTCATACTCATCACGAAAACACATCTAAATTCGTGCTTACTCCCATGGCAGCTGTAGTAAATGTCACAGGATGCTTTTTTTAGAGCAACCCTGTCCTATCCATCGGATTTCTTGGATTAAGGTGAGGTCCGCCTAACAGCTTTTGAGGACATCAACCAGCTGGATATTTGCACTATCCCAATTAAGGGTGCGGATATTCCAGGTGGATATCCGTAAATCGAGAATTTTATATCATTTGCGGGGGTCGTCATCATAGGGTTACTTCCGAGGCTTCCTGTTAGTTTTCATTGGAGGTATATGTTTTACAGTGGTGGGTCCCAAGCCAGTATTAGCCACTCAATCATTTAATAAGCAACATTAAAGCGGGTTACTGCTTCTTGTTTTAAGCTTTATGGCCACTCTGTCTTGAACAGCCTTTACATGATCCAAGATGATCCAATATATTTCTTGTACTGCCGCTGGACTTGTATATCGCCACAAAACAATTAACTTTGCGGTCTCCTATCATTAATTTTTTGACCTTCTTTGAAAATAAATCCTCAATACTATCGATACCACCTTGACATCTTTAATACCCTAATAAGATAAGTCTACCGTTACAATTCTAAAAATGCATCATTTGGTGGAAGTCTACTCGTTAGAGATTCAATCTTTGGTCGTTTATTTGGGGAAAGTCCCTTAAGCGGTGGTCCGACTGTTGGTAGCGCAATTGTCGGTAACTCAGTTGTAAATGGTCTACTTGGTGGTGGTTGATTTGGTAGAAGTCCATTTGGTACTAATTTATTTAAAGGTGGTATATTTAGTGGTGGTCCATTGAAAGGTGGTCCATTTGGCGGTAGTCCAATTGGTTGTATATTAGGTAAAGATCTCTTTACCGGTGGTCCATTTGGCGGTAGTCCATTTGGTTGTTTATTAGGTGAAGATCCCTTTACCGGTGGTCCGATTAATGATAACCCATTGGTCGGTAGCTTAGTTAGTAGTGTTTTACTTGGTGGTGGTCGATTTTGGTGGAAGTCCATTTGGTAATAATGCCGATTTGAAAGTGGTCCGTTTGACCCAATTGGCGGTGATCAATGTGGAATAGATTAACTTTTCTTTTTTCTCTGCTCCACTCTGTGGTGGTCCATTTAGTGGTCCAATTAATTGTCTATATAGTGGTAGCTTATTTGGTAGTGGTAACATGTGGCAGTTTGGTGGTGTTTCTCTCAGTGGTTGTCTATTTGGTGGTAGTTTAATATTTTGAGGTCCATTGGGTGGTAGCACTTTTTGGCCGAAGCCCATTTAAGTTTAGCCCGTTTTATCCATTTGATTAGTGCTCATTTGGATTGATTCACTCGATGGTGTTCAATTAGCAGTACTCGAATTGGTGATAGTCCATTTGGTTACAGTTAATTTTGAGTTGCTTCACTCGGTGGTGTTCCATTTGGTGTAGGCCTTTTGAGCGATACCACTGTTTGGTGGACCATTTGGTTTTCAAAAGTTCAATATGCAAAAATTTGTTTTTGGTTTACTTTTCGCAAAAAATGTTCTTCTTTTTCTGCGTTTGCAAATTTATTTTTCTTAAATCGAAGCACCTTTCGATAGAACCTTGGTAGAACCTTTCGATATAAAAGTTTTCAATGCATTTGCGCTTTCTCTCATTTTTGAGTGCTCTCTCTCTCTCCCTTTCTCTCCTTACTTGTTGCTCAATTTGGTTCTTTCGTATCTTTTTATTCATTTGGGTTTTTATGCCAAAGTATAAAGGAAAACCTTGGGAAAAACTTATTTCTACGGCAAAGTTTTACATTGTCGGGCAATACTTTCTTTGATTAAATTAAAAATTAAAAAATGTTTACAACTTTTTGCTTGATTTCGTGTTTATCCACTCCGACCGATACTAATAAATTGTTTTTCATTCGGTTTCAGCTTGAACTATCAAAACCACGACATCGAACTAAACGCAATCGCTTTCTCTACTACCAAAATCCCGAAGAAGAATAAAGCATTTTCGTTCCGTTTTGAAAATGTTAATCAACTAAATGCACATCAAATCGAGCAAATCCACACGGAGCGGTGGCCCGCAAGGGATGCAAGCCTGCATTTAATACGCTTGCAGCAAAAAAGGCAAAAATAGGATACAAACCGCGCCGCATAAACACGGCAGTCGAGTGCACATATCGGTTGGACAGCATAGCAAAGCACAGCACAAGCACGAGGACGACAAGGGCGAAGACGCAGCAGACAACGAAGAGGACAAGGAACGACGTGCGTGCATGCGTGCGTTTTGTCGCCCGATGCCAGTGCTCCACAATTGACCACTAAATGCAGTGGAAGAAGAAGTTTACTCGATTGAAAGCAGCTACAGGACATTCGCGTGCGCGAAGAATGCTTTGTTGTGGACGTAGAAAGGTGAGTGTGCGGGATGAGTGAACAAAAATAAAATTACGATAAATTTTTATTGGATATTTTTCGGACTTGCAAATAACAATAGAGCCAACCATACATATGCTGCTGCGTACACGCAATAAATGCAATTTGACTGCAATTTGTGCATATTTGATGCATAATTCATAACTATTTGCAATTTTATTAAATTCGCCATCGGCAATAAATTGCCAAAAATTTTCCTCTTGAATTTCAATTTTGCTTAATTGCGAAATCTGATTTATACACTTGACTGCTTTTAGTAGTTTCTGCTACGTCCTGTTCCGTCGTACATATGTTTACAAATTTTATAGTATTATGTCCTCGTACCTAGTGCATTCATATTTGCTGCTGACCAACACTGCGGCTTCATACTTTTTCGATTTAATTGTTTGTTCTATGAACTTTGCCGATGCTTTTTGCTCCATAATAATTGCACTTTTATGCGTGTGGTCAACAACGTGTGCGTGCTTCACACTCTACCGGCTCTTTTTTGGCCATTGCTCTTTATAAATCGGTATTTGCGTAGCGTGTCTGTTGCTTTTCAGCGTTTTAATTTAATTATTATGGTTTAATATCTCATTTAAAGTTCATTTATTTACATGCTGCAGCGTTGTATAATTTTCCTCCATTTTTTTTTTTTTTTGGTCGGAAATTCAATAAAAATGGTAAACATTTTTGTATGTTTTTACAAATTGAAATAAAAAGCCGAAACCACGAACGATTTTAATTAAAAATCAACAATTTGAGTTAATTCAATTTGGATATCCTTTTTTTTTTGTTTGTAATACATATTATTTTTTGCTTTGAGCTGTTAGCCACATTTTTTGATATTTGAATCGATTTAGAATATTTACTTCAACAAATATTTGTGTTGGATTTATTTCAAGTTCCACAAAAAACTTTATAATAATTACCTTAAAGCAGTTAACCTGAAGCTGAGCGGTAGCAACGAATTATTTTTATAATATTACTTTTAATTTTTATTTACTAGCCGCTGAAATTGTATAAATTGTATAAACATGTGGGTATATCTACTTCGGGCCTCACCATTACATATAGCCATTCCTATGAGGGTATTTATCCAGTACCGCTACTTGTACAAAATCTACAAAATAAAATTCAAATCAGTACTCAACATTATGAACGCTGTCCCTGCGGCGTGGGTCTGCTGCTGGCTGGCTATGATGCGGACGGTACGCATCTTTTCGAGGTGTTGTCCTCCGGCAATTGTTTCAATTGTAAAGCGATGTCAATTGGATCACGTTCCCAAAGTGCACGCACATATTTGGAACGCAATTTGACTGTTATTCAAGATTGTTCCAAAGATGAATTGATTTTCCACGGAATTCAAGCTATTCTTGGCTCGTTGTCGAATGATGAAATTTCCTTACAAATTATTATTTCTGTTGCAATTGTGGACAAAGAGCAACCGTTCAATATATTAACTGATGAGGTAACTCAATTTTACCTTAAGAAAGCTATGGAGAAAGATGCTCCAATTGTGCAGACAAGCGATGAGTTGGTTGTTTAGTCTGCCAATGACGAGGAACAGAATCAATTACCAAGCGATTCAAGTGATTTTTTGTATTGAATTCTGAATAGATTCATCACGGAACCTTATCAGGTTGATTTCGGACATCCTTTATTTCGGAGCCCTTAGGATTCCATTGGTTTTACAATGTCGAATTTGTGTTTCGGTTAAGTGTAATCATCAATCCATACCCATTTACTTTGACGAATTTCTCGATCAATTGAGTCGATATAGCCATGTCCGTCTGTCCGTCCGTATGAACGAAAGGATCTCGGAAATGTTAATAGATAGAGATTTCGTTCTTTTTTCTTTCGACTAGGACATCGCTGGAATTTTACGAGTTAATTTTAAAATTTTGTTACTCCCCCCTTCCCCATAAAATCACCCTCAATGGTAAAAATGTTTTCGGCACAAAAAAGTATGCCAGTATAGAGATAACGTTCTTCTAATCCCAAAACTTCATCAACATCGGATAATAAATGATGATTTTATAAGCAATTGAATTTGAACGACCTGTGATGCTTCCGTTCTCCCTTTTCTTTTTATACAAAAAAAAAATGTTTTATTAGGCACTTATTCGTATAGTGAGAAGTGGAAGGAGCAAAATACTTTTCGTCAGTACTATATTTCTTATTAATTTCCTACCTTTTTGTTTTGCACTGCTTGGTCATAAGTTAAAAAAAACCTTGAAGGTATAGGGCCTTTTACAGTCGGTTATGCCTGACTGTATTTTTCTAAGTTGTTTATTTCGATCTTGTTAGGTTTTGTTGCTCGCCATAGGTCAGCATTTGAGATCGTTTCTGGCTGGAAGATAGTGCAGATAATTCTCAGACATTTGTTGATTAAAGATTAAAGCTTCCCGTCAATCCAGTCTGAAACCATACGCGCAGCTGGGTCTATCGCTGCAGCCCCCATCAGCTGTAATATAGCTGTGAACATAAAGGAACTTGTTATCATCTTCAATGGTGACAATGGGGTTCGCATTCGTATTTGGGAGATTGATTTCAAGACCGACTGCACGAGCATTAGATTCCAGAATCCTTAGTTTCGTTGCAGCACCAGTATGCGTGTGCGTCATGTAGCACATATCATCAGCATAGTCTAAGTTGATAAGCTTCCGATTTAGTTTTCACTTTAGACATTCTGTGGGACCACTATAAAAAGGAGTGATGAAAGTATACAACCCTGTCGGTCACCTCTGCTTTTAGTGAAATTGTTGCCTTTCAATCGCACGGTGAGAGCTTTTATGAAATCAATGATTTGTCCTCCATATCGCGCTTCTGTTGTTATGGTGTGTTATGGTGTCTAACGCGCGTTCGAAGTCCACAAAAAAAAATAGGTTCTACAATCATGCGTAGTGTGTTGATGTGATCTACGCAAACCCGGATTAGTCGGAACATTGACTAAGAACGCTCTATTTGGTGTTCCTATGCCATGGTTTCCATCTCAAGTGCTGCAAACCAACCTATTTTTTCTGTACCTTGAGAGCACGATGTTTGGATTTGCTTCCAAGTTGGACTAAAATTGCGAATACAGTTGAAGCATTGCCGGACCAGACTATCAGGCAAAACCCTTCATTTGTCCAGTAGTGGTCGCTGTATACATCGGCTTCACTGCCCACTCACGTCCATGAGACATTTATGCACTTAGAGAAAAATCCGTTCTAAATGTACCGAAATCAAGTCTATTTCTTGACAATAGTAGGGTAAATCCATTTTTTCTTGAACTGAGAACGCTTAAAGTCCTCTTTTTTCAAGTCCGACGATAACGTCACTATTGACAGAATTAATTATAAAGTCGAAAAGTTTTTAAAACTCGTTCTGAGAATCATCTGAGTCTTGGACAATGGTTATAGATCAAATGTAGACCTGCCAGGTTGGAAGATTGCACCTTGTCTGAGCCATTTGGTTTCAGAAAGTTTGAGAATTTAAAGCTGGTATCGTTCCATCTCTTTTCGCTCAATCGAAACCATCGATTTAAACCATAGATTTTTGCGATTGGACGGTTGATTGAGCGATGTGTTGAAATATAAGTAAAAAACACCCATATCATCTTTGATCCACAATTTGACGACCCAGTGGTGGAATTTCCACTTCTAACTTTACATTATAAAAAAAAAAACCATTATAATCGGTCCAGCCATTTTCACCGTTAGGATTTACCAACAAATAATTATTAATTTTTATACCCTATACTTGTAGGGTAAAAGGATATATTAAGTTTGTGTTAATAAACAGACAGATGGAGGCTTGTCGGACCCCATAAAGTATATATATTGCTTATCATCATCAAAAGTCCAGTCGGTGTAGACATTTCTGCCTGTCCGCTAATTTAGCTGTCCGTATTTCTTGGAAACTATAAGAGAAAGAGCCGAAAAATTTGGATAGTTAGACTCTCATATTACTTTTTAACTAGTTTTCAATAAATAAATGTTCCTTTAGATCCAGATCGGAATACAAGAATGGCTAGCGTTCATTATTGAGATATGACTAATTTGTTAGGCCCTGTACCGAAGGTATGTATGTATGTACATACAATCCAATCCAATAGCTGATGCATCGCGTGGCTTATACGAGACCAAGACTGGTTGCCAATTGAAATAAGTCCAAAAATCCTGTGAAGAATCTTTCTCTTGAAGACTCGTAAGCATCTTCGTCTGACTTAATCACGGTCCAAGCTTTTGTACCTTATATCGTGTTTATAAGCGTCTTGTAGATTTTTAATTTTCGTTATTCGAGAGATATCCCTACTTCTATTTTGCTTGCTGATCCAGAAGTATCATTAATTAGCAATCGTGATTCTTCGTCTGATTTCCAAGCTGACATTATTGTTTATCTACCTAGGAACCGAAGTAAACAGATCGTCCAGGACGAAATTATGGTCTGTTAGATGATCAACTCTTGTTCTTGATTCTCCGATAAACCTATTTATTTCTTCTGAATTATCAAGCCTAACGTAATCTGTATGTACGACAGCGCATCCCCCTGTTTAAAACCTTGGTATCAAAGAGCTCGAAGATGTCAAGCGTCATCATAGAAAGACGAACAAACTCAGCTGGGATACCTAGTGCAAAAGGCGCGTCGAACTTAATTTTGCATAACCTCTCAACATCTTGAAGCTCACGTTTTTCTTGGGTCTGAAAAGGCATTTTTCTTCTGTCCATAGAAATCTTCTCTGCAGTAGCATTGCGATACTCCTTGTCATAATAAGATTTAGTCACTTGTCTGATATAACCAACAACCGCCTTGGCAGCCATATCCGTGAAGCGGAGAGCCAAATACAAGGTCTTTAGTTCTCATGAGGTCCGTGGTGTACATTTAAATTTTTAATTATTCTAAAACCAGAACGAATTGTATGTAATTAAAATATTTTTGTATTTTAAAAGTCAATGGCAATCAGTTTGATGCATTTTGCTTCGTTCGCAAGTTCATTAAGATTTTTTTTTTCTACAATACACACTCAAATGTGTACACAAATACACGCAAAGAATTCTTATTAAGTAAATATTTACGCCATTTTGAAAGACAGCCTGTCAGGCAGACGTCAGCAGTACTTCCGCTGTGCGCCCACGCTTCCGCTTAGCCCGTTATTCGCAACGCGCTTCTTGCATCGCTCTTAGTCCTTCACAGCGCAATGCCTGTCGACAGTTGCCAACAAAGTTCAATTTGAGTAGTTTGTGAGTGAATTTGTCAACTTTTTTGCTAACTAAATATTAACAACAGAATTAACTCAGGCCAACCGTGCAGCAATTGCTCAAACCTTCAGTACACCTCCACCAACACTCGCCATCCACAGTTGCCTCCGGTGTCAACTGCTATGTCTGAATTCTTACGTCTGTTGCAGCGCTTTCTAAACGCGCAGCAGAAGAAGGAACGAGCGCAGGAAATCGCGTAGACTTAAAAACAAACGCCGAGGGCAAAGTTCGTTCTCATCGACTTCATTTACCCTTCTTCGTCCTTCGGCCGCCAACCTCCGCCGTGTGAATCGTTTATATACATTGCTCCTTTGCTGGCGGCTGCCGCTTTGGCACTTAAGTTTACTTAAGTCGCTTAACGTCATAAAACAGCAACCAACTGTTTCTCAAGCGAATCGTCGTCCCACACCACAGTGCGCCAGCTAACGCCCCGCGTCTCAGCCGTTCAGCGATCGTGGCAACTTTTTTGTGCGCGTCAAAAAGTTTAACAAATAAATTAATTTACTTGCAAAAGCTGGTAAAATAGTTATGCGAAATGAGTTCCACCAACATCATCATCGTCATCATCATCGACTTCATCATTATCAGCGTTGGCAATTATTGCATTCCTAATGAAGTTGTTTTTGGCTGGTTGGTTGGTTTGGTTTGATGCTTCGCTTCGATTTAGCTTTGCGGGTTAGTTGGAAAATTCAATTTTCGCTTGTGGCATACAAATCGGCTGTGTGTGTATTTATTTCTATTCCAATAAGTACAAAGAACTGGGGTACTGAGTGGGTTGATTGCGAGTAAAGTGAATTGATTTGTTAAGCCATTATAATTGAAATTGAATATTGTGCATACATTATGCTGATTCGAGTATAAAAGCCCTGCGTATTTTTTTTTATTTTGTTCTCGAATTTGAAATTTTTTAATATGCGTAAAAATTATGTGAAAATTAGGAAGGCTCTTTGCCTTTTTTAGTACCTGGGCGACCGAACTTTGCTTGGCATTCGTTACTTACTTACTTAAATTAGGAACGCGTGCCAACCTCCATAGTCTTGTGCGCGCTGGCGGCAGTCGTTTTGTATGCCTGGTCATTCCATCGAGTACCCGGTCGTCCTCTATTTCGGCGTCCACCAATCAAGTTTGGGCCCCCATGTAAGCCATGCGCACTGCAGCTCTTTCATCCATTCGAATGAGTTGCCCAGCCCAGTGCAACCGCTGGAATTTTATGCGCTGAACTATGTAAACCTCATCGGATAGCTCGTACAGCTCGCGATTCATATGGGACCTAAACTCGTCGCCGACTCTAATAGGACCGAAAATCCTAGAAAGAATCTTTCTCTCGAAGACTTTCAACGCTGTCTCATCCGACTTATTCACGGTCCATGCCTCTGCGCCATACAAAAGGACCGGGAGTATCAGCGTCTTATAGATCTTGATTTTTGTCTTTCGAGAGAGGGCTTTACTTCTCATTTGCTTGCTCAGCCCAAAAAAGCATCTGTTTGCAAGCGTGATTCTTCGCCTGATCTCCAGGCTGACGTTGTTGTTGCTGGATATCTCGGATCCAAGATAGACGAAGTTTTATACAACACTGTAGATGAAATTCTCCATCATCACTGACCGTCCAAGACGCGATGACGGAGTGCGAGAAGACACCAAGCACTTCGTCTTGTCCTCATTCACTGCTAGACCCATGAGCCGAGACTGTTTTTCAATCTCTAGATCTAATCTAAAGATGATATCGATGTCATCGGCGTAAGCGAGCTGCATCACTTCCCTTTGGAAGATCGAGCTTGACATACTCTGTATGTACGGGCACTGGCGTAAGATGTATTCCATCAAAAGATTGAACAAATCGCAGAGAACAGAGCATCGCCTTGCCTGAAACCTCTCTTGGTATCAAAGGGGTCTAAGAGGTTTTTTCCCACCCTGACAACGCTTTGTGTGTTAGATAGCGTTGTCATGCAAAGACGGACAATCTTTGCCGGAATACCTAGTGGATTCAGGGCGTCGAAAAACTTTGATCGTATTAGCGTGTCGAAAGCGGCAAATAGGTGTTGTGTATCTTTGTCTCGGGTCATGGGTCTTTTCGAAGATGTGGCGCAATGTGAATATATGGTCACTGGTGGACCTTTTTGGTCTGAAGGCACACTGATATTGTCCTATCAGTGAATTCGTATATGGCTTCATCCTATTGCACAATAGGCGCGACAGAGTCTTATATCCAATGGAAAGGAGTCTTATTCCGCGGTAGTTGGCGCAAACAGCGGGATCTCCTTTCTTAAATATAGGACAAAGAATACTGAGAATGCGTTCATCGGACCATATCTTGCAAAAAATTTGGTACATATTTCTATACAACCCTTCGCCGTCGGTCTTGAATAACTCTGCTGGAAGCCCTTCAGAGACTGCCACTTTGTTATTTTTTAGCTTTTTAATAATCAAACTGCCCTCGTTATAGTCCGATGGCTCACCATAGTGACATCATTAACTGGTGGTTCCCATGTCATTTCTTCTCTATCGGCGGAATTGTGAACTTCATCGCTTCCAAGCATGTTAGAAAAATTACTCCTCCATAATCTCAGTGATTCCTATTCATCCGTAACCAGATTTCCATTTTCGTCTTTACAGAAAGTTACTCCGGGCTTAAGACCTTCGGTCCAACGCATGATCTTTTCTTCAAATTTTCGAACTCCATTTCTGTTACATAACTTCTCAACATCCTCAAACTCCCGTCTTTCTTGCTCCTTTTTCTTGCGTCTGAAAAGGCGTTTCTCCTCTCTCCGTTTCTCACGATATCCTTCTCTAACAGCTCGCGTTCTTCTCTGCAGTAGCATTGCGACACTCCTCGTCGTACCAAGAATTATTCACAGGTTTTGTATAACCAATGACATCCTTGACAGCCCTATCCATGGAGCTCACATATATCTTGAAAAGACGGAGAGTTTTCCCTAAGCAGTCGGGAGAGTTTGTTTGAAAAACTTCGGCGGTCTGTTGTAATTGCAGCTTGCCGACGTCTAGTTTTCGTTGCATATTGCAACGTGCGGCGTGCACTACGCTGAGCCTAATGCATACCTTGGTTGCATTACGATAATGGTCCGCGTCGATATTGGGGCCACATAATGTTTGCACCTGCAACACGCTCGATGCGGGCCTTCCGTCAATCAAAATATTATCAATTTGGTTTCGTGGAATTTGATCGGGACTTAGCCTTGGAAAAAAGGAAGACAAAGAATATAAGATCCTGTGTGACAGCGGGAACTATTCCAACTCGAGATAGTTTGCAATATTTAGAAATCAATCTTGATAAGTTCATCTATTATAATTATCACCGGTACAGGACAGCCACAAATAAGGAAATTAACATAGACTTTTAAGATCTGAGACATAAGATTAGCAAACCAAAAAAAGATGAGAAAATAAAAAGAAGAGGAAAACTGATCTATGTGAAACAAATATCTTCCCTCTTTTTTTATTTCACTAAATAATCACCCTGCCAAGACAGTATCGATACCTACCTAACTACTACACGAGAGATAATACCGATACTTGGGAGAGGTACCGATACTATCTTGTACATGTACAATGTTTTTATACAATACTAGAGTCTTAGTCATTATAATTAACGAGTAATCAGAGCTCAGGCCAAAGTTCTTTTCAAATAGAAAAAAATATTGCGATAATCGAGAGTAGACGACAAAATGCAGCATATGGCTTACCGGTCGAGATCGAGTTTAGTTTTTATTAGTTATGCATCTGTAGAGTTCACTATTCTTTGGGTAAACGTATTTACTTAATCATGACCCGAATGTGACCAACTTCCTCACAATTTTTTTTAATAATCGAAACCATTTAGCTACATCAGTCATTAAAACGATCAACGAGCGACTAAGTGGCCTATAAGATTTGGGTTCACTTTGATGATAATTGTTCCGCTTTGACAGAAATATGACAGATGGTTCTTTTCTTTTAGGTTTAATTGAATAAAACTGAATAAAAAAACGAGTTTTCTCATTAATGCTGTGCTGCCATTTTGGAGAAGTGCTGCAAATATTAAATTGGGTCCTGTTGATTTAAATGTATTGATTTTCCATGCAACCCTCATATACGCACAATTTTTTTTCGTAATATGTGCCTTAGGACTACATTTTGTCTTATCTTTATTATATAATGTATGTTCCTGTCTGTCTGTACTCGAACTTCAAAATAATATTGACTACATATATAATTCATAATTAAAACGACGCCATTTAGCTTGAATACAGCGTAAATCATAGTCGACAATGTTTGACTACAACTTTCTTCGTTTTATTTTTTTTGATTCGCACATGCACTCTTCCTTTTCCCCTCTCAATTTTTCTCTTCCGCTTTTTATTAAGTTAATTCGTTGTGCTATTAAACTTGGCCAACTGAAACGAAACGGCTTTCGATTTTTTTCCTCATTCGCTTTATTGCTTTTATTGGCGTTCGATAGCATGAAATGTGCCCATTTTTTTGTTTAAATACCACACAAATGCACACATACACACACACACACACACACAAACATACATACATACAGCATATGCATTTATAGTATTAACAACAGCAAAAACAACAGCAACAACAAGAATGAAACCTATTTGCATAGGTGGTATGCAGCATCGCCGACGATGACGATGACGATGAGGACGAAGCCAACAAACGGATGAATGGATTGCGCATATTGAATTACAAAATCAGCTGCCAACTGAAGCGGAAGTGATGCCTGATAGCAATCGCATAAAAGTGGCATAGCGGGGGGCAGAGAGAGTGTTGTGTGTATAGACGTATTCAATACAAGAGTGCAGATACCAAACATAAACACACACACTCAAACACATCAGTGACATCTCTTTAGTAGCTCAATTTAGTCGCACTTATTATGGATTAACTTGAAACATTTTTATAAGTATTTAGTGGTATTCGCTTAAACACCTAAACTCGTGCACCATGTAAACCGCAAAGTTTTACGAGGCAATTTGCGGAGATGGAATGTTGTGAAATTTCCATAAAAAATGTGTAATACGAAATTTGGACAAATATCGTTTAGGTGTTTTGTCATTTTACAATTAGTTTTGTCTATTTTGCATTCTGGAACATTGAATGATAGCTATAAAACAGTGTGTAATGGATTTCGCATGAAAAGTTTTTTCCGAAGAGTATAGGACTTAAACCGTTTGGACTAAATCATATCTAAGTAGAAATGGTAAGGTATGGATTTCATACCCTGTACTCATAGGGTAAACGATGACATTACCGTTTTTCCGTCTGTTTAGCTGTCCGTATGAAAATTGAAACCGTAAGACATAGCCAAGTTTGGATATTAATCTTCTCCTATTGCTTCTTCAGATCACTCTTATAAAATGAACGTGCGAACTTTCAATTCTTAAGGGGGTTTACATTTAGCAATCAAACCCACTCACTACTCATTCTGAGTTTTTGTATGAGAATATTTTATTTGAGGTTAAGTCCAGTTTGAACAACTAGAAGGGGTAGTTCCCATAAAAATAAGCTCACCTTTCTGGGTCTTTGTATGAGAAATATGTTGTTGATTTTTGTATCAATCCTAATAAAATATTCCACCAATAAATTCAAGTCTGGATTAAATAAGCTAAATGACTGCTCTGACTCATCCGACTTTCATTTAGAAAACAAATCAATCAAAGGTGCTGAAATTGCTGCAAAGTTGGAAATCTCCTGTGTTAACCTGCCATGCCAAGAAATCTTCTAAGTTGCTTCTAAGGTTTTAGATAGTGTTGGGCTGAAGCTATTTTTTAAGAATCGGGTTTTAAAACTTTTTTGTCAACCAAAAATATCCAAGGTACTTAGCCGGTTTAGAGCCAAATTTTTTCTTTTCAATATTAAACAATTGAATATCTGGCAGTCAAGCATACCCGACCTGGTTTTATACTTTGTAAAAATTACTAATTTGAAAAAATGTGCTTCGAAAGGGTGTGTATACATCGAACGAAAATAAGTGTCATACGATTTCTAAATGGTTCTCACCATTACCAAATCAAAGACGAAGTTTGACAAAAAACATGTGCTTTCTCAATTAAATTGTGCTCGGAATAAGATCACTTAAGGTTAAGTGTTATCTTTTAGAAGAACTGATTATTGCAGAGGTGTTTTTTTTCAATTCGAGTTTCAATATTTTAAACCAAACAGCTTTTTCTTACGCCATCCAGTAGTTGCATGTTGTTGGTTCTTTTAGTTGAGATAAAACTCTACACCCTTTGCGTTGAAAGACACATAAAACGTGGTTTTCACTTTGGATTTGCTCATCATCATTGCGTTATTTGCTTTTGGGGATGCTATGGTGTCCCTTTTTCACTCTGGCGCTTTGTCTTTGGATCGTACACAAACATCCATTTTTTTCTATATAATCAATCCTCTCGTTTCTTTATTTTTCTTACGATCAACGCTCGATTAACCTTTTGTTCATCCGTCAACAGTTTGGGGATTTGCTTGGCATAGAGGTATTCCATGCACAACATTTATGGCAAGAGTTCAACAAATCACGCACATAAAAATATTTTCATCGTTTTGACTTGTTGATGGCAGTCCAGAGCCACTTCATTTGGTAATTTCTTTTCAAGTGAAGAGACTCTTATGCTTTCCTGAGCACTTCGTGAGTTTCAGCTCTTTTTTTTATTTGAAACTATGTACAAGTTTTGTCCTGGTTTATAAATTAAAGTAATAAGGATGCTAAATCCACTGATACCCGTTGTGTATGTTGTAAAGCTATGGGTGTATCACCTAGAGCAACCGGTTCTCGACTAGTAAAGACCCGGCAACAAATTTCCCAGCAATTGGGACGCACCATTGGTTATCTGTAATGTAAGAAAATAGTTTTCGTTCAACTTTTTGGATAAACACCTCACAGAAATAACCTTTACTTGCTCTTGGAACGATCGTAAGTTGACTAGCCAATGTAGCGATCCGAACCGTACCAAACGACTGCGACTTGAACTCTCTATTAAAATTTTTCCAGAAATAACTGCGGCAAGTTTTATATGAACTTTTATATGAAGATATAGTAGGGATTACATCGTGTAGCATGCTAAATTTGAATTTCTTCTTCGGGACTTATGGACAAACGACATGAAATTTATTTTACGCTCTTTTTATGGCTACATCTTTTTTTTGGAATGTATGATTTATATATAAGCGTGTTAAGCAAAGTTGATCCATTGCAGTATTGGCGTAAATTCATAGCATCTTTCTGATCAGTGTTTGTGTACGCCGAACTGACCTGCAAGGGAGAAGCAAAATAGTTTAGAAGGAAAAATTTAATGACGAAAAGCAAATATCAAAATTTCAAAACATTTGTTTGTCGTATTTTCTCGATTATTCCTTCTTGGGTTTCTCCTTTCTCTTTATTGACGGTGAGGTTTTATTGTACGGCTTTATGCACGGTATGCACGCGGATTGATATATATTATTAGTTCATATATCTATCAATAGAGCTGCAAAAAAAAATCGATAGTCGATTATTTTATAATCGGTTATTTGAAAAATCGATTATCTTTAATTAAATCATCGATGATGAAATTATCAGTGATTTAAATCGATTTTTCATAGAAAAAATTTAAATATATTTTAACAGTAGTCTGGGTGTTGTAGCCTCTGCCTGTACTTGCTTGGATATACAAAACGATGGAGGCCACATAAAATATATAACGACAATCTGGACAAAATCGATTGAGAGCAACATTAGTTAAATATTCGATTAAAATCGATTTTACATCAATTTGTTAAAAGTTTGGTGTTACTGGGAAATAATTAAACCAAATAAGTAGGTTGATCTACAGAATTCTAGCACAATATAATAGGAAATTGCATGTTTATTAGGCAGCAATAACAGTTCGGCTGACACATAGGTGCTGCTACTGGTATTATATCCATATTTTTAACTAGCCCTAATCTTCAAAACACATTTGTATAAATTTGATAGCCGTCGTAGTATTAGTTTGTGAGATACATTTCGAGTGAAGCAACTTTTGTTAGTTTGAAAAATGGATAAAAAGGAATTTCGTGTGTTAATAAAGCAAAATTGAATGAAAAGAGCATCGAATTGCTTCCGCATTTACCGTATTCTTCAGATTTGACTTTTACTGAAATATTTGTTGATAGCACCTACCACCTACAAGTATATACACTTTATTATGAAATTTGCTTCTGTTGTGGTGAGCCATAATCTTTTTGGCTCTTACCAAAAGTTTAGTTTAACCGAGCACCGAGTTGAAGAAGTCGTTAAGATGTGAGGCACTACTTTTCTTTTTCAGATAGATTTTTGGGTTAAGATTTGTCTATTTTTTTTGTCAGATTTTCAAAATTTAAAATGGCGGATTCAATATGGCGGATAAAAGAAGTAAAAACTTGATAGAATTTCTCAAAACTTGGTATATAAAGATTTTCAAGGCCACTGATTACGAATCTAGAATCATATTTCAAAATGGCAGATCCAATATGGAGGACATGAAATGTAAAAAGTTGATAGATTTTGACATAACTTGCTACTTAGAGCTTTTTGGAGTCACTGCTTATGAGTATGAGAAAATGAAGAACACAATGTAGCGGAAGAATATTATTGGACATAATTGAAACTTACCATTTAAAAATGTCTAAGGATTATGAAAATGCTGTCAAAATTTCGAAAAATAATAGGAACAAGAAATATTTTTTTTTGAACTTAACGTTTTGGGATTCGTTGAATTTGTTTAAGCACTCAGGATGTGCCACGAGGCTTTAACACCGATTTTTGTTTTTATTGTTTATATTCAATTAGTAGATTGTCAACATCATTATCTTCGCATTCTGATTCGGGAATTAAAAACATCTGTTTTACTTCGCTTGGCAATATTAGTAGTTCTGTATTGCAATCACGACATTTTGTGCTTAGGCTAGTAAAAATTGAATGCGAATTCTGTGTCCTACTAAATAACTGCAGTGATTGAGCCCTTTATTTGTTTAGTCATTCATGCGAAATTCCTGGAATCCCTGGAATCATGCTTTTAGTTTTCCTAATTTTGTTTTAAGCAGGACGTATAAATCTGCCACTCTGCGACAAAAATTGTTCTAGTAATAAATCCAAATAAAGAAATTTTTGAAGATTTTTTTTTTCTCAAAATGCTTAGTTCTGGGTCATGATAACTAGAAGCTTTGATTACTAAAACTTCGCGCCTTTGGATAGATAATTCGTGAAATCAAGAGATGCTATTGGAATTAACGGAATTTTGGTCTAAAAATTCTTCATTTTTAGACAGTAAGATATCCATTTAAAACCCAAAATTATAACCAACAATGACTATCTGTCAATGTCTAAAAACTCAAACCTAAATACTATACATATGTTCCTGACTTGATTTCATCTTTTAAAAACCTGTCATGTTAGAGAATGATCGCATTCCCGAGTATCCGACTGTATTTCAATATTTTCTGTACAAAATTGCTCATATATAATATTTATATAAATTATACAATATAAATTGTAAAATATTTAAAAAAATGCCTTTTTTCCCGAATTCTCAGGCTCCAAGCCCACAGTCAATCCTTTATATTAAAGTGGATCCATATCAAATAAACACACTACTCACAAATAATTGACACAATTCTGTTGCGCTTCAAATGGCAAATCTGTCAAAAAAAAAAAAAAAATCAAATCATTTTATTAGCAACATTTTGCGTTTCTTTTTATATTTTGCTCGGTCGATTGAGGCTTTCGAAGCAGCGCAGACAATGAGTGCATCAAACGCAAAGGCGGCATATAAATTCACTCAATCAAACTGTCACTCCACGCCATTTTCCATTTCCATTTCACTTCATTCCTTTATTTTGAAGCTTAAAAAACAGACAAATAAACGAATTTAATAATATTTCATTTAAATGCATTTTTATTTTGAGGCAGTAAATTATTCTGATTTATGTGGCATGAAGCGAATGCAGTTCCTTTATTTATTTTTTATGCGGTTTTGGCTTGTTCTGCTGTCTCTCAACTTGCACAGCGATTTAATTCAATTTTAACGCGTCGTATGAGTGATTCTATTTGGTTTGCACTTGAGCTAGAAATGCAAAAGAAAAAAACCAATAAAAATAAAAATAAAAATAAGAAATAAAAATGTAAAGTCGTTGTTGATGCAAATAAAAATATAAAAACAAACACAGCAGAAGAAACAAAAAGAAGCAGCTAAAAAAGGACATTTTGAAATTGCTTATTTGAAGCAGAGCAGCATTGCATAAAATTGCATTCTGTTAGATTTAATTAAAAATAGAAAGCGATGAAGAGAATAGATATGCAACAGTGCAGCGCAAACAACTTACATAAACATAGCGCAAAGGACTCAAGCCATCCACCGTGAATGGATGGTGCAGACTTCAGTTGCCTTTGACGGACGTTGGTATTTTTTGGTTGTGGCAGTTATGAATGTTTAATATTTATTTTAATTTTAATAAATTCTGTTTGCGAAATGCATGAATGACCATGAAAGATCGGGCAGTAAAGACAACGACGGAAAGCATACGAATATAAGTGTACACTGGAGAATAATAATAAAATGAAAAATAACGAAAGTAAGAAATTTGTTGGGGAATATGAAAGTGTATACTACTGGAAATAATGTTCATGGAAATGTCAAAAATGCTGACTTATATGCGACGCACAGGGTTTCATTATTAGGACTTCGATTTTAAGTTATCAAAATGGAGTTGCACTAGAAAGTCTCCAACTGAAACCATACTCAAAAGGATTTTTTATATATGACAGAATTTTTCGTTGAAGTCAAAGATCAAATATTGATAAAATATAAAAAAACCTGCGACAAGGTGATCCAGAAAAAGGACTTTCGTAAGTGCGCAATTAATCGAAAGAGCCATGCTAATGCGGTAACGGGTGGACTTTTGACGTCGATTGGTAATTGTAGATGAAATCTGGATCCAATATTACAAGCCAGAAAACAGAATGAGTGCCCGACAATGGACTGAAGCCGGCACGAGTGCTCCGAAGCGACCGAGGGAGGCTAAATGGGTCGGAAAGGTCATGGTGTCTGTTTTTTGGGATTGTCAAGGCATAGTCTTCGTAGACAAATGGAAAAAGCATTAACAACGAGTATTACTGTACATTATTGGAGCGATAGAAGGCCGAAAAAAGTTTTGTTTTTGCAAGACAATGCACCGGCACACAAGAGCATCGCATACTGGAGATACCTATACCATTCGTATTGGAATTAAAATAGGCAGAGTTGTTTGAAGAAAAAAGTGAACTGATAGTAAAAAGTAAACAAATCTAATACTTCTTGCGCGGAGGACGCACTTATGTCATTGTAAAACGTACAAAAAGAATCACTACAACTTATACAAGACATTAAGGCAAGTTGAAATCACCCAATATGCATTTTGAAATGCATTGAATGACAGCATTAGTTCTGTCATAGATACTGGCATCAGATGTTGTTGATGTTGTTGAGACAGAGCATAAGAATTCCACATCATTTGAGTTAATTCAGTTGGGAAGCTAGAATTTACAGAAATTAGCACTCCTCACCCTTCGAATACCAAGCTTAATCAAATAAACTTACTTTGGAATTTGAAACTAATTCTGTAGTCTCTCAACATAACTTGTGCTTATTCTACGTATTTCATCTGAATTTGGTCATTAGCCACAAACCAGGGGGCGTAAACAATAAGCCTAAGCTTTTTGGACTGATATCGTTGGAGAATTTCAATATTTGATTGGCTTGCAGTGCCCCATAATTGGGTAGTATATGTCCACACAGGCTTTAAAAAGGCCTTGTAAAGCCAAAATTTGTTCTCCAAACTAAGGCGCCAATGCATTTTTTTGTTTTTATATTGAGTTTCTTTGACTTGCCTTTAATATGACTTTTCCAAGTTATTCTCTGATTTATATCGAGTCCAAGATAGTTTAAAAATACTATCGGACAATCTCCTCTTCTCAGAGCAAATGTTACTTGTTTCGACTTCTCAGTATTAATGTTTATTTTGCATTTCTTTCAACTGTTTTATTTTAAATATCTTAAGATACTTCTGCCGCAGTGTCCTTATATGCAATTATAACTGTATCATCAGTATATGTGGCTACTTGAACATCACTGATAACAGTGAACATTGTGTAAAGGTCTCAGGTCCCAGAACACTGCCTTGAGGAACACCAGCATGGTTACTATATAAAAGTGTCGTTTGTTTAGATAGCAGGAAGCAGTTTTTCATTTTACATAACATGCCTGGATACCAAACGCGGTCAAATGCCTGTTGTATATCAAGAATATATTTTTTGGTATACAACATGCATTTGACAGAATACAGTTTCTTCTCGAATCCACTTGTAATTATATCCACTATACAATGGCATTGCTCTAGAGTCGCATGGCCCCTCCTAAACCCAAGCTGGCGAATTTTTCTTTGATTTCAGAGACAGTAATTCTAGGAATTAACTGGCACATCTGACAAGGTACATCCAGAAAATCTATTAATTCCGTAAAGATTTAAAACAAATATAACAGCTTGTACTAGCAAACCCGCAGCACAACAACTGTCACATTGCAAGGACATTATTTGTGACCAAAGTGTATAGTGTAAAACTGGCAAAGCGAAGATTGAGGCATTTGCCCAACATTTACATTCAACACTGCACTTAACCCAGCTACTCCTTTCTTACTGACAGCTTCTTTATAAATCAATCTAAAGATGACTTTCTTATTCTTCAAAACTTCAAAATACTTCAATAAACATGCTTGGTTCTTATGAATATCAAGGCCAGTATGAGGCAATAAGTAAATTTTTTAAAAGTTTGATTATTTTTGGTTCACATAGGAAATTACCAATCACTATATATTATTATTATGTCCTCAAGGCGTTTGCTTGCCCCCAATATTCTACCACAGTTTCACTGCAGATATAACACAGTTGGTTCGGCGTACTACGTCAATTTTTGCTGGCGATACAGCAGTTTGAAGCTTCAAAGAACTGCCTCCAGATTTTTTTTCGGCATGACAACTATTAATACAATCCCTTACCCAATCTTGCCTACAATTAATAAATACAAATGTTACTTGGGATAACAAAATATTATACCTAGGAGTCGTCCTAGTATATCAATTAGAACCCTATATGGAACATTTTATTCTGGACGATGTTAAGCTTAATAAACAACTATTCCACCAGCACAAACATCTCTACAAACTTCCTACCAAATTACCTAACAGTTTTAATAGGATTCTACCAAAAGTGGCAACCGTGCATATAAAATTGGTTTATTTTTTGCTACTTTTATCTGCCCATTACACTGTCCATCAAGTCGTTATTGTCACTTGTAGCAAGCTTATAAGTTACATCGTATTAAAGAAATACATTTTTCAGTGTAGCTGCATTGAAAGCACAAAAGTATGCAACAACATTTGTTGGGAATCATTTGTCTGCTTTCGCTTTACTGACTCTGCAGGGTGATTCAATGAAGAATTATGAAAAGATAAAAAAAAAAAAACAAAAATTGGGCATGTAAAGAATTTCGATTTCGATACGATTTTGATTAAACGAATTTCATTGACATTACGATTTTTCGATATGCTTCGACATAGTTTTAATGGCATTGAAAAAGGAATGTAGTAACTTTTCGATCGATATCTATTGCTATACTGCTGTATTGAATAATTTTCTTTTTGCAAATAATTTCATTAGGCCCTGTACCGAAGGTACAAGAGCCTATTGGGTTTGTGCAAATGTATGTAACAGGTAGAAATAATGGTCGGAGACCCCCCAAAGTTACCCCCATTATGGTCAGGAGTGATAGAGGAGTCGATATAGCCATGTCCGTCTGTCCGTCTGTATGAACGAAAGGATCTCGGAAACGGTAATAGATAGAGACTTCGTGTTTTTTGCATTCGACTAGGATTGCTCCGGAATTTCACAAGTTTATTTTGAAATTTTTGGGGGGACCCCCTTCCCCATAAAATCACCCCTTAGGGTGAAAATTTCTTCGGCACAAAAAAAATTGAGTGTACCAATATAGAGATAACGTCTCTCTAAGCAAAAATCCAAAAAGTTCATCAAAATCGGATAATAAATGGCGATTTTATAAGCAATTGAATTTGAACAACCCCCCTTTTCTTTTCATTCATATTCGCGCAGTGAGAAGTGGTCATGAGTTTGGTCATAAGCTCGGGAAACATTTAATATGTTTGTTAGGCGACCTGAACTGGTATAGGGCCTCTTACAGTCGGTTACGCCCGACTGTATTTCCTTACTTGTTTAAATATTGAATTAGTCTAATCTTCGGGTGGACCATTCTAAAAGTCCAATTTGTGCACAAAATGTAGGTAGTTGAGGCGACTTATGGCACTGGCTTGAGCCAAAAGTCTAGCCAGGCGGTTATGCTGTTTGAACAGGCGGTCAATATCTGCTAGAGATAAAACCAATCTGATCATCTACAGGAGCAATATTATGATCTCTGTGCAAGGTTGTGTTTCGAAAACAGTCTGCGGTTAGACTTAGCTTCAATATCCCAGTTCTGGTTGTCGAATCTCCAAATGGTCAAATAGTCTACTTCAATTGTTCAAGAGTTAGTTTTGAGCGAAATGTTTATATAGGATTAAGTTTTTGAGATATTTTTGCTGCAATACTATACCCCATTGAGTGTGTTTTGGGATGGATCTTTCCTTTTTTATGGAGTACCTACACCAAAAAGAGATATCTCCAACGTCTTGCTCGCATTTAGAACTGTGTCACACGCATTTGTCAACTGCATAAGAGGCAATAAAGATCTAAAAGACGCTAATACTTCCGGTCCTATTGTATGGCGCAAAGGCATGGACCGTGATTGAGTCGGATGAGACAGCATTGAAAGTCTTCGAGAGGAAGATTCTTCGCAGGATTTTAGTTCAAGTATAAGAGGCAATTATCGTACTTGATACAGAAGTGATACCTCAAATCAGTATTGGTGAATATGTTGATACGTCAGGTATCGGAAGGTCAACTGTAGAAACATAAAAAACAAAAAATCAGGAACCAAGGAACTACTTTTGTTTAGCTTTTAACTTTTGTTTAACTGTTGATCTAGCAATAAATGTTAAAAGTCTGCAATATGAGCCTGCCTAGTGACGGAAGTGTACTAATTGACCGATAGAAAGCAGGATTATTTTCTGTAAATAGCAGAATCCAAGCCACCTGTTTGAGTGTTAGCATTGAACGAGTATCTACATGGGTCCCAATATCTAGAATGTCGTCGCTAGAGGACAGAATAAAATTTTCTCGGTTGTAACCTCTCAGGTCATTCCATAGCCGGTACTTGGCAATTTCCTAGGGTTATGGCAACCGTTGCAAAAGCTAGTACAAATTTTCTTTCAATTAAAGCACCCATTATAACAATAACAACAATAAAATTATTCTATTTAAATGCGCTTGTTGCGCTGTACTTAGTTGGTTTTGGATTGTCGGAAGAAGCCTGTAAGACGAACAAGAACATATTATAATAAAAATGTTGAAAGTTTATGAAAATAGTTTGTTGTCTTTTGCAACCACTTTGCAAAGGAGAGGTGGAGAGTGTGAGTAGTACGAACGAAGCCAATGAACGTGGCGCGTACTAAATAGTACGAGTATATGCATTCAAATGTATGCAATGTGTTCGCTTTTATATTATTATTCTTACTATTATTATTATTATTATTGTTGTTGTTCTTACTTCTCGTATTTTAAATTTCTATGCAGCTGATTTTCTTTATGCTTTTCCATTTAAATGCCGCACTCAGCTTCAGTTCTCTTCTTTTTTTTTTTTTTTGGTGCTTCGTTTCATTTCGTTTCTTTTGTTTGTTCTGCCTGCTGCCACTCCACTCACACAAGTAAATTGTTTGCTGTTGCATCGCATCTTCCTTTCGAATGCACAAGGCGCACACAAGACAAGGACTTCTTCTGTCAGAGTTGCCAAACAATTGGCGGCGGCTGCTGCATTTGCTTCAATGCAGATAAGCATTTTCTACTATCTGCTCAATGCGCGCCATACTCCATGCCGCGCCTGCTGCCTTGTACTTCACTTTAGTCAGCGTATATACGACGAAAGGGCTAACGAAGGATCTGTTTGTTTGAAAAAATAAACATATTAAATTTTGTTCAACACAATATCCATTAATTTCAATAAGCTTTATTAAATTGGTGGAACATGCTGCGTTGCGTACGAAGAATATGCAGCTTAATTTATTTCTTGAATGCGAAGAAATGCTGGAAAGCTGTTAATACTTTCAGCAGTGTAACGTGATGTAGTATCGTGAGTGGTGCTGTAGTTCACCTATTTTCTCGTTTTTAGTTTCTGGTAAACATAATTTTCTGCCTCAATTTTAAATTACTATTTGATAGCTGCGCTGGTGAAGTTTTTCGATATCTTTACTTAGTTGATTTACTTAAAAAAAACTTCTGGGTTTCATACCAGGCATACCATGCCCAAGTGGTGCCTCGTCGCCTGTAATAACTTTATGGAAGGTGCTAAAAGGCATTCTTTACAAAATATTTTTAGTGGAAGGAACGAATTTGCATGTGTATTCAAAATTAGAATATAGTATTTGGAATTTGTATTAGCCAGATTCGTCATCCACAAAATGAGGCGAAGCATAATTATATCCTTTTCAATATTAAATTTTGTGTCGAATCAAAGTATGAATCCAATTACGAATCCGAGTATGATTCTGAAAACGAATTCAAATGTGTTTTCGACTACGCAACTCCAAGAGCAAATCCAAGTATGACTTGGATTACGATTCCAAGTATAAATCTGAGTGCAAGTCTCAGTACGACTCCGAGTACGAATTCTAAAATTTTTATGAGTAAGAATACTCGTACGCGAAGGAGTTGAGAATGCAAATCTGAATGCGAATCCAAATACGAATCCGATTATGAATTGGAGTACCAATCTAAATAGAAGTATGACTTCCAGTACGCATCCAAGTACGAGTCTGAGTACAAATCTGAGCACGATATGAATTCGACTATGAATCAGAGTACGCTTCCGAATAAGAATCTGCATTTAAAACTAAGTACGAATCCAAGTATTATTCGGAGTACGAATCATCTTATGAGAAACACTCCAATTACGAATTTAAATAAGAATCGGAGTATGAATTCGAATTTGAATACAAATATGAAGCTAAATAAGAATTTAAATAAGAATTCGAGAATAAATCCTATTACAAATCATAGTACGCTTCCCAAAATGAATCTGAATAATAATCATAATACGAATTCTCGATTTCGATTTTGTGTGCGAATGTGAATCTGTGTACGAGTAACAGTTGAATAACGAATCCGAAATACATAAATTGCATGGAATCTTGGATAATTGAAAAAATGGTATTTTATAAGTATGTAAGGCTACATAAAGTATACCTAGTCCTCCTGGACAACAGCGTGCTAATAGAAATAGTTGTTTAGCAAGAGTCTACAAAAACGGGGTTACGTTCCACAATTTCAAAACAGTCGTAAAACAAATTTTTATTTTGTTTTTGTTTTATTTACAAAATGGAGCACCGCATCGGTATTCGTATATCGTATAGTCGTACCGATTGCTTTGCAGTACGAATAGGTACGAAATGAAAGCACAACAGAGAATACTGTTGTAGTCGGTACGTAGTCGGTCACTTCGGTACCTGAACCGAATATACTTTAAATATTGAATTTAACAAAAATAGTTTTTCATATCAAAACTATTGCGTGCGATTCATTTGATGCCTAATATCAAGTTCAGCAATATACAACAAGTAAGGAAATTTCAGAATAAACTTGTGAAATTCCGGAGCAGTCCTAGTCGAATGCAAAAAACACGAAGTCTCTATCTATTACCGTTTCCGAGATCCTTTCGTTCATACAGACGGACAGACGAACGGACGGACGGACGGACAGACGGACATGGCTATATCGACTCCTCTATCACTCCTGACCATAATGGGGGTAACTTTGGGGGTCTCCGACCATTATTTCTATCTGTTACATACATTTGCACAAAACCAATAGGCTCTTGTACCTTCGGTACAGGGCCTAAAAAGTCGATGTAAAATCGATTTCAATGGATTATTTAAAATAACAATATACATAAATAACGCAATATGTCGATTATTGTTGTTCATAATCCATATTATCCAGCTTGTAGCTGTCTTTTTATTCCTTATATTTTATGTTGACTCCTTCATTATATTTAACCAACTTTTTGTTTTGTATCCATTATTGATTTTTTTTCAACTCATATACTGAGTTTAATGAGTTTAATCGATTTCCATTTTCATCAAATTTCGGGACATTGAATATCTCGAAAATATTCGGTGTAGCTGACCTGTCTTCGATTAATTTGTTAAGTTCTCGCTCATCAAATAAGAAATCGTAAAGAGAATATTTACGATTACCCAATATCGAGAAGCAGTGTATATCAATCGAAGGGACTTCGATAATCGGTCCGGTAAGCTGTGTCTCTTTAGTATTCGTTTTGTTGTCTACATTCTTCGTTCAAAAAGTACCGCTACAGAATGTATTTAACAAATTGAATGTATTCATGTAGGGCTTTAATACAAAATTGGGCAAAAAATTGCTTGTATATGTACTTGAAATAAGCTTTCCTCACTGGAGAATATCTAATCATGTTATTTAATTTAATGTTTAACTTTTTTTATATCTCAGGATAGATTGTAAATAAACATATAATAAAAAAAACTATTAATTTGAATTACTTAAATTACAACAATTATTAAGTATTTGGAGTTCATACAATAACACTATTATTAGAATTGTTGCCTTTGGATGCTCTGTACCATTTTTTAAGAATTGTGAAATTTTTTATATGTTTTCCATCTTATACTTAGAACAAATGATTGAAGTTTTCAGTCCAGTCTTTAAGGAATCAAGCATATTCAGCCTCAGTAGGTTCTGTCGTCCAATTTTGACATCGCGGAAACATAAGACTCGCAACCGCTTCCGACTGAACTTTTCTCCAACATCCAATCAATATTGACTTCTGAAGTTTTTTTAAATGGAACATTTTTTTTACGCACTCACCATTTGTGGTATTAGTTTCATCCATTCGACTACATTCAAAATCCATCGAAATGATCGTCTGATGTAATAAGTTTAGAAAATAAAAATTATACCCAGCTGGATCATCCACATTCTTTGTATTAGAATGTGGATGGCACGAAGCATTATCCAATAGCAGCCAGCCTTTAAAGTCAATTTTTTTTTTTAAATATTTTTCTTTTCTCCTGGCACGAACAAATTAAAGAACCAAGCTATTCGCTCTCCAGTAAATCAGAAATAAATTATTCTCTACAGCTTACAGGACTTATTAGCTATCAATGGCTTCAGCATAAAGTCTCCTGATGCATTACGTCAAACTTCTGATACTTAAATACAGGTGTTTATTATTCTTTCTTCGATAAAAATTTTCGATCAGACTCGTTTTTCACCTCAGGCATTAAAAATCTTATCCTGCAATTAATCTTACTTTGTATCTTTGTATTTCTTCAAGTGTTGGACCTTCGACATAAACATGTCTATCTGGCTATTCGTATGAACAATAGGAACTTGAAGACTATGTGCAACCCTTCAAAGTTTGCATTTTTGGGCTCTCCTGTTTCTTATAGTATTCAATGTAAGTGACATCTCACTCTCCCTGAGAGGGATTGGCGCTTATCATTCAAACGTATCCCTATTTTATAAAATTTTGTAGGAAAAATCTTACATTACATAGAGGTCCATAGCAGAAAATGAGGAGACGTTCTGAATTTTTGTAAGAACGAATTTTGTTTTTGTTATTAATTTAAAATGGCAAATTTGATGTTCTTTAGGTAAATATTTCATAAAGATCTCCAAATCGGACCACTAAAAGGGGTAGTTTGTCCCCATCCTAAGTTTTTGTAAGAAAAACATTTTTTATGGTTTATTTTAGTTTAGAATATTTTTTTTTTTTTGTATTTTACACTAATAAAAAAAAGGAATATATCCCGCATACTAATTCAAGGTGCAATATGGGTATAGGGTGTCTCGAAGTAAAGCATACTTGACTGAAGCATTATTTCTTGTCAGAGGTCTATGATCTCTAAATTCAGGTCCCGGTGTAGAGTCGACCCTCGAACGTATCAGCCACAAATCGTGATAAGCCGCAATGTTTTATTCTGAAGTGTCTGTACGTGTTATCGGTTCGTCGCTGCAGCCAGTCCTCAAATCTGGATTCCATAGCTCTAGGTGGGCACGACAATAGCGTCATATATAGCCCTCTTACATCGCAGGGATAGCTTAGAGTTGCTACGTAGCACCCAGTTTACACGCGCAATTCGTTTAGCTGGACAGCTGGCACCTGACACCGGCGCAGGGTGTAGCAAACGATTTTGCATTTTCTCGGGTTTAGTTTCCTTGATGTTCGAACTACGAGCCCAGCTCTCAAGCACTCTTGACGCCGAGTATAAGAAACAAATATAGCCTGCACATAAGGCAAGCTGTGATTTGCCTCTGGAGGTGTCTCGAGGCATTGGCAGATTCGGGGAGAGAATGTTGTACAAAAGTGTAAGGTAAGGTTAAGTACGCTTCCTTGTGCAATACCAGCTAACATCGTTTTGGGGTGGAAGTTTGCAGCTCTAACTTTTATCTGGAACTGGCGATTTCGCAGATACGATCTAAAAAGATGATAGTAAGGGGCTGGAAGGTGTCTCTTGATTTTTGCAAGTAGTCCCATGTGCCATACACGATCAAACGCCTGTTGCACGTCAAAAAAGAAACCATTACAATAATCTTTGTTGCCATATGCGTTAGGGATATGCCGTGCACTTCCCTGAAGACCGATTGGTGAATTGTTAAGATTTCTCCAAGATCAATTAACCTCTCCAGCACCTTAGAGAGTGCAGGGAGAAGGCTGTTTTTCTTCAGCCGACCGGGTAGTATTGTATCCTATGCATTACATGGAAATTCAATACAATAAAAAGGATCGCTTGCTACGGCAGAGTCTTCTGGGTGATATGGCATATCCTGTCAGGCTCTGGGGATTTCTTCCACGGCAGACAATTGATAGCGTCGACTAACTCTTCTACTCTTACAGACGTGATAGGCAGGTCCATCTGTGAGGATGTATTCAGAGCTATTTCCGTTTCCATCTGTACTTCGTCAGCTGTGTGTTCTCCAGGTTCTCCAGGTGTATGGCGAAAGTTTCTACATTCTCTTCATCTGAACTGCATACTTTCGCCGATCTGTTTTTAATCAACATATGACTCAACGGCTGTCGCTTAAGGGTCCTAGTGGCCTTCCACATCGAACATTCGCAGTCTCTTATATAGTCTATTGCCTTGATTTTTCTCTCATAATACTCCTCTCTGGATCTTAAGCGCCTCTTTTAGTAGCCAGCTAGTTAGTTGCCACAAAGCATTATGCTCTGGAAGGTGGATGCGAATAAATCTAATCAAGTCCTCTGTCTGTCTATAAAGACATTAGAGAGTTGAAGGGTTTGAATCGCTGATAGCATTACCCGACAGAGTTGCCACAGTATGTTTCTTTTGGATCAGAAGATCCATTGCAATATCTATAGGCTGAGATGTCTTTAGCTCCATATTCAAATGGATCAACTTATCGAGCTCCTTCTAGAGCCTTGGAATAGATGAGTGCCTAGAAAAAAGACGGTATTGAGGCATAAGATCTATGGGTGTGGATGTTATTAGTTAGCATCAGGAATGACTTGGTATAGAGCAAAGCAGGATAGACTTCCTCTGCGGCTGAAAGGATAGCGCGTCAGAGAGCCCATTGCCAATACTTTTGCTCTATGAGAGGCAAGGCATCTAGCTAGTAGAGTGTCTCTAGCGTTGCTTTTGCGATCACTTCACATCCAATCTTCACCAATTAATTTTCCTCCTACAGAATTAAGGATAACGTTGAAGTCGTCAAGCTCACTTCTGTAGTTGGGCTGGTTATTTATTGAGTTTAATTCCAACAGGCACAATGTGCTGTTCAAGCTGTATTTAGCTGCGATGTAATGGCTTCGCCATATTGGAACTGGTAGCCAAACACTTTTAGCTTTGTATGCTATCTATTATGATCTGTTATCTGTTAATCGGTTATGTAATCTAGTCTCACTTAGTATATTAACGTCAATGTTATTGTTGTGGGCAAAAAAGTTCGAGCTCTAGTATTATTCTTCTAATGCAGTTGACATTCCATATCAGAATGATAAGGAAATAACGACCTTCTAATAATAATTTGCCGTCCCGTGATGTATTGTCTTTATTGTGGGTATATTAAAAGTTCAGGTTATCCTGTAGATAGTCTGTTTCGTTAACATTTTGCCAGAATTTGTTTTCTACCATGCTTCTTTGTTTCTATTGGTGATGAGTTTTAGTCAACTTAGAGTATTATCATGTTTAGTTTGTCAAAATGAGTTTTGGTATCATTCCTATCCAACGGAATTAAGGCCTATTATTAAAATATCAACCCAACGAGCTTTTATTAGCCTCCGCGTGCACAAATACACGACAAAGTTTTTGTTCGGCAAAGTTGCTCAGAAAGACAAACAAATGCGCCGCTTCAGCATTTTCCTTTCGCAATGAGTGTGTTTGTGTTTTGTGGTTTTCTCTTCTACATTTTTAATTTCTTGTTGGGTTGATGTGGCAACTTTTCCGTGGCTGCTGGTGTTGCTTCTGCTGTTGCATCGCTGCCAAAATCAAGTTTGCACATTGTTTCTATGCCGCACACGCGCCATGCGATGTTACTTTTCTTCCCGTCTACAATTATTTCTCTTTGTATTATTCTGCAAAATCATTTGGAAACTATTAATTGGCAGCGCTGTGTACATCCTTACCCTCCGCAACTACTGTGCTACTTCCAACTATTGCGATCCTTCTTTAATAGTCCTGCGTCCTTCGCAGGTGTAAGCCGCATCAGCAGCAGTAGTAGTAGCGCCATTTTATTGCTATGGCATCCAGTTTGCCTTCGCTCGCAGTCGGCTGCTACTGTCGCCGCTGTTGAAAAAGTTTGATTTTAATAAGGAAATATTGTGCACTCAGTTGGAAAGTACTTAAAAGTACTTGGCTTCCAATGCGAGCAAGTGTGCTTTAAAATTTTTATTATTTGTTAATTTTTTTTTTTTTTAATTGCTTTTTGGCACTTACAAAATGTAAGAGTTTGTCAGCAACTCAACGAACTTAAAATACTTTATGGTTTTTCAATTTACTTTTGTTTTATTTGAGAGAAAAATGCGTTCAAATATACAAATTGGATTTACTTGAGTTTCAATTAATGTTTATTCTTTAAAATTCCTTTTTACATTTAATGAATGTTTAATGTTTGTTCAAGTGGAAGTAAAGGAATTTTGTAATTGTTTTCTTGCATAATTGGATAATATTTTAGAAGAAATTTTTTACATATGATTTAATGGGGCATCTTAACTTTTAATTTAATTGAAACGTCCACTCTTGGAGGAAAAGCCTTTCTACACAATGGTGTAGAAAAAACACTGCAAGAGAAAATCATTTTACGTATCTGAGGACTCATCAAACACGCTTCTTCTACATTTGCTTTGGAGAACAGTCGAAACTTCGTTTTTCAAATATGCAAAACATGTACCATTTTTATCTACGGATTTGATGTTTTGCTTCATGAATCCGAGTTTGATATGCTTCATGAATCCGAGTTTGATAATGATTGGGTCGAAACACCGCACCTCCAAGCTCCAATTTTTATGCGAATCAGAACAATTTCAAAATCTTTAGCAATATTGGATCGGTTTCGGATTTAGATACGTTAAAATGTACTAATATGGTCTTTCGCAACTCAATTTATTTTTCTTTTGTGCCGGTGTTATTCAAAAATTTATTACCTTATCAAACCACACTCGAAGTTCCAATGCCCAGCATATGATTCATGAAGATGGACTATCAATCGAATATCGTCAGGTAATGGGTGAATGGTGAATGGTAATGGGTGGCGATAAAATAGTATTCCTCAAGATTAATTTTAATTTTTCTCACTTTACAAAGAATGAACACAAACTCCTAGATTGCAGAATTATAAAACTTTTGATTTTTTTTTGAAGTTGGTGGCTGTGATTTGTTTGCCTTCCTCATCATCTTGTGTGAGCACTGCTCAAAGTTCATAGTGACTTGGCTCAATTTGAAGAATGTACTGTTGTGATAAGTCGGGGCACGCTAGGATCGGAGCTTTAGACTCTTAAACGTACTTCTTGCCTTTCCTTATGAGCGCATATAACGATTTGCAAGTATAAAAAAATTAGGGATAAACCAGCGTTTCTGCTTGCATCAACGTTGGACTTTCAAATGAGAATTTTTTTCGGGTTCAGTATGTGACACTCGATCACTCACCACGTGTCACAGTCAATGCAATCGGATCTAAAAAAAATTACATTTCGTCGCGTTTATGCATAAATTCTAATGTCAAGTGATCTAATTTTTCGGTAGGCAAACACAAAGTGTTCCATTTTACGACATATAAAACTGTCTACGTAGAAACGTTGCAGCGTCAGAGTGTAGACTAAACAGCATCATCTTTTCTCGGGATCTTGTATAGTTAGATGAAGTCTTCAATGGATGTTTACCAGTACCCACACTTTAAGACGAGAGTACTAATAAATTGTGTCTCCAGTAGCTGATTGGAAATAAACTTTACACAGCCATTTTGTGAAGCACGTACCTCCAAAATATGCGTTTTGAAGGCATCAAGAGGTTCTTCGGGAGTTGAAAACGGCTGTCCGCGCAACAGCGGCACGGTCGCAACATGTCCGGATTTCGAGAAGAAACATGCGATCATTTGCTTCGATGTGCTGCGTGAGCGAGTAACTTTTGTTGGATTTTGCTTGTTTTGTAAGACCCAGACGGTCGACTGATGTTTTGATTCGGGCTCATACGCATATATCCACGTTTCGTCACATGTCACGATTGAGTAGATGCCCTTTGACGCACCTCGCATGAATTTCACCAGCATTTGCTTGCACGATGCTGGTGAAATTCGACACGAGCCTTCTTTTGAGCGATTGTCAAATTAAACGGTATCCAATGTGAACAAACCTTCCTTCATACTAATGCCGAGAGATGCCTCAATCTTACGGTATGTCACATGACGATTCTGCTTTATCAGTTCACATACAGCATCGATGTTTTCTGGCACAACGAACGATTTTGGACGACCTTCACGAAATTCGTCGGTGAGAGAACTGCGGCCACGATTGAATTCGTTGTACCAGTTTTTCACGGTGGCCAAGGATAGAACTTCATCACCAAATGTTGATTTAAGTTGATTGATGCACACTTGTCTTGATTTTCGATGTCGAAAATCGTAATAAGTCATCGCACGAAAATGTTCATGGTTTAATACCATTTTTTGGTCGAGATGAATTTTTCAGTTACCTGTAAAGAAACCAAGTTGCGCTCGTACATCAAAGTGTGCACAGTAAGCTAGGCCTAAAAAATGTCAGACTTTTCGGTGGAGACGTAAGATTGCATCTGGCAACATGTTTTGTTGCTCAGGCTAGAAATATATATGTAGCAACCTAAGGAAAGATTTAACTCGAAGATGTGCAGGCTATGTCTTTAGGATGAAATATCAATGCTGAGAATATTAGATATGACTAAGATGTATCCTTGGTATTATCTTTCCCCTTCTATTCACGAATATTCAAATCACGCAGCAGATATCATCGAACACGCGCTGTTATCAATTAAAGAACTATCTGAAGCTGCTGAAGCAAAAGGACATAAAAAAGTTTAGACTGCAGTGTCTGATAACGCAGAAACGAATATTAAAATCGTTTGTCATAGCCTTAAACTATACAAAAATAGATGTTGAACCTTCAGGCTCACAAAAGAGATCCCGATTGGTAAAATACGAGGAAAGCTAGGAATGAGAAAGCTGGAGAATTGATAAGACGCAATTTAGCGAGCTAAGCAAGTTTGTGTCCTTTGTATTCCCCTTATAATATATTCCATAAATGTCCAAATCAAACTACTAAATGGTCCCCATAATAAAACCGAATCGATATAGTTTTGTCCGTCTGTGTTGCTGTCCGTATGAACATCGAGAATTTGGTCACAAAAATAAATTGAGCCTTTAAGTTTGGATATTAAAATTCTACTATTTCTTCTTTAGATCACTTGTTTTTAATGATCATTCTAAGCTTTCAGTTTTTGTATGGGAAAAATTTTATTGATGTTGAAAATTTGGCTAGGAACACCAAATTTTATTTACTTTACGGTAATCCTTATAAAATATTCCATTTAGGTCTGAAATGGAATACTGAAAGGGGTAGCCTTATTTAAATTTGTGCCATATTTCTGGATTATTTTATGAAAAAATTGTTCTACCTAGAAACGCAAAATTTTGTGTATTTTGCGTTAATCACAATAAAATATTTCATTAGGATCCAAATCGCAATTCTAAAAGAGGTAAACAACTACAAAAAATCTAAGTCTATATAGACATGTCTGTATACCTTGCTGTCCCTATGAACCAGAAGATCATGGAGACTATAATAGATAAAGTCTCAAAGTTTGAGTATTCATTCTCTCCTAATCTCTCTTCATATAATTTGTCCATTTAGGACCATTCGAAGGGATTGCACCATATTTTGTTGTGGTTTAATTAAGCTTGAAGCGATAAAATTGGTATATCTTGTACTAATCCTAATATAATGTTCCACACGCCTACAGGTAGGAATATATCCTCCATACTAATTTAGGCTTCAAGAAAGGTACGGGGTATATCGAAGTAGAACACACTCGGCTGCACCATTCTTATTAATATTATTTTTAAACACAAACAAAGTCGCAGGTAATACTGAGCAACTTTTGTTACAAGTTTGAAGAATATTAAACCTTTTATTTTCAATAATTTAATTCTATAAATAAACTTTTCATGAATACATGGAAACATATTAAAATTTATCGTTTTTAAAATCTGTGTCCACATTTCGTGGCGTTCATGGCAACAGCTGCTGCAGCAGCTTCCTTTTCAGAATTTGTTTTAATTTTAACATGTTTCCTGTCACAATTCCTGCCGCTTGCTTGCTCCTGCTTGTACGCCATCTCAATTTCCGCATACTACGCGTTTGATTTAAAATATTTTTGGTCAAAAAATAACAAAGCGAAACAAGAATTCCAATATAGAAATTTCCAATTGACATGCCATGCTTTAGACGCTGCACGACGGCACGGTATGCCTTATTCTAATCGAAAATCAAGCTACGCCGTGTTCCTTTGTTGGAGCACGTAAAATATTTGGTTGTCATTGTTGGTCGATATGACGCAGTATTTTGTTATTCGAATTACTAAACTTTTTTTTCTTCTTTTTTTTACCTTGAGACGACAAATTTTTACATACGTCAGGGGTACGTTTCTATAAATTGACAAGAGTTGTTATGGCTTGTTTTGGGGCTGCCTTATAAGTATAGTTCATACATGTATATATATGAAACATATATAGTATCTCGGCTGTCTCAAATAATGTCAAATAGTTGACAGTTTGTCATTTGACTTATGATATTTATAGACTTGCATTATATTTGCGCGCAGTCACTGTCGCGATTCTTGCCAAAGAACTATTTCCAATTAGTTGCCGGCTTTTAGAATAAATACTCATGCCCTGGAGGTGAGTGCCCTCGGGTCACAAGTTGACAGAATGACGACGATGATCAAGAGGAAATCTGTGGAAAATGCGTTTCAAGTGCGTTAATGGCAACGCTTGTGTGTGGTGGTGAAGTTGTCTGTCTTATGAAGATGTTTGCTGCCACAAGGCAATGTACTTACTTACTTACTTTCCATCAATCTGTAGATGTGTGTGTGTGTGTTTGTGTGTATATTTGTATATATTTGATTTTGAGTTTATAAGCTGTTGGCTTGCCTCGTAGCAGCACTCGATGCTTAAACGCTCCGGGCGTACAGTGCGTATGACATATTTTATTTGTCATATGTCGCCAGTAATCAAATATATGTGTGTGTGTGCATGCATGTGTTTATATATATATATATATATGTACAAGTATATGCATTCACATATTGAGGGCACTCGAGTGCAAAGGCAAACAACAGACAACGAACGGATTGCTGGACAGACGGACAGTCAGAGCCAATGACAGATAAACACACATAGTACAAGCTACTGCATTGGCAACTGCAGCTGTATGCGCTTATTTATGCATGTGAACTAGTAGCTCTGTATATGTGTGTGTGTGTGTGTGTGTGGCTGCATATGCGAGCGTCGCTGTTAACCTCGCAACCTACTGCAGCATGCAGCGCACTCTATATTCTCATATATGTGGGTAAATACTTACAAGTAAATACAATTTATACAGTGGCGGTCATGAAATAATATCTCGGTTGCTCGAAATTATATTAAAAAAACTTTCAACAAGTATTAAAAAAGGACAGATGGATAGATGGATGCCTCACCTATATAAGCACACAATTGAACTGAAACTGCTACACAAAATGGAATCAAGTTTCAAAATAGTCACCAGAAATGAGTTCAACTTTATTATTCATTTATTTTATTATTTTGTGATAGAATTTTTAAAACTGAGTTATTATAACTAAAATTAGATACAAATATTCGTGTGTCTGCCGTGTTAAAATGCTTATCCCCTATTGAATTCCGCTTTCCTTTGCACACTATTGAAGTTGACAATGTATTATACACACATATGCGCTCTACCCGCTTTTTAAAAAATGTTCGGCTTATTCAGCGAGCATTTTCTCTTCTCTGGTACTCTGTTCTTTCACTCTACGTTGCTCCTCTTACGCGATACCTCTTATTTGACCGCGAAAAGTATAAATTTAGCCTCCATATAGAAGACTTAAAGCCTATAATACGCTAGCCTGCTCGTCATTTGTTGTCGCGATCTCAGATGATGCAATTGTTCATGTGAGAAGTACGCCTAGTCTAACCCACACACTTTAGGCGATTGTCCTTGTACATTTTTGATTGTAATTGCAAAAGCAAGTTTAATTAAGAGTTAAGTTGACTGAAATTTCAACGTATTCACAGTCTGTTTTCATGGGCCAGCAGGCGATCATTGTATCTGCTCGAGAAAATGCATATCTACTCCTCGATGGCAGTCAAATTTTGGACTTTATGGAATTGTGGACGTTCCACTTACAGCCGGTAATTAAGCGCAGGAGTTTATTCTGTAGTGATTTTATATGTTTCCAATTTGACCTCCAAATTTGGATAGGAATAATTTATATTGTCTTTTTATTGCGCAGCGTTAGTTCACAATTTTCAAAAAGGTTTTCTTAATTTTGTACGAAAGGTACCAACAGCCGCAGTAATGTGATCCCTCAAAGTGTGGTTTATGTTCAAAAGCAGACCCAAGCTTTTCGTCTTGGCACATCGCGTGGTATTGAGCTGTATTACCGGAGCACTGTTCTCACTGTTAAGTTTTATGTTCCATTTAGCTTGACACGATAAGTTTGTATATAGCTAACAATAATGTCAATGAAATATTTCACAAGGATAGGAATAGATAGGAATATATCACAATTTTAAGGCTTAATATGGTTTAACGTCTCTCGAAGTTGACCACACTTTGCAACGGTCTTTCGTATGTTTTTTTTTTTAAATGACAAATAAAATCGAGCATAGACTCAATACAGTCCGTCAACCACCAACCTTTTTTTTAATGATTTTTGATTCAGATTCTGTCATTTCTGGTTTTCGGAATATATATACTTACTGCAGCGAGGTATTAAAGTATAGTACGGAACGGATCATAAGTGCATATCATTCTTCCAATGTATAATCAGTCTTTTTGACCAAATTGATGTATGCTGGAATTGAATGTCATCTATTATAGACGAGCTAATGAAAAGATGGGAAGATATTGGTAGATATTGACTCAAAATTGTGACAATCAATACTAAGCATATTTTTCCGCGCAAAGTTTTAGATCAGACATAACAAAACTGCTCTCATCTGTGCAGCTAGAATACAAATTCAACAATGGAATTTTCCAATTCTCAGTATACGCTGCTTCTGTAGACATTAAATGGGTTTTTATCTTAACAGGATATTGGTTTGGTGAAATCTACAGAGCCGTAGAATCAAACTTCAATACTTTTTTTGAATTTGTGGAAATTATGCAAGCAATTTTTATTTTCTATTTGATTCCAATAACACCCATTAAATGGATCTCTAGAAAATCATCATACATCAGCTGTACAATTACCTTAGCTTGGTTGGTGTTTGTCTTATAATTGAGAGTTCTGAGCTAACTACTTCAATGTGCTATAAAAATTATAGAAGGATCCAGTGGATGTAGAGACTTATACAGAAATATTATTTCGTAAGCATTAATTTTGGTAAAATTTATACAAGAAGTGTTCAAGGTGACTTTATATTTATCTTGAAAAATGTTTATTTATTTAGGAATATCTCCTTCAAAATAGTTCCCAGATATACTATACTTGGCAGCGGATTTTCCAATACTCGATGCACTTGTTATATACGCTTTTTGGTATAATCTTGAGCTCTTCGTCCTCAACGGAAGCAAAACGCTTTCCTTTCAGATTTGAGAGCACGGGGTCAACTCCGGTGAATACTATGGCTGAGGCATGATTACGGTGATTACGAATAAGCAACAATATGTGAACCGGTGCATTATAATGATGCAAAAGCTATGAATTGATTTTTTACAGATCAGAACATCATGATGATCATTCGATCATTTGGCAAGATCGCAGCACCATGCAATGCAAATCGAAGAAAACTGTGAGAAAAGCCTGGCATTTTTTGGTATTGGCAACTTCCTTTGAGATGATTGAGATTTTTTGGCCAAATTTTAACAAACTTCGTTGCCTCACAATTCATGCACAAAACATCCGAAGAAGTTTCATGGCAACTTCTTTAATGGTGATTCGAAAATTCTTCTTCATATTTTTCTTTAATGCTTAAAGTTTTAATCGGTTGTTGACGTATTGAGGCGTCTAGGGCGGGCATTGCCATTTATATTAATCATTTATAAACATCTTTTTTCTACTCAAAATAGACTTGCCAAATGCAAGAGTCAACCTTTTAAGTGCGCTGGTACACTTAATTTCAGATTGCACATATAATTTAGAACCGTTTCTTTGCTCCATTTTGTATCACCAAGCACCTTAAAACATGTCAAACCTTTATATCTGTCAAAAAAGAAAATTAAAAATGTGAAATTGGTTAATTATGCCAAGATTTATTGGAAAAATATGTAGCAAAAATTGGGTTTAAATGAAAAGTTAATTGATTTTTTTTTAGCACAACTCGTATATTGTAAAAGACGGATATATTTTAGGAAATATATTAAATTTTTTGCCAAATAGAATAATTATTAAATTTACATAACTTCGACCACTGACGAATTGTAATTTTATTAAATTTTTATATTAAAATTTCTTTAATATTCAAAATTTCAATATTTAAATGTAAATCATTCTAATCATTCTTTTTACTTTTTTATCTTTACAGGTAAACAAACCCGAAATTAAATACTATTAAATTGTATTAGGAAAAAAATTTCTTTTTGAAGGCAAAACCATTTTGTAAGTTCATTTTTATTTATTTATGAAAAACTAGCTTTTACTCTAAAGTTATAAACTAATTATTAGAATCAAGGCCTTTAACTAAATTTAATATTAAAAGATAATATTTTTTTAATTGATTTGATAAAATGACATTAAATGAACAATTTAACTAAAATCTCAGTAAATCATATCTCATGATGGAAAAGGGCTAATTTCAGAAAATCAATAATTAATTTAATTTGCCTTAAATGGTATTTTTAGATAATGTATGTATCTGAAATAAGTTGATCGAAAAAAATCAAGTTGCAAGCAATTGATTGAATCGTTTTGAAGTCAGATTGATGACTGCTCAGAGGGTTTTCCCTAGAAAAAAAGTCTTCAGAGTCTACCAGCTACAATCTTGCCCAAAACATTTTAAAAGGCGTGCGTATACCGAAAGAGTTGAAATCGGTTTGGCAGTCCCGGGTTTGAGAACTGAAATTATCTTATTTTAAAGTTTTGTCTAAGGTACTGGTTTGAAATATTGGAGTTAATCGTAATATTGAAGACCACGCGTGACAGAACTTGAGTTGTAAAAGTAATAATAAGGAATAATAAAATCAGACGGTTTGACGTAGTCTAACATGCAGCGACCCCACTCATCATGCATGATTCTCGAAAGGAATTCTTTCTCTGTGGTGACTCTGCGTTGTTGCGATGTGAGCGGAGTAATAGGGTGACTTACGAATCTTTCCCCGTTTTCGTCTCGGTCTCTATTTTTAATTCAGGCATCTTTTAGAAGACGCGGTTTGAGTGCTGTTGACTAATTTGATATCTTTGGAAAGTTTTTAGAGCAAGATTTCGTTTTATTTCGTTGCTGCTAGATTATTTGTAGATAAAGCACTTGCAAAAGTAACTAATTGCTTTGAAATGCGCAACCAATTTTAGAAATGTTTACCCGAGAACGCATCCGAACAAAGTTTTCCGAATTCATCTGCTATAAAGAGTTTTTCTAATACTTTTGTGTTGTGATTGGTAACAGAATAAATTTATTTATTTAATATTCAATAAAAAAATATTGTGCGCTGACCATAGTTTCACCTACAACACTTCATCCAGCCCTACTGCCTTGGAAAAGTCCACGAGGTTTTTAGGATTAAGTGCATATACCACCCCTCCTATCACTTGGTAAATGCCATTATATATGTTCCGGAGTTTCGTCATCTGCATGGTCCAGTCAGGAAGCCCGAAACTAATCCTAATGTTCCTGTAAATACCATTATAGATGTCCGATCTCTTATTGTAAGGGCCTAGCTATTTAGGCCCTGTACCGAAGGTACAAGAGTCTATTGGTTTTGTGCAAATGTATGTAACAGGTAGAAATAATGGTCGGAGACCCCCCAAAGTTACCCCCATTATGGTCAGGAGTGATAGAGGAGTCGATATAGCCATGTCCGTCTGTCCGTCCGTCCGTCTGTCCGTCTGTATGAACGAAAGGATCTCGGAAACGGTAATAGATAGAGACTTCGTGTTTTTTGCATTCGTCTAGGACTGCTCCGGAATTTCACAAGTTTATTTTGAAATTTTGCCCCTCCCCCCCGTTCCCCATAAAATCACCACCAAAAAAAAATATTTCTTCGGCTGAGTATGCCAGTAAAGAGATAAAGTCCCTCTTAATCAAAATCCAAAAAGTTCATCAAAATCAGATAATAAACAAGTAAGGAAATACAGTCGGGCGTAACCGACTGTAAGAGGCCCTGTACCAGTTCAGGTCGCCTAACAAACATATTAAATGTTTCCCGAGCTTATGACCAAACACATGACCACTTCTCACTGCGCGAATATGAATGAAAAGAAAAGGGGGGTTGTTCAAATTCAATTGCTTATAAAATCGCCATTTATTATCCGATTTTGATGAACTTTTTGGATTTTTGCTTAGAGAGACGTTATCTCTCAATTTTTTTTGTGCCGAAGAAATTTTCACCCTAAGGGGTGATTTTATGGGGAAGGGGGTCCCCCCAAAAATTTCAAAATAAACTTGTGAAATTCCGGAGCAATCCTAGTCGAATGCAAAAAACACGAAGTCTCTATCTATTACCGTTTCCGAGATCCTTTCGTTCATACAGACGGACAGACGGACGGACGGACAGACGGACATGGCTATATCGACTCCTCTTTCATTCCTGACCATAATGGTGGTAACTTTGGGGGGTCTCCGACCATTATTTCTACCTGTTACATACATTTGCACAAACCCAATAGGCTCTTGTACCTTCGGTACAGGGCCTAATAACGATTTTATAACCAATTGAAGTTGAAGTTGAATTGAAGTTTTCTTTTCATACATAAAAAAATGTTTTATAAGGCACTTATTTGTGCAGTAGGAAGTGGTCATAGGTTTGGTCATATGCTCGGGAAACATTTAATGTGTTTGTTAGGAGACCTGAACTGGTACAGGGCCTCTTACAGTCGGTTACGCCTGACTGTATTTTCTTACTTGTTTTTACTTTCTCTCTTGCTTTATTTTCTTTTTCTTTTACCAGGACTTCCATTGTACCTAGTCTGAGTTCGCAGAATGGTTCTGGACTTGTGAAGGGAGATGCTGCTCCTCTTCTTGCCAAGTCGTCTGCTTGCTCTTTCCGGGATATGCCCGCATGACTTACATGGTACCCATGATAGAGTAATCTTGATGAATCATCCTAGGTTGTTGAATTCACCTATGTATTCCATGGCCAGTTTAGAATTGAACACAGGTGAACCTTCTGCTCTAATATTCGACGGGCTATCGGAGAAAATGACGATCTTTTGGTGCTTGTACCTCCAATTTAAATTGAATTGGGCACATCTTTCTGTAGCACATATTTCAGCCCGGTGAATCTTTCTAGCGATTCAAAGCATTATGATGCTTTTATCAAGTATAGTCACAACTTTTTTTAAGTCTATATACTTCTTATATGTATATATACATCTTTTGTTAAATGCCCTTGCAACTTCCGTGTGAGATGTGTTGTCAAAGCCTTTTTTTATGTTCATAAAAGCACTAATGGCTGTCCTTTTGGCTTTTATTGCGTTCTGAATTGAGGTATTGAATTAGTATAGGACATTTTCAGTGGATCTGTCAGACCTATACGCATGTTGATTTCTATGAAGTGATTCATCCATCACGTATTTGGTACTGATGTAGCTATATACCATTTTCTCGAAAGCTTTTAACATGAATGATGTAAGACTTATTAGCCTAAAGTATTTATAGTAAAAGAGGTCTTTCCTACCCGCTTAAACACTAACTTTTGCTTTGTATATAAGCAGTGCCAGGCTACTTCTAAACATGTTCGTCATTGGGCCCATTAAAAGGTCTAGGTCTTCCTGTAGTGGTGCTGGAAATATTGGAATAATGTTGGAAAGAAACAATCTCAACCTATCTTCCGTGGAAATGTCTCTGGCCAGTTTTCAGTTTGCTCTTCTGGAGTAACATTGCTACAAGTATTCTAGTGTGCTTTCTTGCATGATACTAATACAGTCCGGAAAGTTAGTTTCAAGTATAAAGCATGCCTTCCCCTTCCCATCTTTCGTGAATGTGCCATTTGGATTTTTCAGACATAGTCCTGAAACTGTTTTAGTTTTGGAGAGAGCTCTAAATAATTAAGTTGTGGTATCTCTAATGTTAGTGCAAAATTGAGAGTTGACAGTAGTTTCGACTTGTTTGAGACTTATTATCGCTGTTCAAAATTGTTCTTTATTAATGTTACGGACGTTCTATTTGCTAACTGTACGTACTTTGTCCAGTCTGCTCTCGTAATAACATATTTGAGGCAACTGAATTACGAGTAGTTTGAGTAGCACTTGCATATGTCATAAGTTTGAAAAGCGCTATCAAACAGTTTGAATAGCGTTAATGTTTAGCAATTATAGATCAATATTAGATCACCATCAAAATATATATATTTCCGTTTAAATACCGCTTCTCTTCCTATTTAAAGCTGTTGCCATCCTACCACAATCCATTCTAAGTATTGACGCTTTATGGCTGCAAAGCCTGAATTCATTTTTTGAACAACCTTTAAAAGACTTTTTTTTTTTTGTTTTGCAATTGAAATGCAATCGTGTTGAGTTTTGAACATAAAAAGGCGCTTTTATTAATTTTGTGTGCAATTTCTATGTGCGAGGCTGTATATGAACATACTATATGGCACGTCATACATAAGTCCAATTCTATATATAGTTTTCTATCTCTGGGTGTTGCTTCATACCTACATGTGTGTGCCTATATACATATGTATGTGCAAGTATTTCCCACACTTTATATATTTCTATTCGAAAGCGCTTTACTTGAACGTCCACCGAAGTATGTATAAAAATAAAATGAAGAAGAAACCCGGTGCAGCGCATTGTTTGCATTGCAAGTTTTTCATATTTTCCATTTTCTCGTTTTTTTTTTTTTTTCGTATTTTTTTGGTGTTCTTGTATTTTTCGTGCAACACACATACACAAGCATACACACACACATTGCGATGCATACAGTATTGTTGTGTGGATAGGTCGTGGCTTTCGTATGTTTGCCATCATTCCTAGCCATTCCCCTAACCTTCTTCTACGCTTGCTACATGTTCCTTATCGCTCTTACTGTAAGCTCTTCGCTGTTAATGCGCTCCCACTCAAAATACACACATACAAACACACTCACACTTGCCCTCTCTCCTGTTGACTTGAACATTTTTGTGTGGTGCTTGCTAAGTGTTTAAATTTCTATTTGCTTTGTTGTGGATTTTCGTTACTTTTCGCCCATTTTTCTTTGCTTGTTTTTTGTTTCTTGCGTTTTTTTTCTTTTCTTTTCTTTTTCGGCCCACATTAAAGCCCTCTTTGTGTTTTGGTGTTGTTGTCGCTTTTTTACCTTTGCATTTTCATTTGTTTTTGCGTTCACATCTTACCACGCTTGTTTACGCTTTTACTCAACTCTATTTGCATTTGTATTTGTGTGCGTATTACTGCACATGAACTGAGCTGACGTGCGTATAGTGTATTGTGTGTGTGTGTGTAGTATTTCATTTTGTTGGTGTTTGTGAGCGCCTTAAGTTGAGCGAAAGCTTTTGGAGTAGAGAAAAAAAATTGTTTACTCTATTGCAAATTTAGGGTGACCAGCTACGCTAATTTCTAAACTAAACTAATTGTAATTAGATAAAAAGAAAAAAAATCATTTATAAACAAGCAAAATAAATTTTTTTTTTACCAGATTTCGGTTAATGTTTCTATATCATGTATATTTCTTGCTCTGTAACCTACATGGCTTGATTTTAATATATTAAATATCCTAACATGCATCTTAATGTACGTGTGCTATATATATATACACCCTGCCAAGAAAGTATCGGTACCTGCCTAGCTACTATCTCCCGGGTAGCTGTCACAGAATTAAACAAATTACGTTGATCAATATTTTCAAACATTATAAAAAATATCCAAGTCGCTGTAAACTAATTGACAGATCGCGCTAAAAATTGGCATCATAAGTAGAGACAGTATTACCAACCTGCCTAACTACTATCCAGAAGATTAAAATTCATTTAATCAGTGATACTTTGTTGACAGTGTGTATGCATATGACATTTCTGTACAAAAACTAAAAAGGGATTTAACTTCAAAGAACATTCAATGAATGGCAGTTGCATAAAAATTAATCCGATGCATATTTTAAGTTCATTTCGCATTCATTATATTTTCTATCTTTAGTGAATAGAACCTGCATGGTGTGTGCGCTGTAATATAAGAAGGATTAAAAGTTGCGGAGGATTTTTTTTTAATACCTACTTGTTGCAGCTTTGTTGTTTCTTTTTTCAACTCAGATTAGTCTCCTATATATACCATGCATCGGTAGGGTGAAAGGGTATATTAAGTTCGTGCAAATCAATGTAACAGGCAAAAGCAAGCAAAGCAAGCCACATCTTTATACATACACGTATATATAACACTTATACGCGGTTCTAAGCAGTTGGACCGATTTTGTTTAAATTTTTTTTTGAGTGTATTTGGATGCTTTAAAAGTTCCATATGAATTATTTAAAAAAATTTTTTTGAACTGCTGAATTTATTTAAGTATTTTATTTTTAAATATTTGTAAAAGCCCATAAATGGTTTATAGGCAAAGAAAAATTGAATAACTGAAAAGTTCGAGGCAAACTGAAAAAAATGTATGGACATTTATATGAACTCAAGCACATTGAATCACAATTCGCAAAATATGCGTAGTTATTATGTACCGAGGGTAGAAGAGGTTTTGTGCAAATGTATTTAACAGGTAGAAATAATGGTCGGAGACCCCCCAAATTAACCCCACTTTCTGTCCGTCCGTATGAACGAAAGAATCTCCGAAACGGTAATAGATGGAGACTTCGTTCTTTTTTGCATTCGATTAGGACTTTAACGGAAATTTTCTCCCCCCTTTCCCAAAAATCCCCATTAAGGGTAAAAATTTCTTTGGCACAAAAAAAAATTTTAAGCCAAAATATAAAATTTTGATCAGCTTGAAAAGACGAGACATTACTTACATGTCCGTCTCTCCATCTATGTGATTGTCCATATGAACAACAATAACTTGGAGACTACTACGTATAGAGCTTTTAAATTTGAATAATTATATGCTCCTATTTCTTCATCAGATATTTAGTATACATTCTAACCCTACTCCTTAAGTGAGAGTTGACACTTATCATACAAATCTAACCTTCCTTAGAGGTTTTCTTATATAGGTTTATATTGGATCACTAGAAAGGATAGCCTCCATACATATCTGTCACTCCTTTCTGTGTTTTTGTATGGAAAACTGTGTTGTTGTTGTTGTTGTTTTTAATGCAGCTAAAATATTGTATTAGGGTCTAAATCGGCCTACTAAATGAGGTGGCCTCCTTTAAAAATTTAAGTCGATGTAGACATGTTCGCCTGTCTTCCTATGAACAACAAGATCTTTGAGACTTAGCTCTCGTACAAATATGTCTCTTATTTACGGTTTAGTAAAAAATATTTTGGCGTGCTTGAGTTTAGCTGGAGACGTCGAATTGTTTTATGTTTCACTAAAACTAATAAAATATCCCACATGGATCCATAAAGGAATACATACCCTACACAATTTTAAGGCTCAATGAGGTTACAAGGTATCTCGAGATCAAATTGTCTGCAGCGTTATTTTTTATTTTTATAAATCTATTTATTTATTTCCAATCTATTAATAAATTAGTTTAGTGTCTTATTTGGCGGAGGTATTTTAGATTAATTAAATTTAATAACATGAAGTAATTTCTGAATGGTAGGTACAACACATGGAGTATATTTCGCATGTTTATTTCACAAATTCGTTCCAAAAACTAATTGCAAAAGGGTTTATGTGACTACTTTGATTTATTACTTAAACTTTGATGATATATACTTAGTTGAGTAGCTTGTTATTTCATCTACTACCATTGGGATATGTAAACCTCTTTGAAGGTGTTTGTTCTCAATATATTTTATTGAAGTTTGATTAAATTCAATCGTTAATATTCGAATTGTAGGATGTTCCCTACAACAGTATTCCGTAATTCGAAATTGGTTGTCCCACGAAGAAGTTCCTTCTTTGTAATTATGTTCGAAGAAAGCGGAACTGTGCGCATGATAATACCCTATGTACCATCAATGGCTTCTTTCACATCAAGGAATATAGCCAAACAACATTGTTTCTCTTCAACGATTCTGTGAACCTGCTTTGGAGTTCCGTGTCTTTGTCGAAATCACTGATTGATGGTCGGAGAGGATATCGCTTTTTAGTGCGAAGATAATTTCATCGAACCCAGCAGATTGATGGGGCAGATTGATAGGGCGATAGAATGACAATTCGTTCTCGGGCTTGCCAGGCTTTGGAATTAAATTAAAATTAAATTAATTAAAATTACCTCCACGCACATCCACTGGCTAGGGAAGTGGCCAAGCCTGTAAAATACGTTAAAATTTTTCCACTATCAGTTGTAGACATTTTTCGGGAAGTGTTTTAATTGTTGCTATGTCGATTTGTATCCAGAAGATTTTTTCGTTTTTAGAAGTCTTATTTCGTTTGTAAGCTTTTCCAATTGTGACTGTAAGGTGCTTTGACCACTCTGTCTACCTCTATTATGTGTGTACTGCCATAAAGCACGAACGGTGTGAATTATTCCTGAATATGTGCACGGATTGAGTCAGCTTTATCTTGATTGCTGTGACACTACTCCTTATTTGGCGATTTAATGAGAACTAAACGTCGAGCTTGACTTTTTAAATATTTTGTAGCTCTCCATAAATTGCATAGGGTCCATTATGCTCTGCATTAATCTTGTACTCTATAATCGCATCATTTTTAAAGTCATGTAGTCACTTTTTGAATTTTTTTTGAAACTCTATTAAAAATGGTCTTCGCTGCAGGGTATTGAAATTGTTGCCAGATCTAATCATCTAAAACGTCCAAGCATTTTTTTCTCATTATCAAGTTCATGAATTTTTCTAAAATATATCGAATAGTTGCGGTATGAAGATGGATTGTTTGATATTTTTACAGGATTTGCGATGAAGCAGCTTTATGAATTTATCGGCTTAACTATTCGACCGTATTGTCAACAACTATTATGGAATTTCTTTCTACATTAGGGTCTACTAGACCATCTAACCAGCATTGGAATAGTTACCAGTTTGAATTCTTGTCTGGAACATTGATTTCGATGACAATTGCGGAATGATCGGAAAATAATGATAATGAAAATAATTGAATTCGCGGCAGATGGCGATATCTAGTATATTCGGTTGACGATTTTGGTAAGTCGGTCAGTATTGAGCTTCCTGAAGTTAGAATTGAGAAAATATTTGATTGGATGCACTTCAGCAGACAAGCCAAGAGTACTCGGGCTTGTCGGTTCTAGCTCCCCATCAGTGATGCTTCGCGTTAAGATCACCACCGATGAGAAAATAGTTTCTCACTACATCAAATATGGATTGATACACACTTTGAGTGACCTAACTGTAAAAGTAACTGCATGTAGTTCTACGATGCTATTTTGCGCTCAGAGATGTGGGCTCCGATAATGATATCACTTTCACCGTTGGCTGTCTAAAGGTATTTTTTTCATCCGAAATGTACCACTTATCATTCTACTCCTTGAATGGTGTTTTTTTTTATAATTGAATGCTTGAGATACTTTGTTGCTCACCATAATTTGTACTTATTTTTTTTTTTCCAGATTCAACAGATAATTCTGTCAGTTTTGAACTCGTATAAGTTTTCTTAGTACCAATCAATGCAAGCAGTCTAAACTTAGGTCATCTCAACTGATAATGTCTAAATATTTTGAAGAACTGCATATACCTATGATAAAATCCATTAGATTTGGAATATGATCTATTGTAGAGGCTATAGATAAAACAGATGCAATTTATTCTGCAATGCATTTATTTGATTTTCAGCCTTTTTGTGTATCTAGCTTTGCATTGAAGGCGCCTCTACATATAAATATCCGTGTGACCGGAAATTAAATTATATCTGACTGTCTTTCTCAGTATCCTTTGTTGTGTTCGTATTGCAGGCATTTGTAACATCGGCTTTGGTTTCCAATTCATTATTTTATTTTGCTTCTCATCTAATTGTAAGTTGGATTCAATGAACGCTGCAAAACGGGTGCTGCATTTCGGCTCATCAGTTTAATTTGTTATTCTTGGTTTTTTCCTTTTTTTGTTTTATAATTTTTTTGACATTTTTGTGCAGAAAAATCTTGCCAGTCAATCCAGTTAGTCGAACCACTAGAAGGGGTACTCTCTATACAAATCTGTCCCTCCTTGATGGAATTTTGTTGATGTTAGTTCAGCTACAAACTCTCAAATTTAGTTACTGTTATATTTAATTTAATAAAATATCCCACACAGATGCAGATACGAATGTCCTACTCTAGTGTTGCAGAATTAGAATTTTTGTAATTAAGATAGCATGTAAATCATAAACCATCACACTGGACAGTTGCACTACCGATGCCACTCATTTTTATATAAAAACACAAAATATTTATAATAAAAATGTCAAACTTAAGTGAATCACTCACCCAGTATTTCCTATTCAAGGTTTTTTTGCTGAATCAAACTTGAAGTATTAATACATATTCATATTATTTTGTACGATGACTTTTGATTTCTTGACTGACTTCGCAGTAATTTGCATGAGTCTTGATTATACAAACACACACGCAGTGATTATATTGTAGCACTGCATATTAACTCGTTTCTTTTTATGTCTCAGTGAGTCATATTCTAAACACAACAGAAATGATTCTTTGATATTTTTGTGAATGAATGAATAAATGTTTGTTTTATGCAACGTTTCGAATTGACTTGTACGTGGCATAAATTAATTTAATTCGAAAATTTGATACAAGATGACTGATTAGAAATATAATATTAAAACATTATTACAAACCAATATTCATTTCGAGCCTCACACTATAATAGGACTATAGCACAATGCAGTATTTGTCAAATGTAAGGACACAGCAGTAATTACTGCACTAGAGATCCTGTTTGCATAAAATGCGCAGGAAAAATTAAACAATGAACTACACTAAAGCTGCTGACAAATCAACAATTAAATTACAAAGGCTGCGTAATTTATTAAAAAATTAAATTTCAACGCTTTCCGGCGCTTTGAAAAAAAATTTGCCTAAAGTAAACTCATGCTCAGATGACTAAAACTGAGCTTGAACTCCATCGCAGCGCTCTACACAAGTTTAAGCTATGCTCAAGCGGACGCGTCTGTGTTACTGGACGTCCTTCCTCGATTGACCTACGTTGTTCAAGCGACATGGTTGATCTAAAAAATATGATGAAGCAATTGGCCAACAACGTGACTGTAATAAAAATTTTAGTATAAAAACTAGACAGTAAAAATAAAAACTCAGATAGAGAAAAATTAGAACAAAAAAAAAAAGGCCATAATGCTAATCCGAATCTGGTGTCAGAATTCATAAGTTGGTCTGTTTTTTCTTTCTAAACTCAAAAAACTTAGTTTTTCGGTACATTTAGTGAGATAATAGAAAAACGTGAGCTTGTTTCGAAATTTTGACCGAGGACTACGATTTAAAACTTGAATTTACATAGCAATTAAATAGATTCTTAAAATTCAAAATCTTAAGTCCAATATTGCGAACCGAAAATGGCGGAAAATTTAAAAATTGATCCAATTTGATCGAAATTTTTTTTTCGGGTTTTTTTGGATCGACTTATGTTACGACTCTGGTGTCAGCATTTTTAGGCCCTGTACCGAAGGTACAAGAGCCTATTGGTTTTGTGCAAATGTATGTAACAGGTAGAAGGAATGGTCGGAGACCCCCAAAAGTTACCCCCATTATGGTCAGGAGTGATAGAGGAGTCGATATAGCCATGTCCGTCTGTCCGTCCGTATGAGCGAAAGGATCTCGGAATCGTTCATACCGATCTCGTTCTTTTTGCATTCGACTTCTCCGGAATTTTACGAGTTTATTTTAAAATTTTGCAATTACACTCCACTCCCCTTTCCTCAGAAAATCCCCATCAAGGATAAAAATTTCTTCGGCACAAATAAAATGAAGTATACCAGTATAGAGATAACTTTCCTCTAAGCCAAAATCTCTTCATCAAAATCGGTTTTATAAGCAATTGAATTTGAACGTTTCGATTTTATAAGCAATTGAATTTGAACGACATATGATACTTCCGTCCTCCCTTTTCTTTTCATACATAAAAAATGATTTATAAGGGACTTATTCGTGCAGTGAGAAGTTAAAGGAGCAAAATACTTTTCATCAGAACCATTTTTTTTTTATAAATTTCCTACCTTTTTTGTTTTGCACTGCTTGGTCAAACAATTGTGTTTGTTAGGCGCCCTGTACTGGTACAGGGCCTCTTACAGTCAGTTATGCCCGACTGTAATTTTCTTTATTGTTTGTTGTTATTTATTCCTTGCAAATTTGTCATACAAAATAACAGTCTTCTCGCTTTTGAGGTTTCATCCACACAGAAATCTTAAGAATTTTTTTTCTCATTTATCGATCTTCGTAAAATTAAATTCCAAGAGCTACAAATTGTTTCATCGCAATCACATCCTTCGTTCTCAATTTCAAAACCAAAGCATTGTTGATAAAAATTTCTAACATTTAGATTTATTTTAGATTAGATTTTTATTTTTCTTCGGTTTCTTTGCACCTTAAATAGGCTACACACGTAGTAAAAGTCCTTTTTTTCGCTTATCTCAGGTATGACTTGATAGCTTGGTTAGACCAGAAGCTATCTTTCGTGAACGAAGTTTCCTTGTAACATTAGATTCTACAGTAGCCAAGTTTTGCACTACTAAAGAACCACGGTTGCATGATGACGACGGCTGCTTTCCCATCCTGACCCGTTGCCGATATTGGAAATTTCGGCAGAAATGTTTTCCTGATATGTACTTGAAATATACAGTCACCTGGTTACAAAAGGAATGTCAAATATATATATTTTAAATGTCGGATACATAAGATTATTCATTTTTCCGAGTCATATGAGACAACGTAGATTGTCAGTGTTCGTAATTCTTGACTTGAAAAGCCCATCCATTTGCAACAGACCATTCCTTACCCCACAAACAGCAACGTAATATGAGGAAATGTAAAAACGTTTTCTTATTTTATTTCACTTTTTTGCCTCTAAATATCGATGGAGATCAGTTACTATTTCTATTCCAATTTTTTTTTGTAAGATTGAATAAAAGTTTAATTATATTCCTTTCACACATATAAAAAGACAGACAGACAGACATGGATCGACTTTTCTTGCTGCGCTGGTCAAAAATGTGTATCCTTCATGTGGATTCTGACATTACTATTTTTGTGTCAAAATTTATTAAAATGTTTTATACCCTGTATCCGTAGGGTAAAAGGGTATATTATGTTTGTGCAAATGTATGTAACAGATAGAAGAAGGTAAGACAGACCCTATGAAGTTTTGTATATATATATTATTGATAAGCGTCCAAGGTAGAGTCGAGACAGACATATCCGTCTGCTCGTTTGTTTGGACAGTATTACCCCTTCTGTGAATACTTTTTGTAGGTCCGATACGGTAACGATGTAATTCCCATTGATAAACTGTAAAGTGTTTGATCAAGAAAGCCATCGACTGAAACAATTTTGTCTTTGCCATTTATTCTGGCGTTGAAGACTCGATCATTTTTATTTCGTACACCCTCACGGTAGTTCAAAAAAGTTAAAAAAAATTGTTTGGAAATCGAATATTCGCAGGCTAGAATGTTTCTACATTATATATAAACGTTGCCTTTAAGCTTCCTTTAATGCTTTTTCTAAATATCTTCCAAAATTCTGGAGAAGCTTTTGGGAGTCCTGATAGGATAAGATTCTACCTTCAATTCCTTCGATGGCTTCGTTGTGTTTTTTTTTTTTGGAAATGAGGTGTTCTCCCAAACGAGTTTAGTTCAGTGATATGCTTTGTCAATTTGATTAATACTATCGTAGGAACTACTTATGTTTGGTGCAAGTTTTCGCTTAATAAACGATAAATAGCAACTCCAGTTTACATGGTTATATTACAATATTAAATCTTTATTAATTCGAAATTGGCCAATGCCAACTATAAGAAGATGCTCCAAGGATAAACTGTTAAGCGTTATTGTGCTATTAAACTTATCCGGCACATTAGCTCAGAGGAACATTTAAACAGAAGGTTGGAGTTTAATCCTTGCGGAGATGTAGTTAAGACTATTACTGACTCTTTGTGATAAATTGTATATGTTTATACTTTTAAGGTCTGCCACGCCTCCTTGAACATCCAGGTTGCGGTATACATAACTACTTGAACGTTTCTTATAAATTTGTATCAAAAGTTCGGTTTTATGCAAGTAAGCGTACCACATTGTCTTTTAAAAGTAAAGAAGCAACAATACAAATTATTTGATTGTATTCTCACTTAATGTTTGAGTTATAATACGACGTAACAATGAACTGCAAACAGATAATTAAACCAGGATTACTCAAGCTTTGTTTCCAACAAACTTTTCAGAGTCCATACAATTCACTTGTAAGCAGTATCAATGTCAGACTATTCTATGAAATGTTAAAATTAATGGAGCAAAATATTAATTTATTTGAGTATTGTCAGCTCGAACTAAATTCCAACAATATTTCTTCAAAGAGCTTCAGCGGAATCTTCATTAGTAGTGAGTGAGCCTAAGTTTAAAATAGTTCAGCACTTACAAATAACCTTTAATTAATGTAGAAGTACTTAAGCAAATACCTAGAAAATAAGAAGTAAAAAACTTGTGCGGAACGAAAAAGAAAGGCAACCAACTATTTTCTAGTTGGTAATTAACGCTAAAAGCAGTTTCAAACAACAATAAACAGCCCAAGGATGTGGTAAAAGAACTAGAACTACTATGTAGCAGCAGCAGCGTCATCTAACGATGTCGACGACAATGAGAACGAGGACAACAAATAGCAGCGCGATTTGTGTCAAGGTTCAATGTGAAAAACGTATTTATCTCTTTTTGCTTGGCTTGGTTTGGCTTGACTTGGTCTGGTTTGGCTTAGCTGGTGCGCTTGAACGCCTCCGCTTTGACTGACTGCTGCTTTGCTGTGGCTATGGCTGTGATTTGCCTACCACAAAATGTCAACTAAATCAATTAGGTGTGTTGTCAGTGGGGGTGGGCGAAAAGAAAGACAAATGAATGTGTAGTAATGGAAAATCTGTGTGAAAATATTTCATTAGTTTGTCAATGAAAATCACTTAAAAAGCAATTTAAGTGCGTGCGCCTGTTGGATAGGCAACACAAATTTTGTACTACAAAGCAGCATCGCATGGCAGACGCGCGCACACTCAACTTTGAACTTTAATCAGATTATAGTAAAAGTACAAACACACACACACACAAACATGCACATACGTGTGTATTCAATTTCATTGCCCACACAGAGTGCCACAAAAAAAAAAAAACCAAAACCAGCAAATATCTTTATGCATAATTTATTTGAAAGTTGTTGAAGAAATAGTAGCAGATGAGCTGTGGATATAAATACAAGTCATAGTAGCAATTTGCTCGGACCGCAGCCGAGCTTTAGACAGAAAAAGATACACATACAAATGTATGACATGCGAGTAAAAGATTGCCTGGCGCTTCATTTAGCAATAAACTATAAAAAAAAAAAACTTTTTCTTTTTTTTTTGTTTGTTTGCTTTTTATAGCTTTACACGCCATTTTTTCTGGCATTTGCAATGAACAAAATGAAGAAATCAAAAGGAAAAAAAAAACGCATAAAAATGAGATGAAAAAAAAAAAAATAGAATAAAACACACAGGACTTTTGTGCGGATTTGAATTTCATTCGTATTTTCATTTCAATTCACTTAATGTCCTCCTCCTCCTCCTCCCACACTGGCACTTGCGCTGCTGTAGGAGTATTCATTATGCTACTCTCACTACGTCTGTCTATAATGCTTTACCTCGCTTTCTCTCTTACTCTCTCTGCTACTTCCGGCGCTTTGCTTTGCGCTTATCGCGTTTGCTGCGCTTGACAAATTCAGTGACAAAATTTTTCCTCTCCGGAAGTTTGTTATTAGCCGCGCGCTTCCGTTTCATTGAATGCCGCTTGGCGTACGTACGAGCGGAAGAGAAGTCAGTTTCTCTCTCACACTCGCATATGGCACAGCAATGAGTAATGAGCTTTAGTTTAGGCACAAACACACACACACACACACATACACAGGAAAAATATGTTCCATTTTTTTTTCTTTCGTTTGGCGCCTTCTGCCATTTTTGTTCGTGTTACACATTGTTGCGATGCGATGTTCTTCATTGCGCATGTTATCCGGTCATCCAGTCAGCCGTGCATCATTTATCCGCCATTCATTACGTATACGCCGACCGTAGTTTTCTATGTTTTGACTTGACCATTCGTCTCGGTTGCTCGTTGGCTCTTTGTCTTCGTTTGCCTGGCAGCATCTTCATTCAATTTCATTGCATTGGCTACGTATCCGGCTTTAGTTGCACGATGGCTCCTGACTGCCGTTTTGGCAGCGCACGCTTACATTTTATTTTTAATGTATATATCACGCTTTCACACTCACACACACACACTCACGCATCCGTTTAGTTCGTTCTTGACATGCTGCGATGCTATTGCAACGCGCAGTGTCGCCTGTCGTTGTCCTAGATCTGCGTAAAACTCATTTAAAATTTAATGAGTTTGTCATAAAAACGTAGCATGTCGCAGCTTCAACGTCATCATCATCGTCCTTTACTACGTTCATTTAGTTCATTTCATTTTCTTTCATGCATTTTACACATACTACTTAGTATTGAAGTAGTGGGGTCTTATCTGTTTATCGGAAAGTTTGAAATGTTTGAAACTAAGAAACACATTCAATCAAATTTTTGTTCCAACTGCCTTTAATCGTTCAAATCTGCAGTAGCTCTCATTATTATTTTACTCTGAACTATAGATAAAGGATCTATCTACAGCACAGATATATTATATTAATTATCAATCTGACAATTTCTGCATGCTTTTCGCCATACAGTAGAAGCGGAATAGTCAGCATTTTATGAATTTTTAATTTCGTTATTTGAAGGATGGATCGCATCTTTTTTGTGATCTTGAGTCGCAAAGAAATTTAATATGTGGACAGAGAAATCTGTTTACTTTCAGCTAATTTAAAAGTTCAGAGATACCTTTTACTTCAGAACACTAAATAATAATAATAATAGAGGTTGAGAAAAGTTAAGGTTGAATAGGTAAACAAATTTTGTACCATTCGGTTTAACATGCCCTGAAGATCAACTGGTAAGACTGGTAAGGGAAGCGATGAAAATTACTTTCTTTCAATGGCTTTAGTAATATTCCACAAAAGGTTTAGAATATTTCTCTAGTGATTGAAGTTTATTGTTCCATTAAAAGTTGTTGTAATTAAAAATTGCGATTTTTGTAATTAAGTAGATTCTTCTTTCTTGCCTTAATTATTGGAAGTGTGGCTCTAATCCATTGCCTGCGAACAATATTTCTAGTTTTAGAAAGTTCTCTGATGCGATTGGGAATTAAAGGTGAACTCGTTTTTGCTCGTTTTTGTGTGGAATAGTTTGATGACAACAGGTAAATGGTCAGATAATATATCATTGATTGCAACTGAGTTGTTGAAAAGCCTGGATACATTAGGTGTGTATAAATCTCAAGTAGAAGGCTTAGAATTTATATATGTCGAAATATAAGTGTGGTCGATAGGATGTAAAACATTAAAATTTCCTCAATGATGAGGAGTCATTAAGTAGCTCTGGCGCAGTTCCAAGCTCCACAAATTGAAGTCACCAGCAATTAAAAAGTTTTCGATTTATAAACGTCTTTCATACGACTAACTGCAGGATGTTATAAGTCAAATGTAACCGGAAAAATATACTGAATGTATTGACCAATGACCATACATGACCACTTGGACCATACATATTCCATTAAATGAGTTTTTATGCTAGGAATTTGTTTATGAATGACGTTGTTGTGTAGAACAATTGCAACACCACCTCCTTTTTTTCATGTTTATTGCGCTTGCATATAGTGTAATTAGGTATAAATGGGCGGTTATACTGTGTGAGCCAAGGTTCATTAGACAAGACGATGTAAACTTGTTCTGGTGTGGAGAAAGTGGAAGATGCACCACGGTCCTTTTGTTGAAGAAGTCAATAAAATCAAGGAAGTGATCGAGATCGACCGCCATAGTAGCAGCCGTAGCATTGCCCGGGAGCTTTGCCACACGAATTGACATCAAAAAACATCATGGACCGAATTTCCATTTGCGAATCGCTGCTGAATCGCAACAAAATCGACCCGTTTCTGAAGCGAATGGTTACTAATGGCGATAAAACGTGAAGCGCAAACGGTCATGGGTGAAGGGTGGTGAAGCGGCTCTAGCTGTTGCCAAACCCGGATTGACGTTCATGAAGGTTTTACTGTGTGTTTGGTGAGATTGGCAGTGAATCATCTACTATGAGCTGCTCCTCTATGGCCAAACGCTCAATTTGGTCCTCTACTGTAAACAACTGGACTTGGCCAATAGGAGAGGAATAGTGTTCCATGAGGATAACGCCAGACCACACACTTCGATAGTGATGCGCCAGAAGTTCCGGGAGTTCGGAGTCCGGTCATGGCACCATCGGGTTACCAACTCTTCCTGTCAATGTCGAACGATTTTGCTGATGAGAAATTGGCATCAAAAGAGGCTTGCGAAAATTGACTGTCCCACTTTTTTATCAATAGGAAAGGAAGCTTCTATGAGCGGGGCAAAATGAAGTTAGGATTTCGTTGGCAACAAGTTGTCGAAAAAAACGGCGCTTATTTGAACTAAATCCGATAATTTTAAGCAATTTAATAAAGATTTGAAATAGAAGCGAAAATACGAACGAATTTTTGTTCCAACCAATTCTGCGACAGAGTCGGTGTGTGTAAAACACGTCTTAGCAATAGTCCTATAGCAGTTGCTGAATATAAGTACTGTTGTTGGCGAAGTACACAGCAAAAAGCAGCAGTTGGGGGTCGTTCCTAGTTATATTTCTATGGTTGTTACGTCTAGACATTGAAGATTCATCAACACAGATTTTACTTCATCATTATACGAGTATATACGAGTATAGCAGTGTAGGCGAAATTCTTACATTTGAATTTTGTAAGTGCATCGGTCTTGCTAATTTAATGAATATTTTAATTCCAATTGATATTAATTTTAATAAAATCAACCGTAATTTGAATCCTACGAGAACATCGATGGCAGGTGAATGGGTACGGCCAGACTGTGCCGTAAGAAGCTAAATTTTGATTGTCTTAAACAGTTTATCAGTAAAAGAAGATCCGTTGTCCTGTTTTTAGCACAATGTACCGTTTATCACAAAGAGATTAGATACTCGAATAAATATTCGAATAAATATTCGTAAGACAACCGACCAGCTTGAGCGTTAACCTGAGATATTATAGATCATGATTATTTAAGTCTTATTATATCTCTTATTAATTATTAAAAATATATTTGGGATATCTAAAATTCTTAAAACTAAATTATTGTCTTCTAAATATAAAGCTTGATACTATGAACAAACTATAGATCTTTCCCTAAAAACGCATATATCATGTCCAATAAAAGACATCGTAAGTTCTTTATAGGTCTCCGCATTTGACAATTATTCTAAGCGATTCGCACTAATAATGCTGAGGAAATCCAAATTATATAGCAAAAGTTCAGACGGACTTTAGGGTTGTGACTACTTTTTGTTCGCATCTATTTTTAACTGTTTTACTTTCGCTTCGATGTGCAGCTTTTAAATATGTTGGTGGTCAGGCTGAATTCCAAAATATTTCACTGATTCGGTTTTGGTGATATCAGAATCTTTCAACCTTAGAAGCGCTCTGCCTGCTTACTCTCCTCAATGCGAATGTGATGGGTGCTAATTTTTGTGAGTTTGAGAAGAGTTTTTGTATGAAAAATGTTGTAAAACTAACATGTAACATATCGTCGTTAGGAAAAGAGTATATAACTCGTATAACTTCACCGTGGTGTCCTGAAATTTACTACTATTATCGTGTTCACTTGCACACACTGTTTGCTCATTTTAGTTTGGTGTCACTTTTCGTTTACTTTGGCAAATGTTTAATTAAAGAAAGGACATACGATACTCACAATTTTTCCTACTGCTTTTTCTTGATTCTTAATTCTCAGGAGGAATGGTCAATGTAAATCGTAATAGAATAATACTTTATTGAATTTCGAGAGAATGTATATGATTATTTTTACTATGACTATTATATACACATGGAATGTTTTTGATAAATTCGAACGATCTTGTGTTTCACTGCCAGCCGAAGTTAACTCTACTGTGGCAACTGCTTGAAAGGTTATCAAGGAGGAACAATAAATGAATAAGAATTTTGTACCGATTAATTGACATCGTCGTTGCCAGGTATTTGGCATTTAACGTATGCAGTTTCTGATACAAAATCAATAATTCAATATCATATATCAAAAGTGCTTCGATTTTATACCGCGTCATTATGGTTGGCTGTCGAAGGATGATTTGAGCACTGCCTATTCATGGGTACGATTCAAAAACTGCAAGCAAGAAATCCTGTGTCTGTTTGTTGCCCTATAGCTTGTTCATTGGTGAGCATCCCCTTCGAATGAGAACACAGGCTGGTGTTAAATGGTGTTGTAACCAAACATGTTCAACTATATCCGTCTGTGATACTAATTAAAAATAATTGGCTAAGGGTGAGTACTACTGTATGTCAGTGGATGCTCATCTTAATGATATCCCTGGTAGCATTCGGATGTATCAAATTTTCTTTTACAAAGTCGGCAGTACTCAACTCGGCACATTTTTCATTATGGATACGATGGCTCTCGTTAGTGCGCTCTATGCTATAGTCAGATGATTAGTGTTCAAATTTTATCTATAAAAATTAGATTCATTTGCTTTCCATGCCATGCTTTATTTAGTCTTAATTAACCTTGCGATGTGTCTTTTTAAGTTTGTAAATGTGAAAAAAGTAATAAAGGGTATCATATAGTCGCCTAATTCCATGCTTATACTTTCTTTTGCAAACTTTTCAGTGCGCTGCTGATTGCTTCAATATCAATGCATAGTTTAGTAATTGTTTAGCTGTCACTATCATGTTTACAACTATGCATTTACTTGCTACAACTACTCGTATTACTCGCAACACGACAGCTCCTACTCCGCATGTTCTACACTACTCGGTACTTCTTAATTTTATGCTTTTCCATTCACTTGAGTTGAAGGCTGCCTGATCTCCCGTTTGGTAGTGACGGCAGCAGCGAACGCAGTGGTTTATGTTTTTATTGCTCTTGTTGCGGTTTAAACTGACCCACATTTGTGCCAGTGTCGATAAATGCCACAAACACGCATACGTGTACACAGGCAAACAAACAGACAGACAGACAGAAAGACACACAGTCAGACAGACGCTTAAGGACTCGTACAACATTCGTGTGTGTGTGTGTGTAATATGCATTTGCCTTTGTTCGTCTGTTTGTCTGCCTGGCGATCTGTCCATTCATCTGTCTGTCCGCCTGTCTTTGTATTGCTTTGACTTTATGAATGTATTTCGTTGCCTACCTCGAGGCGTCTCGCATACCTTCTTTATTTCGTCATACGAATACGAGTACATGTCACAAATGCCTCTTTTATTCGCCTGATGTCCTTTATGTATTTAGTTTTTCAGCGTCTCGTTTATTATTTGTAATGCGTTTTTAATGATAATTTTTATCTGTTTATGTCATCTCACACTCGCTCGCTCCCTCCCTCTATATCATACAAAATTATTCATAATTGTCCTTCTCGTTGATTTGAATTGCTTGATAGAAAAGCAGTTTTTTTATTTATATATTTTTTTTTTTTATTTTGCAATCTGTTGAGTACTTTTTTGTTTTTGAACTAAATGAAATGAATAGATTGGCCGGGTTTATTTCATGCTTTGTGTTGTTCTTTTGCCTCAGTTTGAGTTGGGTTTGCGCTTTGGAAATGACACAATAAACTTTATACATATGAAACGCATATGTTGCGACATGGCTGACAAGGATTGACGTTTCTCTTCGTATTTATTATTAAAGAATGAAAGGAATGTTTTATTTTCGTTTATAAAAGTTTACTTTTTTAATCTTTTAATTTGACTTTAATGATTTAATATATGGAAAATGTATTTCTATTATTGGCTTCAGATATGTCATTGCTGTGACTTAGTGGTTTTTTGTCCGAACTTGAATTTTTATTTATACTATTTTTTACGCACCGTTTATCCTTGATAGTTACCACTATAAATGTTGGCTTTGATTACATGTTTATTTAAAGACTTCGTCTGTAGCTAAGTGTCATTGCATAGTTTCGGAGGGTTGATACTGTTCAATGAATTAGTTGGAACACCAACTATGAGGTACAATATGTGAGGCTGTACTCAAGCTAATTGTAGGTTGTTAAGGAATTGACTTGCAGTACAGTGCCTATGAATTCATGATTAACATAAGCAATGCTCAACATTTTAAGCAAAAAGATGTTCATCGTATCTGGCAGTAAGGACTGCTCTTTCTCGCAGCCACGATGCGGGTCACGACAGAGTTTGTCATATTATTTAACATTAATATTTAACGCAATGTTGAGGATGCAGCATTTCCCTGGCAAGTGGAAATAGCGAGGATCACTATGATCCATAAGCCTAGTAAGCCTGAAGATATTGCTAGCTCATATCGTCCTATAAGCCTTTTACCTTCACTGTCGAAGGTTTGGGAAAAAATTTTTGCGACGCGGGTAACAGAGCTGGGAGTCTACCAACGGGCTATACCTGAGCACCAATTTGGTTTTCGGCGTGGTCACGGTATCGTTGAGCAAGCTCACAGGCGTTTGATGAAAAGGAGTACTGCAATGGAGTTTTGTGTACGTGCAAGAAGCCTTTGACCGAGTATTCTTCGATCCCCTTTTTTATGATGCAGGGAAGTGCATAAATGTGTGTTTCACACTTAGATCAACATCGCCCTTGATCAGGCAAACGACGTCAAGTACCTAGGTATGACGCTGGACGGCACGGCATGGGCATAATTTAGATGTCGCCTCAGATTAAGGCAGCTCTTTTCTTTGCGCAATAGGAGTAGTAAGCTACAAGCGAGCAGTTTACAACTGGAGACTTGCGATACAACTCCAAAAGCTGCAAAATATAAGTCTTCGTGAGATTATAGGCTGCCCCTGGTACACCGAGACTTGAGGCTGAACACCATACAAGAAGAAATCATCCACCACACAAGCCGCTACAACTTTAGGCTGCTAAATCATGACAATAGGCTTGCAAGAAGTTTGCCACATAGGCGTCCAGTAAGAAGATTAAGAAGGACTATTATTGGAGTCGGCGCTACACCTAATAGACAGCGATGACTGTTAATAAATTTCGAAAACACTATCACAATAATTTGTACAGTTTGTCGATTATAATAGAAGGGTGCGACACTGAATCCTTATTCCAATCAAACAAAATAATTATATATATAAAAAAAAGTTCATTTGTTGTATTTATAGTTCTACATGTTAAGAGTTGCACATGTATCTAAGTTATCATACAAATCTCATGAAGTATTGCATCTACCTCAGTTTCTAGTGTTTTTGCGCTTAGTCTGTCTCTGGGCTTATTTTTTGTTCAATCAAGGTTTTTGCCATTATACGGTGTACATTTAGCAATGGACAGTTCCAAATATGTAATTTTTATTGGGAAACTTCATAGTAGTAGACATAACGAACATTTAATTTCGACGGGTGGAACCAAATCAGGATGGCATATGAAACAAATTTCAATAAGATTATTTTATTTTTACCTGTTGCAATAATGCAATACAAAGAGAGCCATATTTCGTGAGTTTAGTTTTTTTTTCACTTTTTAACAAACTCATTTAGTATTAAGGGAAGTGCGCGGTGCGAATACCTATGAAACTCACATATCCCAATTCGCTTAGCAGGCAACACTTAGCTGGTCGGGAGTCTCTTTTTATATAATCTTTCGAATACACATGTAAAGGAGGTAAAAGATGTATCACAGTTCTTTGTACATATAACTTCCAAAAAAAAATTATAACGTCTCACAATGGATCAAGACTGTCCTAATTGACAATACGGAGTTTAGCCTCCTTGGGCATCAAAGCCGGCCACTTATTTGTAGTAGTATGTGCACTGATACCTTTAACCAGCCTTCCAGGTTATAGTTATATATAATATATACGAATTCGTGACCTTATAGTGGACAGAATATATCGTAGGGTATCTAATAGGGTCAAAAAACTGTTGGTGAAACATAAATAGCAGGAAGCATTAAAGCTGACACGAGCACAAACTAATCTTTCTGGTCGCTGTTAAAGCGCTATAAATGACAAGCAGTCCCAAAGTACCTAATTAGGAAGCCTGATGGTACCTGAGGCACATCTTCGCAAGAACGTGCTGAAACTTTTGCTACAAATTTGGAGGCACAATATCAGCCAATCGACACGACTTCTGTAGAAACAAAATTGGAAGTAAAGTTGACGCTAGACAGCTCAGGGCAGCTTGACCACACAGTTGCTCCCAAAACAGTCGAGAAAATCCAGTCGCATATAAAATGTCTCGAGATCTGGAAGAGCCCAGGCGAAGATGGCCTGGATAAGTTTTCGCTCAAAGTCTTGCCAGCCAAAGCAATACTTTTCTTGGTTCTAATACTTAATGCGGTTCTGAGATTAAGTCATATACCAAGGCAGTGAAAAAAGGCTCAAATCTGTATGATCCATAAATCAGGAAAGAACCCGTCACCAATGGATCCATACCGGCCCATTAGCTTACTAGCTGCAGTGCAAGCTCTTCGAAAAGTGTCTGTTGACAAGGATGCTGGCGCTTAAAACTTATACCACCTTTCCTGTTTGGATTCCGAAAAGCCCATGGAACTTCAGAGCAACTTAATGGAATGCTCAATTACATTCTGGAAGGTTTTAAGGCCAAGGAGTACGTGGTGGTGGCCTACTTAGATATAACGCAGGCCTTCGACAAAGTTTGGCACGATGGTTACTTGTTTAAACTCAAAAGTATGTTGCCGCCTCATTTGTATTTAGTAATGCGGAGCTATCTGTGGGATAGCACCTTTTCTGTTATCCTGGTTGGAGTACAGTCGAGTGTTCAAATCAACCGAGCTGGAGTACCCCAAGGTAGTGTGCTGGATCCCACACTCTACTCGCTCTTCACGCACGATATGGCTTCTAGCTCTTTAACACCTATGGATGATCTACAAGATTTATAATTAGCCACATAAGCCGACGGCACAGCTGTCCTGTCTAGAGACATTTGCATTTATAATGCGACTGATGCACTGCAATTGTATTTGCATGATTTCGGACAGTGGGCACCCTGCCATTGTATGAATGTCCGGGCGTCTTCCATCAAGATCAACTGCTGAACCATTGTCCCGCGCACAAATACCTTGACGTCTACCTCGACAGAAGACTCACGTTCAGCAAGCACATAGGCACCCTGGTAAGCTCCCTCAGAGCCAGGATTGTCAGCCAGCTTAATTTGAGTTGACAAAAACAAATTATCTTTAAAAAACAAGTTGAATATTTTTAAGTTTTTGGCAACGCAGCAAAAAATCATCTTAACAAAATAAGGGTGCTCCAGGCAAAGTTCCTCCGCATGATTTCAAATGTCCCATGGTTCATGCCAACCTCAAATCTAGAAAAGGAACTAAATGTTCTCAAAATAGGGAATGTAATTAATCGTCAGACCTGGGATTACATGGACGCCTAAGAAACCACCCCAACCGTTTAGCTAGGCGCCTACTAATGCGCTGCAAAAATAGGGGAATAATCATGCCGAATCGGCTTCAGAAAATTCATCCTGTTGAACTTGCAGCTAGTGTAATTAATATTGCAATTGTATATGGTGCAGAAGAGGTTAGAGCCAGAGAATACTCTGCGTTACATGCCGTACGGTGCCGTGGTTCTCGAGTTTTAGGGGTGTACCCGGAATATGAGATTATTATATATATAGATTGATTTGTCGAAAAGTAAATAAAGATATTTATTTTTGTCTAAGAGTATAAACAGTTTACGAAAAACTATTTAAAATAGATAAGAAAAACTTGGGAATGCGGCCAAAAGTCATTAGGAAGAAGACGCTTGAGCCTTCTTCTGGCGGTACTAAGGTGATTTAATCATCTCAGGACTTCATAGGGGAACTGCTGACAGTTTCCGTAGCTGCCGAAACCTTGCCGGAGCTGCTGATTAAGCTCAGATTCCTTACTAACACTGGAGAAGCTTGCGATGAACGCAGTGCCATCAGCTTATATGGCTAACAATGTGTTATTGACACCAAGGACACTGTTCTGAGGTACACCAGCCCTAATGCGGTGAATGTTCTTTCGCTCATCCCGGACTTCATCAATAAAGCTGCGCTCAAGCAAATACCTAAGAAGGATATACTGGGCAGCTGGAATATGTGTCTTTAGCTTTAAGAGTAAGCCTTCTGGCCAAATGCAATCGAACACTTGCTAGACATCAAGAAAGTTGGCAGAACAGTATTATTTCTTTTCAATTGCCTCGAATATATGCTACACAACTAGTTGAACCTATTCTGGTGCACCACTGAGATGACCAAAAGCTAAATTAGGACGTCACTTACTGCCAGCATTCGTCCAAGAAATATTATTTCGAATAATTTATAGAACGTCGGAAGCAACATTATTGGTCCATTTTTTCCATATTATCTATCATAACAATTATATCATTCACTTGTAGTGCATCATCCCATGATTTTTGTTAGGATCAGCAATGCGGAAAAGCTTGTAAAAATATTCGCTCTTAACAATTCGTCAGAGATATACTGAAAGTCTGTCTGATTTACTAGATTAATCGAAAGCATGTTTTGACGAAGTAGTACTCTCCTCAGCTTCAGCAGTTCTATAATATGTAATTTAGAAGAGGGCGACTTTGAGCGCAAAAAAGTTTTTTAGCTAAACATATAATATGCAGCTTTACTGCTTTGTCTATAGCAGTTGTTGATCACAGCTTCATGTTCATATTAATCCATTCTATGCTGGAGCCTGGGTATATTAGCCTGCCGAAGAGGAGTCGTACTTTTGTAGCAATTGTAAAAGCGACCACTCAAAACTCAACAATCAACGGTATGTGACCGGATCCCGAAAAGTACAGCAAAGTTGATTGCTGTTGATTGTTTGATTGATACTGTAAGAGTACCATCAATAGCAAGGACCTGTAGCTTGGAAACAGTTTTATCCGCAAGTACCCTTCCTTTAGACGTGGATTTCCTAGTGCCCAGAGGCACTGGTGTGCATTCCAGTTGCCAACAATCAGAAATCTGAGGCAAACTCATTGTAGAGGCATTCATAGACTTCAACCTGCCACACATAGTTTGGTGCGAAGCGGTTAGATGCAAGAACGATGCTGCTACGGTCACCGAAACCCCAAACTGCAGCCCCTATGAGAAGGTTAATCTTTAGACATGATTTGATGAGCACATACACTCATAAATATGTTAAGTGGTCTTACTGTTTCTCTCTCTCTCCAAATATTCACATATTATATATAAATATATCTTAAATATAACTTATATTCCTTATTTGTTTTTTTTCTTTTCTTTTTAGGTAAGCTTAATATATCATACCTGGAACTTTTTTTGTGTATCGTAAGTAAAAAACTTTTAGTTTAATTGTTATAAGTTCTTTACATAAATATATAAACATCCTAGACATCCTTTGCGCTTAGAGCTGTATTAATAAAAATAAATGCTGCTGTTCGAACGGAAATACCAAAGGTTTTTAATCTTGGAATCTTCAAAATATTTTAAAATAATAGACAGCTCGTCTTTCCTCAAATATTGTCCACACAACATTCCTAAAACTCAAAAAAGTTCAGGTAGTAAAATTTTGCGTTCATATGCTTTTTTATGCGATTTTTTCATTGTATAAACGTAGTAGCACGTTACACATTTCAAAAACTGAATAGCATTTTGAAAAAACCGTTAATATGAAATAAAACTCACCAAACTCTCTCTGCTACTTTAGAGCGTCTCTCACAAGTTCAAGTGCAATACTTGTAAAAAAAATTCAATTCTGGCAATGCCATAAAATACTAACACAAAATAAAGTTTTTCATGTATGCGTATACACATACATATATGCCCAAATTCCCGACTAACAATTTTTTTCATGATAAATAATTTAATACCAAGGCACATACTAGTACACTCTCCATTACACAGGCAAGGGCATTGCCATATCTACGCACTCACACACACACACACACGCAGTCAAAAAGAGTCATATACAATATGTCGAAGTTTGATAAAAAAGTTTCTATTTGATGAAATTCGAAGCTTTCGCTCCCGTGCCATTTACAAGCAAACGAATTAGGAGCATAGGAGCGAACTTAATGCGGGAGAGCAACATGCTTGGTGTATGTGTATGCGTGTATTAGTGTGCGTGTGCTCCAATTTCACTTCGGTCATGTCAGACGTTTCGTTTAACGGTTTCAATACGTAAAGTTCAGCTGAGCGAGTCGGTTGTCGCATTCGCACTCGACAGCAAAAGAAAACATCAACAGTAGTAGTAGTAGTTGTAGTAGTACATATAATAGCTGTTGTTGTTGTAGTAGTATAACGCTGTCTTGTAGTAGAAAATAGTGGAAACCATTAAAAAAAAAACACAAGAAATACGAAAATTATTCAATACAACGCTTGACGCACACATGCGCCGAAGTTGGACGCCGACGCTAACTGTGCGTGTATAACGGCATAGTGTGCCTGCGTGTGAGAGTGTGTGTGTTAGTGTAAAATAGTAACGTAGTAAAAAATTTTAGTAGTAAAAACAAAAAATTATTTAATGAATTTGTTAAAAAAAAAAAATAATATAAAAATTAAAAGTGCAAATGAAAAATAATTAGTACAAAATTTATGCGAAATATTAATTAATTGTGTATTTTTTTTTTGTTAATAACGAAGTAATTTATTATAAAATAATACAAAAAATCTTGTGTGTGTGTGTGTGTATGCCAAACGTGTTGTAGAGCGGTGCCGAGGCAGTGTAGATTTTACCGCGTGAGTCACATGCGCTAATGCAAAGACGAAGGAAAAAGCATTGCATACTTTTCGGCGCTAAATTTTGAAACAATTAGAATCCTTATAAATACTCTTATATGCAATGAAAAATGTATGTGCTTGCGTGTGTGTATTAGTTAATGGTTGGTCCTTAGCAATTTTTAGACTTGAAAAAATATAGAAACTCGTGTAAATTTATAAAAAAAAATTGTGTACTTAGCGTTGCTGGCAGTGACAAATTGCTGCACACCATCAGCGCTCGTGCTACTGCTGCCTACCTGTAATATTTGCTCAATGTCAATGCTCAAATCTCGCTTGACTTGCTGCCAGTCAAATAGAATGCAAGATCTGATTGAAAACTTTCTTTTTAAATTATAAGATTTTTGATATTTTCATTGTTGATGTTGCTCTTCTTTGTTTCGTTCTTCTTCTGAACTAATTAAATACAAAAAGTTCAAATATTCCAGCTTAAAAAATATATATAATAAACAAGTACAATTGTTATCGCTGCTTTTTAGTAGTAGATCTGTGAACTGTGCGTAGCTACTTGGATTTTATGTTAAAACCTTAAATCTTACTATCGTTTGCGATACAGCTTCCGCCAGAACTGGCTCTAAACATCTCGTTGATGCATCATTGCTTCAGTATAACGTTCTTTTCAAGCATTTATTTGTGCAACCAATCTGTTTGTTGTTCAATATACCCTGTCAACCTGCCTGTCTTGTGATAATCTGTTGCATAGTGCCACTAAAACGCTGAATATAGTAATTCCATTCAAAAGTCCTTAGAAAACGACGAGGTAATTGGTGAATGGCAGGTGTAGCATGTACTGTAACCTTTACGTTTCTTGGAGATGAAATATATGCATGCTAAATCAGCACCCTTTATCATTTGTTCGCCCAAAAAATCTGTCAATTGATTTGCGTTAGAAATCAATGTTCTCTAGTGATTTCATATAAGCATAAAACTCTTCAAGTGTAATGCCTGCCAGCAAAACATCAAACAGTCAATTGAAGTTCACCGCGTCGATTGACCTCGAAGCCATTTACCTTCATCAATGATCCATCAAAATAAAATACTGCATAAAGGTTCTTTAGTTTGCACCTCACGTCCTTTGACCACCTTAATCATTGCAGCATTGCTAGATGCTACTGCGGATTTCACTGATGCTTTAGTGACTTTTGATAATGCCAGATTTTAGCTTGATACGAATTGGAAACTAAATGGGTTTATAATGGTAAATCCTGTGAAGAAAAACTATTTATTGTGTACCAGCTGTCCACAGACCTACTTTTCGTGTAACCCTATATGTTATTCTATTATATTCTTTTCCTATTGGTTCTTATTTCACCAATGTGCTTTAGCATATCAACTGTATAGATTGTATATAGCCAAATATGATACCCTGTGGTCGACCTGCTAATATAGGTAGGATAGTAGAGACCTCAATCAATCAATCAATTCTGAATGATCTATTCCTGAGTTAAGAAGCGCCAAGAAATAACGTTGCAATCGAGTGGGGTCGACTACGAAATACACTGTTCCTGTCGCTTTGTAAGACGGCTATCCTTTCTAGTGGTTCGATCTTGGGCTATTTGGAATATTTTCTTAAGAACAATGCAATGTACACTAAATTTGTCGTTTCTAGCTAAATAAACAACAACAAAAAACATTTTTCTTACAAAGACTCGGAAAGATTGGGCAGATTTGTATGTGTGGGCTACACCTTTTAGTGAACCGTTTTAGAACTAAAAAGAATATAAGGTAAAGATTAACTTAAGGTAACCGAAATTTGGTGTTTCTACAAAACTAACAAAATCAATAACATTTTTCAATTATCTGGAGATTGAATACAATAATCTAAATACGCAAATTTGAAGGCTCTATCTCGACAGACTGATCAAGAATATATATACTCCATGTAACATTCATTTGCACACCTTTCGTATACTCTTTTCCAATGGAACTGAGTATAAAAAGAGTTAAGATAGGCGCAAAAAACTATTTCTTCAACTTAAAAAGCAGCCCATTGTGACATACAAGATCAAATGCTTGCTTGATATCAAGAAATACTGTAGAGCATTAGTGAAACTGTTCAGGTGCATTAATGCTTAAATACAACACGGTAGATTGTGCATTAGATGCTACCAGAGGAGATCTATTCGACAAGTAACGTCAATGAAACTTATACTGTCTAATGTATGGCTAAGACTAATAATCAAGTTTGGCTGAAATGTTGGTTCAAGCTATTCGGTAAATGCCTCCGATTTAATTTTGAAAGTCCTGCATCATTTATTTCTAGTGTCTTTAAAATTTAATTGCTTTCCGGATGGTCTTATAAATCTTTTTTCGCAAAGATTGTAAAAGTTTTTATCTTTCGGAATAATATTGAGGAAGTAAATATCAATAGCTTTGTTATGCATCTCTTCCAAGAATCATTTCAAATCTTAATCCACCTTATTATACTCGCTCTTGTCTAAAGAATTGAAATGAATCATTCATCTTTTGGGATGCCTCCTCCTGTACCTATCTAAGTCACAAAACACAACAATAAACTGCCAATGGCTTAGTCCAACAGATGTATTCAAAGGAGATAATGAACATTTCTAGTAAGCTGTTGTAGAACATCATGTAGATCTCTCCTATCTACAAGCTTCATTTTAGGCTTGAAGTGCTCAATAAGCCAGTATTGAAAATATGCAATGTCAGTATTCTTCTTATGTCAAAACACTCGCGAATGGTAAGCACTGATATCTTGTATCGAAGTTATACGCTGGGGTAAGCTCGTCGGATCGTCCAGTTTTTATCCCAGATAATTTATCCAGATTGTTATGCCGACGGTCTTAAAAGGAGAGATCTAAGAATGATTTCGGGCTTCCTGACCGGACACTGTAGACTTAGGAGACACTTGTGTAAAATCGGAATCGAAAGTGATAGCACCTGCAGATTCTGTCTGGAGGACGACGAAACTCCGGAGCATATCCTGGGGGACTGCCCAGCTCTGACCCAAACCAGGCACATATATCTTGGCAATTACCAAGTGACAGGAAAGGCAGTGCATGCACTCAATCCCAAAAACCTAGTGGCCTTCTGCAAGTTAACAACTGTTAGGGCACAATAGACCTGTAAGGTCGCAGTGCCACTACTTAATAATAATAATAATTAATTATGTCTAAATTTTATCACAAAAAAAATGATGTTTCTGTTAATTTAGACTAATCAAATTTTATTAAAAAGGATGTAGAATAAAAATATAGTTTTAATGACGATGGTAAATCAGGATATGAGTGCTGGTTGGTAAAAGCTTAACGTGCTAGTCGATGTGTGATGGATTTTTTGTGATTTAAAATTTCCGTTTAGTATGAATGTGTTGATGTCTGAGATTATATGTGAGTGGGTTAGTGCGTGTGAGATTGACCGTTTAGGTATAAGCGTGGTGAGGTCAGATTATTTAATTCCCTAACAAGAAAGTATCGGGAATCAAATTAATATAAATCTTAAGGGTGGTAGTTAGGCAGGTAATTATATTCCAGTTTGGTAACATTGCTATGATGTCAATTTTTGGCGCAATCTGTCGACCATTGTGTTTACATCAGCTGTTTCAGTCGACCTAAGCGGTGCTTGGCGATTTTTTAGAGTAAATTAAAATATTGATCCACGTATTTATGTTAAGTTTTGTGTTGCGAACGAAATACAAACTGATGTCATTTAAACTAAACTAAAAATAAAAAATATTCTTTATATGTCTATACACATACAGACAAATTTTTGTTTGTTTGTGCGCGCATCACGCCTAAACGGCTGAACCAATTTGTATGAATTTTGTTAAAGAAATAGATGGGAAGTTGGAAAAGAACATAGGCTACTTTTTGTTAAAATCGGAAGAACGATAGCCCACAGAGTACAGCACGTTGTAGCCACCATTTACTATGCTCTCATACAGCTGATGTGTTTTTCATTCCGTATAAAAATGTATTATAGTGTCGAATCTTTCAACTGTGGGAAGGTGGTCCGTAGATCGCAGCTAATATAAAATCACCTTGAACACACTCTTGATTTTTTTATATAGTTTTAAGTGGCTCAGACTTAATATTATTTGTATTCAAAACAGCTGCACTACCATGAGCTCTATTTCTGGGATGATTGATTTTTTTTTTATTTTTTCTGCTAAGATCTCTAGAAGCCGGAAAAACTTATTTAGGCCAAATTCAGCAAAGCAACCGAACCGAAGTAGTATTTGGGCTAACCTAGAGCTAGAGATTCCAACTTCTCTTGTGGCAAGTTGTGTTTTGAATGATTTGTTAAACTTTTCTATAGGTGTACAGTCATCATTTACTGCAGATATGAATATTTTTATATCTTACACAGCACTTGGCCCTCTTACTCTAAAAATTGCATCAGTTGCTAATAATTTTCTTTAATTCAAGGAACTATGTGAGTTATGCGGAAGTCTGCTAAGAACTACAGTGCCGTCCATCGTTCAACGTTACGTAATTATTTGAGTACAATCTTTTTATGAAGGGTTTTAGGTAGCCAGTGAACCATCTTAGGCCTACGGTCTTCTAACACGAGTAGCAAGCCATCATAGCTTTCCTCACAAGAACTTCTAAGTTAAGCTTCCAATCCAGTTTCTTATTTAGGAGCCATGCCATGAAATGGAGGCACAGCTAAGGGAAAGAGGAATTTGATTTTAAGCTTGTTTGCGTGACCACTTACAATTATGAATATTTTCTGGGAAAAACGCAGCAGCTTTCGTTTGGACGCAGTGTAAATTAGAGCAAAACTAATGCTTAAGCCTTACTGAACTATTTCGTTTTAAGCCTCCTTCTCAAAGGTGCAAAATAAAGCCAAAAGGAAGTATAAGCTCGGTGGTTCAATCGACAACCGTTTTTCCCCAATAAACGAAGTCTAAAGTTTAGAAAACAGGTGACCTAGAAATATTATTCATTGTTTTCCATATGCTTGGACAGCACCTACAACAGAAAATGTTATCCTCTTTCATTTAAATGTGTGCAGGGTGTAAAAACTTAAAACAAAAGCAGCAATAATAACCAAACAGCTATGAATTACTAAACTGGACAGTAAATATAATGCAATGATTGTATAATGGAAGGAAAAAGGATATGCTAAAGATACAACATAGAATAAATAAAAAGGAAACATTTTCAGAGCGATTTGCAAAAGCGAATTTATAAACAATACCGCCAGCTATTGTAATATTTCCCTCAATGGGATGCAACTTTATAGGATAAGCGAACCCAGAGGCGCACACACACATACACTGATTCAAGCAAATAAACAAACATAGTTACAGAACACAGCAATCACCTACACACAAACAAACAAAAATGAAAAAAAAACTAAAACAAAAAAAAAAAACGGAAGGTTCACCGCGTAATGCTGTGTAGGCTGTGCAGAGTGTGCTAGAGTTGGGCCGTGGGAGCTGCAGAATAAATGCCAAAAATTATATTTCGCCACTTTTGCAGACAAAAGATGAAACAGCAGCTCACATAGATACACACACAGCCACAGACACGGCGCAGGAGCAGTCAACGAAAAGGAAGCCAATGTTGCGTGCGAGGGCCAAGCATTTCGCATGCAATATTTCGCTACATGAGGTTACACGGCAGGCGTTCGCAGCAAAATTGTCAGTGGGGGAGCACAAACAGCCGTGACTGCCTAAGCGGTTGGGCGGATGATGAGGTTTTTTGGCCCAGGAAGTATGGTTAAGCAAGCATGTAGCAAGCAGACAAACGGACGGACAGACGGACAAATAGATAGATACTTTTAGATAGACAACCAAATATGAGATACTCTGCCTTGGCTCTACTCAACATGTGCTGCATAGAGCATAAAATAGACAACGAGTGTGGCACAGAAACATTGAAGCATCAAGCGGAGCATTGTTCATTGTCGTAAATGCAAAAATGATGATGAGTTTCTGCACTGAAATTGAAGGAGTTGGAGACTATAGAGATATTCGCATGGTAGCCACAATCAAGTACAGATAAGTGGCAAAGCATGGAAAAGTTCTCGTTTTTGATTAAAACTCATTTAATAAATAGAAAATAATTATATTCTGGCGTTTGCATTGCTGCCCCAACGAATTAGATTTAGCCTTTGTGGAGAATTGGCTTATTTAAATTTATGCATAACGAAGACAATTAAACAAAAAAAAAAAAAATCTATGAAAGGGACTATCATTATTTAAAAATTGAACACATTTGTAAAACTTTTTTATCTAAAATGAACCTTTTATGCGCTATACTCGAAGCGTATCTTACCATTCAAACCTACTCCTGATGCTGAATTTTTGTATGGAATATTTTTTAGCCATGTGGCAAAATATGCTAGAAATGCCAAAATTGATCTATCTTATGTCAATCTTTATAAAATCCTATTCTCTGCAGATTTGTAGCATTTAACTAAGGTGCCAACCGCTCTCTTAGAAGTAGTACCCATACCCTCCATTCGGAATTTGTGTTTGAAGTATAATAGCGACCTTGAATTAATAATGATCTTTTTTTTAACTGAACTGCCTTATCTTCAGGCATCTGATTCGGTCATTGTAGTGACTGAAAAGAAGCAGACCTGCTCTTCAACCGTTGCCAAGTTGAGGACATCCAGTAAAGAGTTGAATGGTTCGGTCCTGCAGCTTTTGCATATCGTAACGCCAGATTGGAGTTATTATTTTTTCAGTAAAGGTGCATTTAGTCTGAAAAGAGAGCTTGCTACCTCTGCACAGGAGCAAGTTCATGATTTGCAGCCTGCTCCGGCAAGTCGCTACTTTGGCTTGGATGTGGCCCTTAAAAGTGAACCTTCTATGCAGATTAAGGCCCAGGTAGATAACCTTCTTTTTAACGCTTTTCATGCATACATCAACTTAATATGAGCCGAGAACCAGGGATGTGTCTGGAGCTTTAATCGTAAAAGCATTAAGACCAGGTATGTCTGCTGTATATAAACTGAATAGAAAAGGACCAAGGGCGAAAAGAACCAAGGAGAAGACTGACCCCGACTTTGACCCTGAAGGTTGTCGGGCGAAGGCAGTTTCTACTTGGCCTTTTGCAGGCGTGACAAACTCGATCGAATATCTGCTCGATATCCAAAAATATGGCATTGCAATATTGCCGCTTATCGAATGCTCGCAATATGTGGTCGGAGACGCTATGGAGTTACTCTACCGCACCATGGCCAGAGCGGAAGCCACACTAATGGTCCGGGATCAGGGACTCCGCAATGATCGCAAGCCTAGCAATGACCAGTCTTTCCCAAACCTTCGAAATTGAAGGCAGAAGATTGATTGAGCGGTTGGATCCAGCGTCTATCTTTGGTTAGCCCGGCTTGGGAATCATTCTGATGACTGCTAGCTTGCACAACTTCGGAAAATACTGCAACCTTACTATGTCATTGAAAATTTACAGCATAGTGAGGACAGCACGCTTCGGCAGCACCTTCAACATGCGGTAACAGATGTTGTTAGGTCCCGGGGCTTAATTGGGCTTCAGACGCTTAATTATGTCTTTGATATCCTCAGGGCTAAATTAATACCCAGGCAAGTCGGGCTGGAGTGGTGCTGATGAGAGAGTCTCGGTAGATACTAAACTCTTTGTCTGATGTTAGCTCGAAGTGCAAAAATCGCTCTTCGAGGTTTGCTGCAAAGACATCGGCTTGCTCTTGCTCAAAGCGGATTTATTGGGCATCGCTGATTAAATATTTTCCCATATTTCTTGCAAATTTTACGATATCTGCTGGGAAGAACGACTCGTCTTTTAAGGGTATCCAATAATCGACCCATCGACACTTCTGCCATTTGTCATCGACCGGAAGATGTAGTAGTCGGAAAAAGCGATGCCAAAAATACAGCGGGTGGGGTAGAATTTCCTTTTTCAGCTCTTTTCAAGTAGGTCTTAACCGGTTTTGCACGCCGCGCTGGTGCTACCTACTACAGAGCATAGATAAGTTTTATGTCATGAATATTCGGCTGTTAGCAGCATGTTGAAGGCTGGCAGGGTAAAACCCATGACTTTTGCGCATGGGATTGTCGTAACTGATCCACTTTTCATCGCTATTCACAATACGCTGCAAAAAACACTTCCTTGTTTGGTGTTGGAGAAGCTGTTCAAAAGTGAAAAAGCGCCATTCGACCTCTTGCGGCTTTAACTTGCTTTCATTGCTTTTGAATGTATTCAATGGCGTTGTTGAATATCGATTCATTCACTCTGAAAGATTCTGGCAACTTCTGAAGCGTAAGGCATTGGTCCACATAGAGCATAGATTCCAAGTCTTGATACTCAAATTTTTTTAGTTGATCCAGCCGTGCCTTGTTTCCGAGCTCAAATCACCTCTTTTAAAGCGACCAAACCAACTCCGACACGAATGTTTAGATAGAGCAAGAAAGTCAAATAAGATACAAAGGTATCTTACAAGGGTATCTTAGGTACTACAATTCTAATAAAATATTTCATATAAATTAATAAAGGACCACAGAAGAGTTAAAAAATAAAAAGATTTAATAAAATATGCCACACGAATGCAATTATAAATATATGCCCTATAAAAATTTAAGGTTCAGGGTAATTTAGAGTCGAGTACAGCCGACTGCAGCGTTCTAACTTGTTTTATTACTCTGTTTGTTTTTTTTTTCTTTCTGCGTGGCTATTCATATCCTTCGTGGTGTATAGGTGTAAGCTATATTTATGAAATTAAAAAAGGTCCTTATTGTTATTTTTCTTTCATTTACATTTTACAGCTCATAATTAAAAGAATAGCCACGAGTTTCTTTTGTCTTTGTGCCATTTAAAATAATGTCTAAGTCTTCTTTTAGGTGGCAATTATTGCTTTTTATATTTTTTGTTTTCTTTGGCAAGCTGGCGTTGGTACTTTTTGGGTTTTAATTTAAATTTTTTCAGTTTTTAAGTCTTTTGTTTTTAAAAATTAAACTGAAATGTTAAGAAATGTTGGGACAGCAGCAAGTATGGTAAAGCATTTGAATGCAAATAGCTTCATACTTTAGAATAGTATTTTATATATTTGCTTCAACAGTGCTGATTGCTTTTTAAGTTAAACTTTGAATAAATTTTCTACAGTTCTACAATTTATCTCGCTATTATCACCCAAAATTGAAAATTGCTTTTAAAATGATTACAAATAAATATGACTTAACTTGTAATAAGAGCATAGAAATTATTTTATTTATATTCCTACTCGAATGTCCTGCACAATGTCTCTATTGAAAAGTCCGTTCGAACTGTTTCTGACTGCACGTTAAACATTTAAGACAATTGTCATATTTACATAGCATCGAATTCTAAGAATTCTACTTCTACACTTTTTTTTTGAAAGTACTTCTCGACAGCATCATCTTCTCGACTATCTCCGAAATGATTTTATTGTAGCTGTCAGCTTACATAGCGCTTTGAGCACTTTGTCTTATTTGTTGTTCAAGTGGGTGGCAGCAGCAAATAAATCCGCACTTAAAGCAATTTAAATCAATTGTGTAGAAATTTTAAACGTTTTGCTACAAAAAAATCAAAAAAAAAAAAAAATAATAAAGAATTGCAAAAATATATATAATACAACTCAAGCGTGAAAAGCAAACATAAATAGATGCCAAAGTATTAGATTGTGCAAAGGCAAATGGCAAAGGAAATCAGGCAGACAGTCAGACGGACGGACGGACGGACAGAAAAACAGACAAAATCGCATAGATATATAGACAGACACCTACATAGATTGTGGAACAAACATACAAATATACACACCCATATACATACCGCCATGGGCAAACAGTAGCGCTTATCAAATACCCTGTTTGCCTGTTCTACTCCGCTGCTCTTCTGTATGCTTATATTCGTATGACTGCCTGATAGCAAAAGAAGCAATAAACATTTGAAGTACAAGGATTGATGGAGAAGTAGCTGAATTAAAAAAATATTTCACTTGATTTTAAGCTTAAAATTTTTTAAATTTAATAAGAATAAACTCCGTGGTGGCTTCTTTCGCAGAAGTTTATTTAAGTCATATAATTTTCAAAGTAGTCTAAATATCGATTATTGGTTCCATTAATAGCGCTCTTTACGCTATCGATATCATACACTTATCATGGTAATAAATGGATTATCTTTTTGTTGACCTATTTCTATAGACCACCAACAACCACCTCATACTAAGTTTTTATTGGATAAATTCGGTATACTTTTCGTTGATACTTATCAAACATTTTCTTTGGGTCCAGATCGGTGCACTAGAAGGAAGTGGCCCCATACAAATCTGTCCTACTTTTCAGGGGTTTCCTTTTAAAAAAAGTTTGTTGTTGTTGTTACCTCAGCTAGAAATTCATAGTTTTGTGTATTTTTTGTCAATTCTAATAAAATATTCTATTAGGTTTCAAATTGGACCATTAAAGGAGTGGGCTCCCCTACAAAAAGTCAAGTCAATATATGTAGATATGTCCGTCTGTTTGGCTATGAACGTCAAGAACTTGAAGACTATAACAGATAAAGCCTTCAAGTTTGAATGTTTAATGTACCCAATTCCCATTTCAAATAGGTTATATTTGATGAACTTCCCTGTAAGGGGTAGTGTCCATAAAAACTTGCCCTTCTTTTACAGTTTTTGAATGAAGAAACTGTTGTCAAACTTTAATTCTAATGAAATAATGAAATAATTCTAATGAAATATAGATCCATATCGAAGCAGTGACCACATATAAATCTGTCTCCTTCCTGGCGTTTTGTATGAACATTTTTTTGTTGCGGTTGAGTTTAGCTTGAAGCGACATATTTGATATATCTTATACTAATTCCAATTAAATATGCTACCAAATCAAGATAGAAACATATTCCCCCTACAAATGCAATACTAAATGGTGTACAGGGTATCTTGAAGTCGAGCATACTTTACTGCAGCGTTCTTTCTTATTTTAGCTGTGTAAAGGAGAAGGGGTTCATAACCTTCTTCTTCTTAAAGATTTTACAAGTTTTGGTCTATTTAAAACATTGACTTGCCTGGCAGGGAATAAACTTTTCACAAGTCTGCATAGACGCAGTCATGCCTATAACGGCTGGTATGTCTCCTAATTACTAAGAGACCTCAATACTTTACCAGTATACAGTCTTTTGGTTTCGTCGATTTCGAAACTCGTCAGTGAACAACTAAGTGTTCCATAGCTCTACTGTGGCAAAAACCTCGTTTTCATCAGACGCTTTCAACATTTGGGCCGAAGCCCCCAACTTTTTATCAACTCTTCACTGACCTTTATCGTTAGCAACCCCAGCAATAGCAAAGCATCAGAACATATTGATGTAACAGATAACGAAGACCAGCCAGTCATAGGAACACTCTGTTAGTTGTCACTAGGCTATTAGCACCTCGATGAGATTATAGCCAACGCTACCAGCTGGGTATATGCTATCGATCAAAGGATTGAGGATCACTGTGCATATGTCACGAGTCCTAACCTTAAACTCTTACCATCTAAGTTAAGAACGAGGAAGGCAGAAGTAAGGCACAGGCAGGAGTTTAAACTTATATAAGGAACCGTTGTGTCAGACTATTACAAATGCCTGCTGCATTGTGTGTCATCAAAATTTTACAATAAAGGCTGCGCAACTCTGTGAATCTGTTTAATTGTGCTATGTCCTGTCCCAACCCAATACTTATATAAGGAACCGTCGTGTCAGACTATTACAAATGCCTGCTGCATTGTGTGCCATCAAAATTTTACAATAAAGGCTGCGCAACTCTGTGAATCTGTTTAATTGTGCTATGTCCTGTCCCAACCCAATATATACAATCCTTATATAAGTTTAAACTCCCTCAACGTCGCGTTGAAAATCGACATCATATAGATTTGAGATTAGATAGGTCTCATGATTTAGAAATATCTGTAACGGTATTTCCAAGCTTTTGATATTCCCTTTCATCCCTTTCATTTGCCTGGCTCACCAGATGGTAGGCAAAAGTAGTTACCTGCTCTTTTTCACATTTCGCAAATGCTCTACCACCACATCGGGGATCGGGGATTGTCGAGATGGTTTTCAATGTCTGTATTTTTTGATACTTCGCTACCGACCAGAATGATTCATGGGGTAAATTCTTACGGGCGCTGTTTTGTGACGCTCCTCCTCCTTCATTGTCTCGTGCTGTCATTTTTGCTTCTTACAGGCTGATGTCATATCTTGCGATAGCTTCTTCAATCTTTTGGAAGTTGTCTTTCGAGACATGGTCTTCAAAATTTAGCGTGAAGTTTTAGGTTGGGATAGGCGATTCAACGGTCAACATTACTTGCCTTCTTTGAATACGGTCGGATGATGTTTTTGGTTCTTGCACTCGCAAACTTCTATAAGATGTCTTCTGGGGCTCGATGCTTGTTCCTAGCTACGCAGTCTTCTTATGCACTCATGCTATTGCTTGTGATTTGATTTTATTTTTTCTGGCCTTTTTTTGGTTTATGAGCGCTCGATTGCGGAATTTGTTTTCCATGTCACTTCATTCTATAGAGTTTCTACATGTCTTGGAACAACGAGTGGCGATACAATAAACAGTTTAGGCAGTCTGATATAAGCACGGTTCGATTGACAAAGTATAATTTGAGGAGGTGGAAATTTGTAAAAGGATACCACTTCACTTTATCAGGTGATGTCAAAAGCGGTTCGTCAATTCTACAAAGTTCGCTTATAAGACAGCGAATAGATTATATTTGATTTCTTTGTCTTTAATTAACATAGTGGAGAGTCATTAAGAAAATGGTTTATTTTTTCTTATTATATTTCTGTAAGATTAAAAAAATTAATTTAATTTAAAAATTGTATTTCACACTTCTAAATGGTAGGTCTAGACAGCGTAGCCTGTTAAGTCTTTTGGTGTAAGAACTATTGACCAAGATATTAGTTTGATAGTCTCTTTGGGTGTGCAGCACATATGAGTTTATTTTCATCCACCTATTCTAATCCGAAACCTTTGCAGGATCTCCATATTTGTCTTGCTAGTTGTGCATCGTATGCTCAAATAGGTTTGAGTAGCAACTTGTTTCTTAGTTTACAACTGAGCAACTGAGATTTGTACATAGCTAAGACTAAAAGGATGACCGTTTCTTAGAGCAAATGAGACTAGCCATAGGGCGAAGACATCAAACTGCCCTTGAATAATATCCAAACGATTGGTTCGCTGAATATAAGTTGCTACCACTAGAGATTTTCCTCTGAAAGCGGCATTTGTGCTGAGTAGGTATTGTAAAGTATGGTGCTCAGAACACTGACTTGAGGGAGACACGCTGCTAAAGGTATGATTTCAGAGTTCAGAGTCCAGACTTTGGTATAAGAACAATTTCTGCTGGATATGTGGCCAAACTGTAGATATTTATAAAAAATATTTTAAAGAAGCTGAATGCGTCTAAGTGGTAGCATTTTAAACGTAAAATTTGGTGCGTAATTTTAAATATTAGCCAAAATAATTGAAATTTTCCTCTTTAAATAGTTCGATGCTTCTAGGTCCGCCTAATAGTCTGCTAAGCCAAAGTGCACATGGTTTAAAGTTGTTGCGTGCAAAGATTTTATATTTATTTATTTTCATTATGCAATAAAAATTAGTAAAAAAGTGGCAGCACTACTAATATGGCAGCCAAATATGACAAATAAGGCAGGGCGAAACATAGAACGTATTCTACTTCATTTTGTATTATCTTCACAAATTGGATGACAAAACTTGGAAACTAGAACTTGTAGTCTATTTTCGCTTTGAAATGATTATTAAAAAAAAAAATGTTTAATTAATAACCCACTTGCAAACTTATTCTTTATTTTTGAAACTTTCAAATTAGACCTTGTGCAAGCCTGCGAAATTAAGCTATAACATAGCAAAATCGAATCAAATTATAGCTTAAGCATTAGCGAAAATTGTTGTGAAACCTCAGAATGGATAATTTGAAATGAAACGAAAACAAAAACAACATCAAAAAGGCAAACAGAAACACAAATAAAAGATAGATTAAGTATACCAAATTCTAAATAACTAAAGGGAAAGCGCAACGAAGTCATCGAATTGAATTCTTAAAGAAAAACTAAAAAACAAAAAATAATAATAATAAACGTAATAAAAAATGTATAAAAACTACTGCAGGGTCTTTGTCGGCGCCTGGGAATCAAGCAATAAGAATTGAAATCCAAAAAACTAACATTTGAATTAGAAATATAAACGCATGAAAATAATGTGAAAATCCAATCGAAATTCGGCATTCGTTTATATCAAAAGAAACTGTGTGTGTATACCGAATAAATGCGCTCGTGTGTGTGTATCCGTATACGTAACTGTGTATCCGTAAGAGTAGCTGAGTATGTATGAGAGCAGTAGCGCGCGCGCGTGTTACAGCAAGTGAAGCAAAACGAAAGTCTAAGACAACTCAAAGGACGAAGAAGTCGACGACGACGACGACGACGACGACCTACCGTCAGGTTCAATGTAAAGCAATCACCCACGAGAAGCAAAAAAAAAAAACCAAAAATACAAAAAAAAAAAAGTAACCAACATCCGTCCTACAATATATATATTATACATATATATTATACGACTGTATATATATATGTATACATAAAGACACCGCAGTCGAAGTGCTTAGCACGCAAACCCTCATTGATGCTTCTGATTTTTGCCTGTATTCGTATAAACTTGCCCAAGGAGCATCAACTAAAAACAACAAAAATAATATCGAAAATAGCAAAATCTTCGATTTATTTTCATTTTGCCGCTGGCAACAATCTACAGTTTGCTTGGCGCCTGAAAGCATTCTATAGCAAAGATACTTTTATTTTTATATAAATTTTTTTTTTTTTTTTATTTGATTTGCCTCTTCGCCGCCTACATTTGCTCAATCTGAACTTCAGCATTTTGAAAGTTTGAAATTCGAAATTTTGCTTGGTGGCAAACGATAACGCATCGCGACATAAAATTAATGTGTGATAGCACCACGACTGGGTGTTTCCTGACCAGAAGCAGCGGCGGCCGCAAGGTGAGTGTGTCTAGTCTATTGACTGAACAGAGCGTATTTCAAAGAAGAATGATTTTGTTTTGTGATTTGCGATACTAAGATGCATTCAACTAATCAAGTCTTTATTCTAATCTTTACATTTAATTTGAATATTATAAATTTATCTTTTTGTGTTTGTAATGCTTTAGAGGACCTTAAACAATATGGTTCGAACATTTTAATGAGTCGTTCAATTTATGTCTGTCTGGTGCGAGAGCATTTTGTGAGATACCAAAATATTGCAAAAAATGAACGCTTACCCGACGGTCTCAACAGTAAGTTCAAGTTTCGCAACATCGTCGCATAGGTTGCCACAGTTTTGTGGCTGCATAGACATATAGCAATCATTGGTTGTTAAGCGTGACTTCCGGACAGTGTTATCCGCATTTGTAGCCCAGCATTGTATTGGCTGCAACTAAATCTGTTAAATCAACGGTATGTAGTATAAACAGATCCGATCCGAGAGACTTCCCTGAGATACTTCCTCTCCAATGCAGTAGAGACTAAAGTTAGCAAAATAAATCTTTATACCAGACGCTATCATGTGCTAGTTAAATATCCAAAAAGGTGGAAGATCTGTCCGTCAAGAATATGCTGAACAAGTCGTTGGACTTGTTCTGTTGTATTGTGGTTTTGCCTGAAGCCAAACTTGTGATTTGAAATGGCATTCTGCACATTCGGAACTCCCAACAGTCTACTAATAAAATTTCGGTCAAATATCTTAGAGAAATTTTGTAGGAAAATTCAAAAAGGTTTTGAAATTGTGCAATGTATATATTTAATAGAAGCCAAAAACAGAGTTCATCGTCCACCATTTCCTAGCTCTCTTTAAACTTCATCATCTACCTCGTAGATAAGATACATCATATGTAGACTTGCATCAGCAATGCATGAGTTCTAAAAGGTTTTTTGTCGAGTTTTGTGTAGTATTCGAAAGTAAAGTACTATATTAATAAGTGTGCATTGAAGACTTCCACCATCTACTGGAACTCTGCTGGATCTGTTGGCATGACCGACATCCTATCTCTAACTCTAGTTACTTTTGGAATGTCGCAACTTCTGGTTTATGCAACATCTCAAGCTTTAAATTTCTGTGATACCAGCCGTTATTTTGATAGATCACGTGATTCTCTGTCCAAATGCATGATAATATTTATTAAAAAGGCTTTCACCAAAACTTCACTGATTCCAATTGATTCTAAAGTTTTTTTTGACGACCTCTTTCATTTAAAAAAAAAATTGAATTAACTGATTCCGTAGATCCTCACATTTTTTGGTGTCGCCTGACGCCCTATCTCGAAGGTCTGATATCTCTTTGCTGCTAACGACTTTTTGGTCTGAAATTGAAGTCTGAAATCGACTTCCATTTTGCTTCTGTCTTCATTTTTGCCTGCATCTCTTGGGACAACATTCGCTTCTTAGTTGGTTGCTCAAGGTGTAGATGAAATGGCATTTCATCCCTTCTTAAATATAGAGCACGGCATAATATTTGTGACACCTCACACTGAAGTATCTTGGACAGTTCCTTCGCCTGACCTGCTTTTTGAAAAGTTTGCAAGAGATTCTGAATTGCCAGATTAAATCTTTAATTAGAAAAGGGGCCGCCATTTACACGAGTCTTCTACTCGCAACTGGATCATAATTATTTGACCTGTGGTACCAGCTGGCCCGAATTTCGATACGCATCGTTTGTCACCATTGTCTAAATTTGAGATAAGATGAAGATTTGTTTTAGAGAATAATTGGATCAACTAGAGTTCATTAGATACAACTCTGACTGTGGTCATGTATGTACGGTTGGATAGCAATGACCCATAATCATTGTGATCCCTGCACATGTGTAACCAGATTTACACTTAAGTTGTTATAGAAAGTTACCCCGGGCTTAAAACCTCCTCCTCTCTTCGTTTCTCTCGATATCCCTCTGCAACAGTTTGTGTGGCTGCCAACTGCAGAATTCGATGATAGAAAACGTTTTTATCTGCATTAGCATTGCGACACTCCTCGTCGCACCAAGAGTTACTCAGAGGTTTTGCACAACCAATGACCTCTTTGGCAGCCCTATCCATGGAGCAAGTGATATGGATCCACTTCTCACATATATCTTGAGAAGAATCCCTGTCCGGAGCAGTCTGAAGAGTGTTTTTGAGAAGGCATCGGTGGCCTGTTTTGACTGCAGCTTGCCGACGTCTAGCTTTCCCTGCGTGTTGGGTCGTCTAGCATGCACCACTCTGAGCCTTGTGCGTATCTTGGCTGCGACAAAATGGTGGTCCGACTCGATATTGGAATCACTTTACGTTTGCAAGTCCAACACGCTCGATGCGTGCCTTCCGGGACTTAGTCATGTAGCCATTGTGAAAAAAGTTGTTGACTGTCATTCACTTGGGAATGGCCATCAATGATTCTTGTTACAAGCGGTGCAAGCAACTCACAAGTCGGTTAGGACACGTATCTCCCAAGTATCCTCTGAACACTCCGTTCAGTGGTGAGCTAACATGAGAAGGCGAAAGGTTGGGCCAAAGATTCCTTCCTTCGCAATCTCGGCGTTGAAGTCGCCATGCACGATTTTGACATCGTGTTTGGGACAGCGCTCGCACAGACGTTCCAAACGCTCATAGAACCCATCTTTAGCATCGTCGTCTTTCTAATGTAAAAGAACGTGGTCTATATCTATTACCGTTTCCTCTCGTACATACGGACGGACAGACGGACATGGATATATCGATTCCTCTATCACTCCTGACCATAATGGGGGTAACTTTGGGTGGTCTCCGACCATTATTTCTACTTGTTTCATACATTTGCACAAAACCAATAGGCTCTTGTACTTTCACTGCACGGCCAAAAAAAACTGAAACGAAAGACATTTCACGAGGAAAAATTGGAAAACCGCCTCAGAATTACTGTTAAAAAAAAAAACTGTTTACCGTAGTGCTACGGAAAAGTTTTCCGCTTCAGTTGTTGGTCTAATATATTGGATCATTATTAGAGCCTCTGCCAATTTCTTTTAGGCAATAGCGTCTGCAGTCTTAAATAAAACTTGAAACATTTTAGTACAGAATTTAACTTCATATATAATATTTGAAGATAGTCACTCCATCAGTCTCTCAGACAGACAAACTGGCAGACTTACACACACGAAATGCCCATAAATTTATTACATTTATTTTGTATGCAAATATTGTTGAAACGCTTCACATTTTGACACTGCGTCAGCAAAGGATGTCGTTGTGCTTTTGTATTTGATTTTATTATTTTTTCGTATTTGTTTGCACTTTTTTTTTCGCTTTGTATATAATTTCTCCATTTTTTATACACTTTTATTGCGTATGAATATATAAGCAAATAATACCCGTACACAAGTATGTGCTACAATGTGTAAAATAAATAAAAATAAATATTTTATTTGCAAATGCTTATTTGTTTTGTAGTTTGTAGTCAGGACGGACTATTTAAATATTTACAAATCGCAAAACATTTGTGTATCATAAGCTGATGTGGCTAAAAAGCGTGCAATTTGCTGCCGGAAGCAAATTAAAGGTCAGCAGCAGCAGTTTAATTTTTTTGCATTTTAAATATTAAAAAAAATTCGTCTATAGAGAAAATTGATGTTCGTACATAGAAGTGTATCAATGCAACATTTTTACCCAACTGAATTGCCACTCGATGATGATGATGACGATGAAGAAGAAGTGTAGCACTCGTTGTGCAAATATTGAAATAATATTCCATTAAGCGAACTTCCGCTCATTAAGTATTCAGTAGAAGAAGCGTTTCACTCGCTCGCCCTCATCAATTCAATTACGTGTTCGACAAGCAACTCAGATATACATCGGCAGCGGCAACGGCAGCGAAATGAGGACGAAGAAGTACAGCAATTTCAGTTTTTCCAACATCAGCGAAAAATAAAAATATTTGTAGAATTAATGTTAAAAGAAAATAGTTTGTTTGCTGTGAGTCTTCTTCTGTTCGTTCGTTCTGTGCATGGCTTGTGTCAAACTTCGGACAGCTATGAGTCTGTTTCAACAGTGTCGTAGCTAGCCATTATTACTAACTAGGCCGGGCGAATCAAATAAGAAATTAAGTTGTATAGTCGAGATGTGCTACGTTTATACATCACATTTGTGTAGTTTTCATAAGTATTTTACTTTTTACAAACTAAAACAGAAGATTATTTAAACCAAGTGCAGGAGAAGTATAAATTATTTTAAACAGAATCTGCAAGTTTACAGACATCTGAGAACAGTGACGGTTCCACTAATTATAATAATGGCAAGACATGGATGAGCTCATGTATCACAAAGAGATTTCGAATGAGCACAAATCAAAGATATATATTCACAACTAATACATAAACTATTCGTGAATTGTAATGGCATTTCTGCATCTAAACTCAAATGTCTCTTCTAATACACTTCAAATAGTTTATATTTGCTTTTTGAATCTGTGAACACTGTGATAATTGCGAACACATCTCGGGTATCGCTCCGGTATCGGTCCGTTTAAATTTATAATTGAAAAAAAACCGCTTCTCCGAAAAACTCTTTGTTGATTTGACTCTATTATATCTTAAAGCTCTCTGATATATCATTAAAAAACTAAACCACCAGGCATACAAATACATATAGTTCTAGACTGTCGGTCACAGCGTCATAGTAGTTACTGCACGCCTTAGCTTTATTCTTACAAAGTCTATCGAGAGACCACAGGTCCTTTGCACATTCCTCTATGTGACAGTGACTTGTGGTGCTTTATATTGGAGTCGTTATATTTGCTTTGCTCATTCTCAGTAGAGCTTGAGCTCTTTATTTAGATAAAAAGAGAACACCTGCTTTAAGGTTTTACAATTTACTTGTCTATAGAATATGGCTCATTCTGCTTTGTCATGCAAGTTCTTCTGTCTCCAGTGACACTATATCGGGGTCTTCTGGAAACCCAGACCAGTTAAATACTGTTCTGTTCAACCATCCCATTAAGTGATCTGCGGCATTTAGTAATGGTCTCTGTTTGACTCTTTGAGTAAATTTAGACCTGATTGTACTTGATGTAGACGATATTAGGTTTGTGAATCCTGATTGGTAACGATTTTCACCTGATAGACTCTGAAGTCACCAAGTAACCTAAAACCGACATCCTATTTCCTATTTCATATTCTCGTATCTAAACATCTGGTCTGACTTTATTGTTTTCTAGTTTTGAGTTATCAGTAAAAATATTTATCAAGATCTTGTCGGAAGTCAATTCTGGGATATTTATTTGGAGTGTGGATAAGATCTATCAATCTATTAAGATACAATTTTTTTTTAATATTAGATAAATGGATACGTTAACGAAAGTCGGAATATATGGGGAGTATGCATTAATTCGTGCGGTTTATTTTTCCAAAATTATGGCTTTTTTGTGAAAAATTTTTATACATTCACTGTTCAAAATATTGTCCATCGGAAGGTATGACGTTTGCCCATCTTTCTGGCAGTTTGTGGATTCCATCCCAAAAGCACTTCTCCGACTTGGAGGCCAAGAACGAATCGAGCCAATTTTTGATACCCTGTTCTAAAGTGAAGCGTATTCCGGTGAGGGCATTATGCATTGATCTGAACAAGTAGTAATCAGAGGTGGCCATGTCGGGGCTATAAGGCGGGTGAGATAGAACTTTCCAGCCACTGTTTCCCAATAGTTTTTCACCGGTCCGGACCGGTCCAATAGTTTTTCACTGGCCGAGCGTTGTCATGATTGAAAATTATGGATTCGTGTCTGGTCGCATATTTTGGTCCTTTTTCCGCGATCGCTCTCTTCAAACGAAACAATTCTGTTCGGTAGAGGTCCCCTTTGATCGTCTGTAGCAGATTTCAAGAGCTCATTATACAACACACACTTGTGATCCCATTAAATACAGAGCATTACCTTGGCGCCATAAATATTCGGCTTTGCCGTGGATGTTGATGGTTGGCCGGGCTTCACATACGATATCTTGCGCTTAGAGTTACCAGAAATGAATCCATTGACAATCCGATGCCAAAATGAGTTCTTTTTGTGCTTTTAAACAACATTTCCGACATGCAGAATCGGCGTTCGACGTCTCTAGGTTTCAATTCATACGGCACCCAATTTCCAATCTTTTGGATGAATCCCTGGAAGTGGTTACTTGATTAACTACCAAAGCTCTTGCTCTCTTCTTTGTGTTTGTTACGCATCTTCATCGAGCAATGCCTCCAATTCTTCATCTTCAAACCATTTTGGCCGTCCGGGTACGGGTCTTTTAAATTGTCACACGACGCGAAGTAATACTAGTAACGCCCTCTCTTAGAAAACTACACGAATTAATGTATACACCCAATAGATGGTAGATAGTTGAATGGAAGATAGAGGGATAAACTAAAGATAGATGTAAAATAGATGGGTGATATGTGAAAAATGGAAGGATGATAAATGCAAGACAGATGGTAGATAGATTAATGAATTAGAAAATTGTTAGAAAACAAATGAAATTTAGATATTATGAGATAAGAGATTTGTCTTATCTCATCACTTAGATAGTTGGGCTATAGATGGAAGATAGTTGGGCTGTAGATGGAAGATTATTCGAAGATACTTTGAAGATAGTTGGAAGATAAATGGATATATTAAAGATAGATGTAAAATAGATGGACGATAGATGAAAGATAGATAGATGATAGTTGGAAAATAGATGGAAGATAGATGAACGATAGAAACAAACTAAATTGAAGTTAGATGAAAGATTGCTATAAGACAAATGGAGGTTAGATATAAAATAGATGGAACATAAGTGAATGTTTAATGGAAGATAGTTAGAAGATAGATGAGAAATAGTTGGATTCTACTTTGAAGATAGTTGGTAGATAAATGTTTATATTGAAAACAGATGTAAAATAGATGGGGAAAAAATCGAAGATTGATTGATGATAGTAGATAGATTAAATAAAGATGAAAGGAAGATGATTGTATTGAAGATACATACAAAAATAGATTGACGATTGATGGAAGCTAGATAGATGATAGTTGGAAGATAGATGGAAGACAGATGAAAAATAGATATATTTGCAAAACCCACAGAGGAATAGAGAAACCTTTAATATATTGACGAAAGTTCTAATGTATCACTTATAAGCAATGAACACCAAGCTATTGCCAAAACTATTCACAAAGAGATCACATTATTCTGTTTCAGATCAATTACTTTTTGTTTTTTTATTATTTCTTCTAATATTCAATATTATCGACTTTATCTGTGTTCTTCTTCCTAAAATTCGATTTCTAGATTAGAAATAGATTTTTATTACCAAAGATATTAAAAAACCATTTCTTAGCTCTTCTTTATTGCTAAACAAGTTTGTTTAACTATAGGCTATAGAACCTCCAAAACCTTTCATGTCATGAAGTAAATTTGTCAACTTTTTTTTTTTAACTTCTAAGGTGCATGTTGATCCCTTTGGCCCATTATAGCTACGCCAATGGCAGCCAACTCCGCTAAAGCTTATCATGTTTACCATGACATTCTTCGAATCGTTTTTCTGCATAATTAAATTTTCGAATGTTTGAGCCTCTTTCGCAAGATACGCGCAATCTTTTCTCTTTCTCACTTTTTCGCTGTGTGACACTTCATTGCGTGCGTTGCCGGCTGGCTGGCTGGCTGGCTGACTGGCTGGCTGGCTCTTTCAGCTTGGCTGTCAAACAAAGTGTCAATCAGCGTACTGGCTGGCTGGCTGGCTGGCTGGCGAATTTTTATGTGAGCTCCGCAGACAGCGTCGTTTGTCTTACAATATCTTCTTTGCCTGCCGTGTAATCTTTCAAGCCCTAGCTGTGTTATTGATGCGCTTGATACTGTATCTGTCTTATTTCGTCTGTCTCTCCGTCTGTTTATTTGTTTGTATGTATATTTCTGCGTCTGTCTGTCAGTCTGGGCCAAATGAATAAATGACCATGCTGTCTATTAGTTTATGATACTTTTGGCACTTTGCGCCAAAAGTATGTTCAAGTTAATTTTATTCTTTTATTTCACAATTTTTAGGTTCATTGCGACACATAAATGGCAGCTTTGAGAGTGTCCTTCATCCTAGTCGTTGTACTCATCGGCATTGTATTCGTGAATGTGCGGCATGCTTTATGGCCACTTGAACGTGCAAAATGTGTTAAATTTTGTTTAAGCTGTTTTTATTTTATTTTTTTTTTCTCGAGTTTTTCTTTTTCTCTTTTGCTCATTTTGCACATTTTTCACATTTTCCACATGATTTTTTAATGCCATCGCTAACGCTGCGCTGATATCCTTACGCTTCATTTTGTCAGTCATAGATTCCAATACATCATGTTGCCTGCAGCATTGTGGTGGCGAGACTCGAGCGTTGCGACATTGACGTCAGCGGTAGTTGTAGCAGCAGCGAATTAGTGTTCGCATGTGTGTGCGTATCTTTTTAAATGCTGCCCTGTAATCCACGGCAGCCCGAAATGCTTATCCATTCGTGTCTCTGCTATCGCTTGATGCTGATGCTAATAGGCATTTATCTTGTATCTTAGACTGTGCTTCAAAACCGATGTCTTGCCTTTAACGGATTAATTACATAATATGACACTCATTTGTCGCATGTATCCCTTTGTGGGCGGTAGACAAACAAACAAACAAACGAACAGCCTGCCGGTTGAACGGACGGACAGTAGAAGGCAGATGACGACACATGTAAATTTTAATTTAATCAATAAATTACGCATACTCGTATAGCATTGTGTCAACATGAATGGCGGCAAAGTCCTTCCTCCTTTTCATTGTTGTTGTCTTCATTTACTTTGTCTCGGTTGCTGCATGCTGATGCTGATGCTACTGCTGCGTCGGTGGCGTCTATGTTGGCATTTATTAGTATCCTTGTGGTGCACATGAACCTCAACTTGTACAGCAAACAGGATGAGCATCCTAAGTCACATAGTACTGTCCGTACAGCCAGCCGGCTTAGACGTTTGTCACCGCCGTCGTCGTCGTAGTCGTTGTTGTTCTTCTTCTTGTTTAATTTGTGGTTTAATTTAACTTTAAACTGAGGTTCAAATTGCTATACTGCAGTACATCGCTGAACTTTATCCTTCCTTTGTGCGCCTTGAAGTGTGCTATACATTTTGTCAACACAATTGCTATTGCAGCTGTCAGCTGCATGTCCTTGTCGAGTTTGCTGTGGCCAGCAGTTTGCTCGGCTAAGTACTTTACAGCGAATTTTTGCTTTGAAAATTCATTCCGTACGTTTCAGCAGCATGAGAATGGTATGTGAAATGAAAAAATAATTAAATATTGTTAAATTAGAGAACAAATCAGAGCTGTAATACTTTTAATACGTTGCCAAATATTTAATTTCGTATTCAAAGCACTGCAAAATACACAAAATGGTTGGTGGCTTGGTCTACCTCAAAAGTGAACAGAATAGTTAGTTCTCATCAGTTATATATCTATCTAAATGGTATATAGTATATTTTTTAAAAGTTTTTTAAAAGAGATGAAATAATAATAAAATTTACAAAATTTTTTTAAATTATATAAGTATTACGATTGCGTGATATATATAGTTCTAATAATTCTGAACTATTGAAAAACAAAGAGACAGCTCTATCCTCCGAGAAAAGCTGGGTTCGCCTTTGTTAGTGTGTTGTCTAGCATATTATTATTCGAAGTGGTTTTTATTCTTAATGCTATATGAAAAACAGAAAGCAACAAATTTCATCTATGGCCTTCGATGGCCATTGAACACATTGTTCAGCAAACGAATATCTATGCAGTTCAAAAAAATATAATTAATATATTGGCATTCTCTTCATTTTTTTCATGTTATTTTTTCGCAACCCGAACATCTGTTCAAACTGAAGTGAATATACATTCCAAGTAATTCAAAAAACAATGCCAATAAATGAATTTCAATGGAGTAGTTTCCAATTCAATGACAACAGAAAACTGCGACGCCAAAAATATTGTAGGCTATGACTACACAATATATTTTAATAAATACTAAACATCAATACAATAGACGATTTTTTCTTATGAAACTATTCGTTCAAAACGTATCCCGAATTTTAAACTGCCTCGAATACAGTATAAATATATTGATTTCTGCTCTTTTGTTTCCAATATTGACCTATCTTTATTAGTTTGGAAGGACAATAAAAGCATTCGACTGGCAGCGACCTACGAAAGCACAAGCTCTTTCAGTATGCAACATGTTCAAAAAACAAAGTTTCACGTTTTGTACGTTCTGAAAAAAAAAGAAAAAACTATTGATATCGATTGCCCCATTCTATACAAATATAAAGCTGAAGAGTAAAATATATAACTATTGTAGCCAAATGGGTGGCGTCGATCATATGAATGGACTTATTGGACGTTACAAAATTCCTGTCAAGTGTAGTAAATTTACAAATAGTGTATTTACACATTTGATTGATCTTGCCATGATGAATGCTCACATTTTCTTCCAAAGAATCAATATATCTGATGCTAAGAATTCACAATATCAATGACCAAACTTCAGAGCCCAAGTTGCACAAGTGCTTTCTACAATACAAATTAATTCGAAAAAATAATATTTAAAGCGACACCTAACTATTTCAACTTCCAACTAGGGAAGAAATTATTGGAACAAAATAATACCAAGTGAAATAAGAAACTTTTACTACTTGATATATATTCCAAAGCATTTTTGCAACATTACTAAATGATGTAATTAAAAACAATAATTATTCCAAGTTTTTCCTATAGTAAGCAGATGTATAGTACCAGAAAACAGATAGCTTACATAATGTGTGAAATATTCGAACAGAAGCATAAACTTACTGACTTGCACCAGAAATCATGACCTGTAGTGTCCTAACTTTAGCTAGGTTTGATTTGGTTGCGATACCATAAAGCAATAATTGTCTTGTATATGGCAACTTTAATATTCAATGAAAGTTTGTTTCTGCTGCTGAGCAGCCAATGTAAATTCTTGAATCTAGCTTTAATTGCTTTGCTTACACTTGAGATGTGGTTTCTAAAAATCAAGCGCCTGTCCAGAAATACACAAAAGTACTTGTTCCCCGAGTAAGAACGTAAGGCATAAGTCACATTGACACAGTTATTAGAACTCATGCCAGTGTTCCATCGCTTAGCCCAGCGTTCAAAGGTGCACAAATATTGCTGCAGGATGTCAGACAGATTCCTGTCTCTGACCAGGATAGCTGTGTCGTCTGCAAAAGTTTCGATGAGTAAATCTTGTACATTTTCCGTTGGCATGTCGTGCATGGACAGTGTACGGCGAGTATTCCGCACGTATTGCATTGCCACTGGAATACACGCCGTCCAATTCGCCAGAAGAGCCCTGTTATGCAAATAACTGTGCAATATTAACCACAGCTGAGGAGGACACAGATTCTTGAGCTTACTTAGCAGCTCCTCATTCACTGATTGGCAAATGCCTGTTTAATGTCAAAGTAAGCGGCAACCAACTACTCCTTGGCCTCGAATCCTTCAAGGATGAAATTTACAGCCCTATTAAGTGTTCAGGTGTTCCATGGGATTTACGGAATTCAAATTGATAGCGACGTATTCTTCTTCTGACTGTACTCACATCAATGATTCGTGTCAATGGACAGCGATCAAATAGTTAGTCTTGACGTGATCGTGATGTATTATTATGAGCATCAAAAAAGACGGCAGAGTGATCTTTATTAGGGTAGATCGCAGGCGCATCGTCAATGTCATCATGTCTTTTTCAATACTCTGGTCAGTTCTATCAGTTCAAGTCGGCATCAAACGGACTTTTGCTATTCTAATTTACTCAGCGGAGTTAAAGATAACTACAAGAGGAACGTGGTCGGATGAAAGCTGGTTCTCAGTACTTATGCTCACGCCATTAGGATTCATCCTATCCGTCATCGCATTGTAAACGAAAAAGACAATTGCAAATAAATCGACGAAACTTTTAACTCATCCATACTGGTGACAACTTCAATGGTGGCCATTTGTACTTTAGTCATAATCATAGGCTAATGTTAAAGCACGAAATGTCCTGTTTAGTAACCACTGCAGCACCAATTCTTGACCTGTTACTGGTATGATCTGAACTGTGAAGATTGTATCCTGGTATAAAGATTTGTGCTTCAGTCTGAGGCCATATTTCCGTGATGAGCATCGTATCCAAATTATATTCAGTGAGAAATTGATTTAATTCATTGGTGTGTTACTTTTTAGCATTAAGTAAACTGAGACACATATCATGGAGCGCATAATTACAGGCGACGATAGTGCATGAGTGAACAAGTAGGAAACACTTGAACTGTCCGAATGACAGCCGAAAAGCGCGCCAAAGCTTTATTACAAAAAATCGCCAAGCATTGAGCTCGACTGAAACTATTGAAACTGGTTGAAAGATCGAGCTAAAATATACATCCTAATTAAGAACAACGTTACCAGTGATGATTTAGTGTACACCTAATACCCGCGAGATAGTAGGTAGGCAGTTACCGATTATTTCTTGACAGGAGTTTATAAAATCTAAGTTTATTCATACCTTTGATGCAAGATTCTAAAAAGATTTCGACAGACACTACCCATTAACAGGTCTATCGAGTGGCTTATTACATTTCTCAGACATTTGCAAACTAAATTTATAGCCCTGAACTGTTTAAAAAAGTTCGGGAAGTTTTATGCAAATTTGACCTTTACACTGCAATTAAAGTTGATATTCGCTGGAATGAAGGAGGCGGAGTACTTGAATGAAGAAGATTCTTTTAAGGCGTGCCGGCCATGGCCTATTAATAGCAGAATTAAGTATGGTTCATATTTAAATGTAAAATTTAGGCAATTACTAAAGACTGTACGCCTTTGTTGAGAAAATTGCGGTTGCTGACAATTTGAAAGAAGAGAAAAGACGAGATTCACATGCATTTACGTAGGAATCAACAAAAAAAATTAAACAAAGCACTAATCTGTCTCACATATTTAGTTTGAAGCTCAAAATCTCAAAAAATTGACATTTTCGACATCATAACGAAAAACTTAGATTTTTATTCTGTTTAATAAATTTAACAAAAAATCGGCACAATGTTAAAAAAATTAATTCTGAAAGCAGTTGAAAAGGATGCTGCCGGCTATCTGTTTGAAGCGCTACATCAATATGGGGAAGTCAATGAAATCTTTTTAAGATATACGGACAACGAAATTTCGCTCTTAGATACAAAGTTTCGGGATCGTTGTGAGGAATACAAGATGCGAGCAACAGAGATTCGAATGAATATCGCTAAAAAAATCCAAAGCGCCACATTGAAAGATTATCGTATTATAGTAGAGGGCAGCACAAATAACTCCTATGAAAGTGTACTGTCCTGCTGTTTTGGTGATGATGTCAAGGAAGTACTCATCGAAGAGCCGTGCACGCAGAGTAAAAAAGAGCTGCAACACTTAGTTGAGTTTATTGAGGCGCTGTTAACTACATGCTCCAACCTTCGTTATATTGTGCTGAAAACAAATAAAGCTACAGCATACGTATGCAGTGAGCAGGAAACTGTGTTAAACAAACTCAGCAAGGATCTAGCCGCACACAATGTGATCTTTAATTTCGTCTGTGGCAAATATATGAAAAAAGCCAAAATCCTACTAAGCAATTGTTATTTAATTATCAGCAATCATGGAATTCATTACTTTGATGATGCCGATCTGGTCAAAGGACATGTCGCTTCGTGCAATCAATATTTCCGGAAATGCAAATCGACTGAAGTAGAGATTTATCGCACTGATGATCTGACAACGCCGTACTGTGAAGAATAGTTTAGCGTGAGAAAAATTCAAAACTATTTTATTTTTGGCAATATTTTGCAAGTTTTTATTTATTCTTTCATCTCAAGCGTCTCGAATCGAACAAATTTATGTACATCAATATTTGTTGTAATATGAATGTTAAATTTTTATTGTACAATTAATACATTGAAATAGAATTAAATTTGAGACTTTCATTGCAAAGTTTTCGTTTAAAATATGCTAAACTATGCAATGAAAGCCCTCACCAGCCCACAAAAATTTTTGTTGTTATTTTATATATACTCATAGACTTCTACAATACCTGAATGCATAAATAGAACTTTTTGATTATTATTTTCATAATTTCTGTAGTATATAATTTTTTTTTTTTTAATCTTTTTTTTTTTATACAAGTGCAGTTAAATATTTTACAATAAAATGTGCGTCTTCCTTCACTACTTTCGGGGGTCCTGCCAGCTGTTGTACTATCATTTAATATTGTTCGTTTTGTCCCTTATCAGCAGTTGCTACTTCAAATTCACGTTCATCAACGCTGCGTTTGCCCAGACGTGGTCCAAACCAGAGTCCAGTAGTGGCGCTAGGTCCGGAACGCTTCTCGAGTGCCTGCTGTAGTGCCAGAAGACGTGCCCACTTACGCATTTCGATGTCATTGCGACCGACGCGTGGATAGGCCAGAAAACTGGTGCGTTTTATATCCATTTTAGGATAGTCTGCCAACAAATAATATTAAAAAATGCGCCAAATGTTCTCATGCATAGTTACCTTCATAATCCTCAAGCGATGCCGGATATAAAGTTTCGAATGCAATAGCATCGGCATCGTGTTGATTATTATTGGCCATGCTGGGATCGCTACGACCTACGCGTGGAAACGCATAAAGTCCCGAATTGCCACCTGCGCGTCGATTTTTGGTCTGTTCCAGATCTGTATACAGTTATGGAATATTATTAATAAATGCAATTAATTAAGTAAAGCAAATGGAGCAAAAGTTTTAAATTTTACTAAAAGACTTTGAGCAGTTAAGAAAAGTTGTGCGCTTTTTCAATTTGCTACTTGACTATAAAATATTTGCGTCGCTCCCCAATGACCAATTTAGAAAACAGATTTTCGCTTGTAATAAACATTGTAAATGCGGTCAGGTAGGCTGTGAGTTAAATACACTTGAGTGCGCTTAAAATGAGTAAAAAGTATTTTGTCAAATAGTAAAAGGACACAATTTATGAAACAAGCAACAAGGGAAGTTTGATTGATTATGGCAATAAAATAGTCAGTAAACAAAAGTTTGCATTGAATTAGAAAGTGCAGAGTAGAGGAGTAGAGATTTTTAGTTTTATTAGAAAAAAGTCCGTAATTTAAAGTTAATTAAAATGTTTTTGTTTATACTTGAAAAACTCGCTCTTCGATTGTTCTGATCTGTAAAAATTATAAAAAATATGTCAATGTTTTTGATCGAATCAATTAAGTGAATGAATTATATTTGTATAACTATTATGTACATAAAAAATAAAACCAATTTTAATTTAATTCTTTTTTTTTTAAATAATGGCAGCACAATTATTATTATTTACATATGTCTATATACCGTGGTACAGGTTGACATTGATTATAATAAGAAAAAAAAGGCATTAATGCTGGGTGCAGAAACTGAAAACATTAATTTTAAATCGTAAATTCTTCATTCAAAATTCAGAATTCATAGGAACACGGCATGAAATTCTTTTTTTTAATAAAAAACAAACTTTCCTACTAAAAAATACTTTCTCTTGTTTAATAATAAATAAATTAATTAAAAATAAATCTAAAAATATTTTCATAATAGCGACAGAAATCGGTACGGTTCGTTTGGGTAAGTTCTTGAAGTGACGCCTACAAAATTACATTATTATTAATTCATCTTCATCTGCGTAAAGATTGGGAGAATCTAAATTCTCAAACTTAAAGTCCTTAGCTTTTATAGTTGTTAAGGACTGATTTTTTTATAGTTCCAGACAGACAGACAGTTAGATAGATTCCTTTCGATGCTAAGCAAGAATATAAAAAAACACTGTAAATCAATTTTTTTTTTCATAATGTCAGAATACATTGTTATAAGTAGTGACTTGAAATGTCAGACAAATAATAAATTAACAAGTAAGAACGCATTGAAACCGCGTGAGATATTTAATTGGTATTATCATATTATACACCAAATTTGTCGTGTCTAGAAAATGTTTTTATTTCTTAAATTCCATGAAAGGCGACAAATTGGTTTGTGCTAACTCTTTCACTTGTCCGATATGGATTTTTTCAATAGAATTTAAATAAAATGCGACAAATTTTGTATATTTTACTAAAAAACAAGAAACAATTTTTTTCCTTTAAAGTACTCATAAAGAAGGGTAGGTTTTCATTGGAACCTTGCCCAAAAGAGAAGGGTTACTACGAGCATTAAATACAAACGTTCTAAAGAGATAATAGACTTTATATATCTAAACGTGAATGATCTATCTTTTATAGTCTTAAAGTTTTTGTTGTTTATAGCCAGACACACAGACGGACATGTCTTAATCGATTTGATTTTTTTTTTTAGAAACTTAATGGACCTAGTTGGACCCTAATTTAATATTTTTTAAGTTTAACATAAATTATAGCAAATTCAGTGTTTTTATATGCATTAATAGCAACAACAATATATTTGTTAAAACATATTTGAATGGGGGCTAACCCATTCAGTGCGAACCCCATATAAGGGAGGGAGGTAAGCATGCTCATTGAATACAAATATTAAATTTTGAACTTGACGACTGTATTTCTCAGTCTCTAAGCTCTCTTTTTTTTACAGACAGACAGAAAGACGGTTATATTTATAGCCAAGAATATGCGGAGGCGAGCCCTCCTTCTGCCAGTTACATACATTTTCACGAATTGAGTTTACCCTTTTTTGGCTATCTCAAGCGAAAAAATTTGCCATATTTTACATTTTTACTACCTGAAAGGTAAAAGCGTAGCACAACAGTGTATCACTCGATTTCCTTCTGGTGTGCATCACGATCCGGAAGATTTGTCATCGAAGAAGTCGATAAAATCAAGGAAGTGATCGAGATAAACCGCCACAGTAGCAGCCGTACCATCGCCCGGGAGCTGAATATCAGTCATATGACCGTTCAAAGGTATTTGAAGAAGCTTGGCTACACAAAACAACTCGGTCAGGAAGGTTTTGCTATATGCTTGGTGGGATTGGCAGGGAATCATCTACTATGAGCTGCTTCCCTATTGCTAAACACTCAGAGAGGAATTTTGTTCGATTGTGACGCGCCCGAAGCTCCGGGAGTTCGGATGGGAGGTCCTTATGCATCCACCTTATAGTCCGGACCTGGGACCATCGGATTACCATATCTTCCTGTCGAACGATTTAGCTGGAGAGAAATTGGCCTCAAAAGCTGGCGAAAATCGACTGTTTCACTTTTTTGCCAATAGGGAAGCAAACTTCTATGAGCGGAGCATAATGAAGTTGTAATCTTGTTGGCAACAAGTTATTGATCAAAACGGCGCTTATTTGAACTAAATCCAATGATTGTACGCAATTTTATAAAGATTTGAAATTAAAGCGAAAATACGAACCACTTTTTGTTCCAACTCTCTATATTGGTGAGAAACATTATTTGTATGAGTCTGTATGACTGAAGTACGCAGCAATTAAAAATAAAAATACTCCAATTATACAATATATCATATGCTGCGGGACTATTACCATTCCGTCACATTCAATAAAAACGTATGAAAAAATTCAGTATCGAAATTAAACGAGCGCATGACGAATTGAATGGATATAGCGAATGACCATGACATGACATCGTTTGGTCATGGGTAATTTGATATATTATAAATGGCATATCCGTTGCAACACAAGTGTTAAAAATTAATGTCTTTTTTTATTTTATTATCCCCACTAACGAAGTTTTATTTAAAAAATTTAAATTCTTAAATTTTTTGTGGGAAGATAATGCACAAATGCATATGGATCTTACATTGCTATGTATACCAAATTTGATCGGATAATCGTCCTCTCATATTCGGACCAAGATTAATATGGTTATTTCTCCAGATTCCATTAACATTTATACCATTCATATATGTACCTCAAATGGATGCAAAGAAATACATTTAGTATATCGCTTATATGCGCAGGGTTTGGCCAATTCTTAATAGGACTACTTCGCCCGATCTCCCCTCGATTTTAACAAAGAGTACCCTATGTTTTTCTCCAATGACCCATCTATGTCTATTCTTAAATTAATACCAATTCGTTGAGCGGTTTAGGAGTGATGCGCGCACAAACAAACAAAGTTTGACTACGATTTCATTATTTTATATGTATAAATAATTAAGAAACATACTCTACGGTTGAGGCTCCTACCCTTTGGAGTGCTTTAATGCATTAGCTACCTAGCAACCTCAAAAATGCTAAAGCAGTCACAATATTAGATAATCTCCGTTTATAGCTGATTGTTCGTATTGACATTCAGATACTAACTACTACTACATTTAATGCTTATGGCACGGATTGCATGATTACTTCTGAGTGAGATGTAGTATTGGAAACTTCTATTACATCATTGGCAGGCCAATCTTCTTTATAAACATTCTTACGAGTACCTATTGATGCAATAGTTTGGCATCTATACAAAACCACTGTTCATATTATTAAAGCTGCGGACTGTAAATTAAAAACAATTGTTTCTGCAAACAGCAAAAATTGTTGCAAAAGAAAATTCGAAATACTCGCTATACATAAAAACATTGAAAAATATCTAATACTAGGCCAAACCAGACTTGTGTACCATTATCATATGATAGAAGATGCTTCATTTTCTAAGTGGATTGCGATTATTCAACATCAGTCGAATTTTTATATTGACAATGCTGTCAAATTTTAATCGATTGCTATTAATGGTTTGGCGCTTTTTAACGACTTAAGAAAAAATATTAACGACTTTTATTCCCACTACGAAATAACAAACGAAAATTTCTTAATCGCTATTTAGCTACAAGATGTTCAACAAAAAATTATAATTTCCGAGCAGAACAAAAACTTGACAATTTATTTTAAATAATTGTACATTATCAACTTTGAATATATATTATAAGACTTGAAGTACCATCATTTATTTTCTCAAAGACTTTGTATCTGTTAAACATTTTAGTTGTAATTAATTTTATATACGATTTTGCTTAAACCAACTTACTTTCAACTACAAAAATCTTGAATGAATCGCACATCACGCTTAAAAGATGCAAGCTTTGTGGTCAGTCTATATACATTCGCCTATTGTACAGAATCGTTGCCAATATGCAACCCACCGCATGAGAAATGCGTTGGCAGCATGTTTGCTATTTGTTTAAATTCTGAGCTAAGATAAAACAAATTTAATTTGCATAAAATCGACATTCAGCTACACAGATTTGTCTAAAGAAAATGTCGCATTTATGTCAATACATGATGCGAACTTTTCTTGCAGCAGGAAGTTGCTGTTGCTAATCCGCTTAAGTCTTGCGTTTATGCCAAATTGAAAACAATTACTGACCAAATTGTTTTGCAGCTTAAGGACTCATTCGAACACTGCTAAATGAATATTGTACTGTTAATAAGGATAATTGTTTTACAGTAGCTCGAGGTTATTTTTCGGATTCATTAAAATTATGTTTTTTTTTTTGTATAATTTCTAAGAAAGTAAATATTTGCTAGCATATGAATGTCAATAGTTGTATTCTATGTAAATTTGCATTTTTGACGCAAATATACAGAATTATGTTAGGCAGAATTCTTATACGAACCAATATTATTTTATGTTGATTTTTTGAATTGATTAGAAAAGTTCACAAGTGGGAAATGAAAATGCATAAATTATAATTCACGGTTTGCGTTGCAAAATAGGAAACCAAAATAATTAGTAAATGCTTGACTTGATTTTAAATATTTTCCACGCATAAACATTTAAATGTGATAATTTGGGTAAATCAATTGCTGAAAGCAGCTGTTAATTTTGTTTTGCAAAATCGTAAAATGAATTTCAATCATGATTGTGATTTGATGTATTGCGAAACAGGAAGATAGCCGCTTAAACTGTTTTTTTAGATATGAGGTATAATAAGTCGAGCCGATGAAACCATTTCAATTAGTACCTAGTGCATATTCTTACGGACAGACAGACGGACATGTCCATAACAACTGGACTTTTGATGCTGATCAATATATACAGTGAAACTATTTTGAGCGGATAGCGACAATCGGCCAATTAGTGCAGATTTATTTGAGTGTATCTTACAAGATTTTTCAGATATACGTTGAATATCCGTAACAATATTGTCGTCAATTACGTGTACTGTAAACGACTTCAGAAGAACTTTTTTAGTCAAGTCAATATTCGCTTAAAAATTTATACGGGACTTATATATACTAATGAATATTGTTCCGAACTTCTGAAGAATTTACCATACATGGGAGTGAACTTCATCCAGTATGGTACCGATATGGTTCTTGAGATTGATATTTTAACGAAAATTAACACTGACTGGATGGTAAGTATAAGGGTTTTATTTTTCTTGGGTTTTGTTACCATTTCTCATTATCTTCCATTTGGAATAATAGTCTTAAAGGCTTTCAAAAGGGTTCTGTAATTTATATGTACTTGCAAATGGTATTAACCCTAGGCAGACAGGCAGGCAGACAATTACCGTGTCGTTTGCGAATATTGCCGATATGGAAGTTTAAAAAGCTTTAAACAATTTTAATCAGAACGTGTGGCAAATTTAGTATTGTGAACTTGTAGATATACCAGTTGTGCCAAACTGAATTGTTCGCCGATTTCAAGTACAAACGTACCTTGATTAGTAATTTGGAGCATTGGATGTTTTGTTTTACATTCGGAAGTCTAATTTTGAGAGAATTTTCTCATTATCAACAAACAATTTGAGCTTGTCTTTGATGACATTCTTAAAAATTTTCTGGTTCATCATTTAAAAAAAGATGAACCAGAAGAACTACAGGTTTTTGTTTTTTTCTTTTTTTAGAATCACTTTGGAAGTGTTCCAATCCTGTAGAAAATATAGCCAAGGCAGAACGGACTAGGATAGCATTTTCTCTGTTCGTAAGGAAACTACATCTGTCGATGCAAAAATTTTTAATGTATTTTAAAAATTCAGTAATAAATATTATTCGTAATATAGAAATCATGCCTATGTTTGATGCATGGAGGGAATGAAAATTTGCTAAAGCTTTTGTTTGCACACGTTTTCTTGTAAAATAACTAAAAATCATATTCATGGAAATAGTTTGTCTATTGAACTAAAAAAGATGGTAATAAGCTTCAATGAATAGGACATCAACAGTCTGCTTTTCCGCGTACAAATGCTTTTGTACGGATGCATCCAAAGCATTGTGGTCTTGCTGGCTCAAGTGAAACATAATCAATATGGGTTTGTATGTATCACAAGAACCTTATAAGAAACCTCCTTACATAGCTTTTTGAATCGGAAGGTATTGATGAAATTAAATACCAAATATGGGATAACACAGATGGTTTGACATTATTGACTTGGCTTCAGAAAACTAATAAGATCATAAAAGATTTTTACGAAAAATAGGCGCCATGATTTTATAGCTAAACAAGAAAAGCTATGAAATGCCGACTTTGTGTTTTTTTTTTTAGTAGGCAAAAGTGCGAAATATGCAGTAAAATACATTTTTTTCCCAACTTTTCAAAAATGACCCCCCCTGGATACGCCCTTGCATTTAGGTTATAAATTTAATTTTTTTTTTTGAATGAATAATGTTGACAAAGATCTCATATTTCGATTGAAATTCATTTTGATTTAATTATTCTGCCACTTGATTGTTTTGATTGATGTTTGAATGACTTTTCGCTCCATAAAGAACTCATACACTTAAAACAGTTAATAGAAACACTTTAGAGACTACCGACGGACGGACAGAGAGATACGCTGATCAAGAATTTATATGCCTTATGAAGTCTGTCATTTTTCTTTTTGGCCTTCAATATACCCATCTTTTTTATGGATACGTATAAAATGCTAAAATGGTTATGGTTTTTTATAAAAGATTTATGAAGTCTTTTTTAATTAAATTGTAGATACACAACTACCATACGCCCATGATTAAAGCGATTGTTCCAACTGCTTAACTGTTAAGAATTTTCCAGATTACACTGTTCCAACTGCATAAACTTTATAAAATCTCCAAATCGTTTCTTAACTTTTAATATTTTTCTAGATACATACCACATTTTAAATACACTAAAAACTTTAGAGCACTTTAATCGACATCATAAACTTACCAGCTGTACTGAATCCAACATAGACCAATATCAAAAGAACTGTGCACATGAATATATCCAAGCTAAAGCACGACTTCATTTTCTTAAATTTTTAAATAAACTTTTCCAAAGCAATTATTTTTACACAAATATTTTTTTTTTGTCGAAATGCGGCAATTCTAAAAATATTTTTCTTTGTTTTGGCTGCTAATTTTTTGTGCAACTATTATCAACTCGGTGTTTCTATTTTCTGTAGTATTTTGCTCGAGTCGAGATGATTACTTTTACACGTTCGCAGCTATTATGCTTGATATGTGCCGCAATTCGTGTCCTTTTATATGCAAAGACACAAAAGAATTTTGCCTGCGGGCAACATCAGCAACAAATTAGCAGCAGTTGCTGCCACATTTCACATACGTTGGTCTGAGGGCAGATGCAAAGAGCTGAGAAGGTTTAAGGACCATGCAACATTTTGTGCGTCATAGTGCTTTGGTATTCTATTCCTACGCTGTTTAGATTTTAAGCACTTTCTGTGGTCGCAACAGGTGTCCGTATTTTGCTTAGCAACATTTCATATGGCAACATGTTGCCTTAAGCTTTAAAAGCGGCACTAAAAGTTATATGAAGTTATTTTTTTTCAAGAATATATTTTTTAAGTCTAAAGGCAGGATAATGCGATAGCATTAAAAATAAAATGAAATATATAAAAAATCAAATATAGAAAAAAAATTATTATGATTAATTTTATTCAAACTTTTTAACATTAGAGAAACATTTTTGAAAAAATATCAATAATAATTTGGAAAATTCAGCTATTGGGACCTAATTGACTGAGATCTATCAGCATAAAGCTCCCTTGATGTTGTTAGAATATCTCATGCTAGATTCATATGGAGAACATGGTTGGTCCTTTCGGACGTATTGCAGCCTGCTCTGCAAAATCTGTTTTGCGCATGTTTTCCCCGTGTCGTTCAAGCACGGGATGGAACATTAATTTTAAGTCTAATCCAGTTGATGTAGTCACTGCTCGCCACCTATGCGCTTGTCTGACTTCATTACAGTCACCGAGACCAAATACATCGACAGACGTTCATTCCTCCAGAATGCTTCAATGTCTATCTTGGATCGAAACTCTAGACTTTCTGCTCTGAGTCTATCCTTAAAGAACTCTCTTTATTACAAGCCGACCTCAATGCGTTACACAGCTGGTGTCAACGTAATAGCTTAGTTTTGAACTGCGCTCAGTGTAAAGTGTTGTCTTTTTGTCGTAGAAATCCTTTAACAAATGGATACTTCATTTAGAACTCTTTTTTTTCGTTTTAGTGATTTTGGTGTTCTTTTTGACCCCAAATTATCTATTGTTTCTCATATTGATTGTATATCGATCAAAGCTATAAGATGGTTAGGATTTAAAAAGCGTTGTTGCCTTGGAGCCCTCAATATGGTTTTCATTAAGCACGTTTAGAATTGGTTCAGAAACAATTTGTTCTTTTTGCCTTGATTAACTTAGACTGGGACCCTAATGTTAATAATTCTATAAATTTTTGGCAAAACGCAGAACAATGATGGCAGTACTGTTTGTACATAAGCTTATCTCTGGTGAAATATATTCTCCATACTTCAGTGCCGGTTTTTTTGAGTGTAGGCCACTTGTTTTTTGCAGCCCCTTGAAACTTTCTGTGAAAATTTGACTGTGAAAATGCACAGATTCTTGAACCAAACTGTCCTCTAAATCATTGATATAATATTTCACGAGAGACTGGGCTATTTCTGTAACTCAGTCAGTCGTTTTTGTTAAAAATGAAATTTATTCTTTAAAGTTTACGTAAGCATTATGCATTCTCTGTATATCAGCCCTCAGTCTATAGAGGATGACCAAAAAGGTGTTAATTGTTAAATAATCTCTGGAGCCGGAGGCTATTTCAGGTTCTTCATTCGATGTTTCATTCTTTGTTTTTTTTTTCTTTTAGGTTTCCTCTTTATTTCACCTTGATATTTTGAAATAGTCAAATATTTCTCGCTCTGCTGTTATGTATTAACTTTCCTGGGGGTCCATAGAGATCAGATACCGTCAATACATCTACAGAAGAGCTCTTAAAAACTGTAATACTTCATTCAAGGAATATCTTAGACTTTTACAGGCATCTGCTCTAGCCGACCAACGAGTGAGGCTTACTCTCATAAATTCATAAATTTTTTCCAACGTTCGGTTGACTTCACCAAGAAAGTGTACACCTCGTTTAGCAACATGAAAAAGTGGCAGGCTCTGTACAAGACTCAGCGGCTGAGGATCCCAGCCAATTCAATGAATGAGCTGCACAAGGAACAAACATAGCAAATGGTGCTTGTTGTTGATTTTAGTTTGTAAGCCCCTGACATGTTAGAGGCATTATTATAAGACTGACCACGGCAATTTTAATGTTTAATGTTTAACTTTTCCAGCTCTATAGTAAGCATTTCTGAATCCTTGTCTCATATAGAACGTAAGAATTTCAGAAATCTCTCACATGGATCTCCGTTATCTAAAACATATCGGAGCCACTGCCGCACTTGGCCTATCGAGGCTTTTACTATATTGATTTAAAATTTTTATAGGCATTTACTACTAATTATTATTATTATTATTATGTGTAATAGTTGGCACTGCGACCTTACAGGTCTATTGTGCCCTATCAGTTGCTGTCTTACAGCAACACGTCCAGCCCTACTGCCCTGAAGAAGGCCACTAGGTTTTTGGGGTTGAGTGCATGCACCGCCTTTCCTGTCACTTGGTAATTGCCAAGATATATGTGCCTGGTTTGGGCCAGAGCTGGGCAGTCGCCCAGGATATGCTCCGGAGTTTCGTCGTCCTCCAGACAGAATCTGCAGGTGCTATCACCTTCGATTCCGATTTTATATATGTGTCTCTTAAGTCTACAGTGTCCGGTCAGGAAGCCCAAAACCATTCTTAGATCTTTTCTTTTAAGACCGTTCCAAATTTCCGATCTCCTTTTGTTGTAAGGGCCTAGCAGCTTTTTGCTCTGTTTTAGTCCTTCACATTTTTCCCAGAAAAGGTCCCTTGCTTTCTTTTCTTCTTCTTTTACCAGGATTCTCATTGATCCTGGTCCGAGCCCGCAGAAAGGCTCTGGACCCATGAAAAGGGACGCTGCCCCTCTCCTGGCCAAGTCGTCTGCTTGCTCATTTCCTGGTATGCCCGCATGTCCGGGTACCCAGTATATATTGATCTTATTAGATATTCCTAGTTTATTTAGTTTGCTTATGCATTCCATGACCAGCTTGGCTTTGATCATAGGCGAACTAACTGCTTTAATAGCCGCCTGGCTATCAGAGAAGATAGCAATTCTTTGATTCTTGTACCCCCTATTTAAATTAAATTGAGCACATCTTTCTATTGCATATATTTCTGCCTGAAAGATACTTGTGAATTTCCCTAGTGGTTCGAAGTATTTAGTGCGTGGTCCGAAGACTCCAACACCACTTCCTTCGTCTGTTAGGGAACCATCTGTGTACCAGCTAATTGCTCCTGGTTTTATATTGTAGTTCAGCGTTATGTTTTCCCATTCTATTTTACTGCTGAGCCCTACTTGGAATCTTCTAGTGAAGTTGTACGTAATACCTAGGTTATCACTAGGGTATTGTAGGAGTGGGTGGACGTCATTCCTATTACTACTTGATTGATTCTCAGTCCAGGTCTTCCTGTTAGTGTTAATTCTTGCCACCCTTGCAATGGCTCTGTCAGCCTGTTGTTGGATGTGAAGATGCAGTGGCGTTAGATTTAGTAGTACATCTAATGCCACACTAGGACAGGTTCGCATTGCTCCTGTTATAGTTATACAAGCTAACCTTTGAACTTTGTTCAGTTGAGTTCTAGTTGTTGTCAGTTTTGCTCTATCTGCCCAGACAATGGCTCCATATGTTATTATGGGTCTGACCATTGTGAGGTACATCCATTTCATTATTTTGGGGGTAAACCCCCAGTTCTTACCTGCAATGACTCTGCAGGTCATCATTGCCATTGTAGCTTTCTTTACTACGTATTCTAAGTGAGTTTTCCATGTGGTCCGCTTGTCGAATATTACTCCTAGGTATTTTACCTCCTTGGAGAATTCGATCAGCGTGCCATTCACCCGTATTGGCTTGAGTAATTTCATCTTATACTTCCTAGAGAAAGGAACAATAGTAGTTTTAGATGGGTTAATACTCAGCCCTGCTTTAGAGCACCAAGATCGTGTGATGTTGATGCCCATCTTAATTTGGTCACATAGTGTGTCTTCATGCTTCCCCATGCAGATAATAACTATGTCATCCGCATAGCCTTGACATTTGATGCCGTTATCTGTAAGGAGCTCTAATAATTCATCCACTACGAGACACCACAGAAGAGGTGATAAGACACCCCCCTGTGGGCATCCTTTCGTGGTTTTGACTACAATTTTTTTATCAGGTAGGTTGGTCTCAACTAGTCTTGAGCCCAGTAGTTGTACTAACCATCTGATGAGGTAAGGATCTATACTCCTATTGTTTAGTGCTTTCGCTACTTCAGTGTGTGATGTATTATGAAAGGCACCTTCGATGTCCATGAAGGCACAAATGGCTGTTCCTTTGTCCTTTACGGCTTTACGAATGAGGGTGTCTAACTGGTATAGGGCAGTTTCAGTGGATCTGCCAGACCTATATGCATGTTGATTTCTGTGAAGTGGTTCTTTAATCAGATAACTGGTCCTGATGTGGTTATCCACATTTGCTTTCCTCCAGCACATAGGTATATAACCGAGCGCCAGGCTACTTCTGAACATTTTCAGCATTGGCCCTATTAGGAGGTCTAGTCCCCTCTGTAGCAATGCTGGGAATATTTCATCGTCCCCGGGGGATTTGAAAGGTTTGAATGAGCCGATGGCCCATCTTATCCTATCTACCGTGCAAATATCGCTTGCTAGTTTCCAGTTTGGTCTTCTGGTGTTTCCCTGATGTAAGTATTCTGGTATTTCATCTTGCAGAATGGGAATGCATTCTGGAAAGTGAGTTGCGAGTAGAAAGCGTGCTTTCTCCTCCTCGTCTTTCGTAAAAGTACCGTCTGGCTTCTTTGAGTCCTTGAACTGTTTTAGTTTTAGAGAGAGCTCTAAAAATTCTAGTTGCGGGACTTGTATCTGCAATGTTACTGCAAAATTTTCGAAAGTTATCTCTCTTTGCCTTTCGTATATTTTTGTTGTATTCAGTAAGACTGGTCGTGTACTGTGACCAGTCTCCAGTGCGCTTAGATTTATTAAATAGGTTTCTTACTATTTTCCTAAGTTTCTCTAAATCTTTGTTCCACCAGGAAGTGTCTTTTGCTGACCTGACTTCCTTTTGTTTGCAGCTTTGATGGTATGCATCAATTATAGCTGCATTATAGCCGTCCACCATTATTTCTAAGTTTAGTGGTGAGTTGGCTTTCTTGTGATTGTTTAATTCCACCAAGTTGCTCTTGAGGTTAGTCTCATACATTTCCCAGTTAGTGCGTCTGGGATTCCTAATGATTTTCCTGAAACTAGAAGCCCCTTCTATGTCTAATAGTATGATCCTATGATCTGACATAGATGGCTCCTCTGATACTCTCCAGTTACATATAAAATCTGTCATAAGGGCGTTGCAGAAGGTGATGTCAATCACCTCTTGTCTTGCCCTAGTGACAAAGGTAGGAGTATTTCCTACGTTCAATATATGTAGCTCGTTTTGTAAGACAAATTCTAGCAGGTACTCACCCCTTTTATTTGTATTGGTGCTTCCCCACACACGGTTATGTGCGTTGGCGTCGCATCCAATTACCAGCGGTAGATTCTGTGTTTGGCAGTATTGCACTAGTTCCTCCATCTCTTTGGTTGGAGGTTCAGCTTGCTCGCCTGGAAGGTATCCAGACGCGATCACCACCTCACGTAGGTTCCCGCCAATATTAATTTTTTTTAATTAGATAGCGACCAGATCTTTTGTGAGGAATTCTGAAAGGCAAGTGTATGTTATATCCTTACTCATTAAGATGCATGTTCTTGGTTTGTCAGATCTGACATCCCAAATTACCTGTGTGTTTTGAGTGCCCAGTCCTCTAATACATCCTTTATAAATCCAGGGTTCCTGGATTAGCACTAGGCCCAGGTCCAGCCTGGCGGTCAATCTGGCGATCACAGCAGATGCTGCTCTCGCATGGTGGAGATTGACCTGTGCCATCTTTGTGCTTGCAGTCATTTTGACTACAGTAACGGGCTCATAGACCCATCGCCCTCATCTGGAAGGGAGACAGCCTCCTCCTCCGACATTGGCGTGTCATCGTACAACAATGCAATCTTGTTGTGACCAGCCTTGCATCATGGTAGCCATGAGCGCTTCTTCCACCTTACCTAAGTCTTCCCGGGATAGGATGACTTCAGGGTAAGTGCGTGGAAGAACCGCAATCTTGATGCCTTTAGCCTGATCAGCATAGCTGGGTCCGGCTCTGCGGCTTTTCGCCGTGGGTTGGTTGCCCTTGCTCCGTTTGGGCTCCGCCATGTTTGGGGGCGTGGTTTGTGCCCTTTTCTTTGGCGCGTTGGTGCCATCCATCTTTTCTACAGGCTGAACCCTGTGTTCGAGCGCTTTCTTCCTGGCTTCCTCCGGTTTGAAACCCTTTTTTAGGTATCGGAGGTACCATTTATACCCGGCCCCACTCAGTCCCTTTTTGAGTGGGTCTACAGGGCCTCCGGGCTCTCCGTGCCCAGGTCGGGGTTGAGTTTCGCGTTCCTTCCGCTGTAACGCAGGTTGGACCGCCCTCAGGGTTTGGCCGCTAACAAGACCTGTGCTTGTGGTAGCAGCCTCTTCCTGAGTTCTGGCTGGTCTTTGCCGCTCAGCAGGACGCTTGGGCGTTTCGTCGCCCTTACTCAAGTTCTTTTTAGGCGTTGACCTGCCTAGAAGGTCCTCATCCGTGACAGTAATATCCAGCCTGTCAGCGATTTGAGTTGCGGTATTGTCCCGCATTATTTTTTTTAAATTGTTTGTAGCCATATGGTTCTCACGAGTGTAGGGGTGTTGAGGTCCACCGTGACATAGCCCCAGTATTACTACTAATTAATAAGAAGAAAAACGCTGGTTGAGAAAAAAATTATATTGGGATTACCTCTTCTAGTGGTCTGATATGTGGCAAATTTTTTGAGTAAAGTGGCAACACAAATGTGTATGGGTAAAAAGTTTGACATTTTTTTTAATAAACGTACTCACACGGTTTTTTTTGTCTTATTTATAGTAAGTTAAAAAAAAAAATTTACCAAAAAATGGAAATTTCAAGGAAAGGTTTTCGTTGGATTATTTGAACAAAAGTATATCATAAACTCAGTTCTTTGCATAGCGATAAAGCACCATCAAAAACCACTGTGGGTGCTCCAAGACAAGCCAAATCCTATAAAAGTTTTTCATGCACGAAGCACTGCGAAGCCTGTTTCTTCGGCCCAATGGGTCATGTGCCCGCTTGAGCAATGTAGGACGGTCAATTATGAAACGTATACGACCATTTGTTTGCCTGAAGTCTTCGGAAAAATTCGCAAAACCAATCGCCGAAAATAAATCACCATCCACCATGACTATGCAAGCATTCACATATCGGCTCACACAAAAGAATTTTTGAGCACTCAAAACATTGAATTGTTGGATAATCCGCTGTACAGCCCTGTTTTATAGCCCAATGATTTAATATTATTCCCAAACATCAAAAATAAACTGTGTGGTGGACTGTTTTCTATGCCCGAATAAGCTGTTGATGCGTTCCAAATCGCAGTGGAAAAAGTTCTTCGAAAATTTGTTTGAACGAATGCAATTTTGCAATTTTGAAAAACAATCATTTTAAAATATTTGTTATTATTTGCTACTATATAAATAGTGCCCCTGGTACCTTCCCATTAGAAAAAGTTTAATCAAATACTACTTTTATGAAGGGGGAATGAAAAACTAGTTATCCACACTTAAAGGATCTATCTTTTATAGTCTCTTAGAGCTCTTGTTTTTCATATGTATAGCAAGACAGACATGTCCATACCGACTTTTTTGAGACCGATTTGTACTTTTATATTAGGATACATAGAAGAAAAATACACAAAATTCAGTGTTTCAAGCTGAATTAAAAACAAAATAAATAGGTTTTTTATCATAAAAAAATCTCGCCCACTCTACTATATTCTACTTGCATTTTTTTCCCGAGGAATCCTGCAAATTTGTTTACTATTTAATACTCAAATGATACAATGTCTATCGTGGTGTATCTTACCTCAATCCTAATTTCACACATAATACCAAATCCAACCTTTTAAAGCTGTAGCCGTCACAAAAATCTGTCCCTATTGTTGAGTTCTTTTATGTTTATCAACCTCACATCAACATCACACCTATTAAAATATTATGCATGGATCCAGATCTGACCTCCTGATGTGGAGCTCAACTCTACTGTTGTAGATCTGAACTACGTTCTCTTAAGAAGGATATACTTACGCATACATCATCCCATGGATAAGACAGTGTGGCAAAGCGCTGCCTCTAAACTTAGAGATGCTCTTCAGAAACACCATTCAAATCTTTTCGACAACATGTTGGAAAATATGGACGCTAACAAAGATGTAACTTTTTCATTTGCGTCAGGCCCTATTGCGAAGTAGTGGTGGATGATGATGTAGCTCAGAACGGAAAGCAAGCCTATGTTATTGATTTATTACAGAGCCAATTGATCTTGCGAAAGCCAATGAAGTCAAAACTACTGAAACATCTTTTAATTTCCACTACAGATTTATATATCAAGATCTCAAACGTTATAAAGGATTGCAAAAAAAATAAAGCTCCTGGACAAGATATAATATGCAAAGCCACCCTAAGAGTTTTGCCCAAAAATGCTTTTCTCTTCTTGGTAACTCTGTTCAATGCTAAAATAAAAATGCAAAACTTTTCTATTTTTCACCATAAATTGGCTGCATAGGAACCTCTTATAACTCCATTTTATTAAATACAAACTGTTCTTCGAGAAAAATTGAGTAATACTTATATATAATTAATTTAAAGAGGCATGCGTAAGTTAGTCCAATGACTAAATCTTACATAAAACAAAAATAAAAATAAATTTATTGTTGACGACGGCGAATATTGGCAGTTCGGTGGGTTAAATCTTCTGGGTGATACCTTCTTTGTCTTCTCGTGTGAGTGAAGTTGCTAACTAGTTGTGCTGCTAGTGGGTTTGGATGTGCGAATAGTCGGATTCGGTAGTTTCTGCTGATTTCAACTATTTCTTCAAGAAGCGTTGGTACTCTTAAGTCATGGTGGATTAAAGCATTGTTTATATACCATGGAGCATTTATGCAAAGGCGGAGAAGTTTGGGCTGAAATCGTTGAAGGATTTCCAGATTGGTCCTGGATGCAGAGCCATAAATTTGAATTCCATAAGTCCATATTGGTTTTAAAACTGCTTTATAAATAAGTATTTTATTTTCTGTTGAGACAGATGAGTTAGGCCCAAGAAGCCAATAAAGGGATCTAAGTCTCAGTCCAGGTTGTTTACGCTTTGTAAATATGTTGTCGCGCCATTTAAGCAGCCGGTCTAGGAGTATCCCTAGATATTAAGCTTTATCTGCTTGCTGCAGTTGACAGTTGTTTATGTAGACTGGTGGACATGTGCCACTCATAAGAGTGAAAGATTTTTGTCCGTTCACTTTAATTCGCCATGTATCTAGCCACTTGCTTATGGTTCTTAGGTTAGCTTGCAAGTTACGGGATCCAATGCAAATTCTACGTTTTTTGCCATGATTACAGTGTCATCTGCAAAAGTAGCTTTATATGTATGTTCTGACAGAGGTAAGTTCGTTGTGAACAATGTATATAGCACTGGACCCAGGACAATGCCTTGCGGTATCCGGAGTTTATTTCCTCTAGATCTGTTAATACGTCATTAACTTTAACCACAAAGTATCTATTTGTATGGTATTTTGTACGCGTGGTGAGAAGAGACCGTTTCAGTTTATAGAGCAGGCCAGATGCCACACACCTTATCAAAGGCTTGTGATACATCCAGAAAAGCAGTTGTGCAATATTCTTTTCGTTCCAGGGTAGTTCTCGCATATGTATAGACTCTATTAACTTGTTCATTTGTTGAGTGAAACTTGCGGAATCCAAACTGATGCGAAGGTATGAGTTGCTTCCTCTCAATCAACGGAGGACAGATGCTGGGCAAAGGTTTCTGCTTTATCCTGGGCATTCTCCAGTTCTCTTTTTAATTGGGGGCACATAAGAAATAGGTTGACCAAAGCTTTTTGTGACGTTCCAAAGTGAGTAATCAGTCGCTTTTGTAGGTGATAAGCCAACAAGATATCTGGTGAGCTCCTTGTTCTTCTCCTTCAGAATTGCTTTTAACCTTTTTGCGGCTTAATAGAAGCGTCTCTTGTCGTTGTGAGTTCGTGTGAACTGCCATATTCATTTCCTTTGCAGATTTTAGAGGTAAATTCGTGTCTAATGTTTCATTTACAATGTACCTAAAATGTTCCCAGATAGTCCTTCTATTATAGAGCTTTGCAGCATGAATGATTTGCTCTGCTTCAATATTAATTGTAGCGATGACAGACGTATGATCTGATGACAGGTCTAAGCAAGACTCTGCAGCAATGTGGTGTTTTGGTATTGCTTTAATTAAAAAGAAATCAATAACATCTGGTATTTTATTTATATAGCTAGGCCAATAAGTTGGTTCACCTGTAGATACGTGAGTCATGTGGGATAGTTGCATCGCTCTAAACAGTTCTTTTCCTCTGGGCGTAGTCAGACAAGAGCCTCGTTGAGTGTTTTTCGCATTATAGTCACCACCAACTATGTACCTTGCCCCTAGTGTAGAAAAGAAATCTTCAAATTGGTTACATTTTATTGTCTGGCTAGGTGGACAGTAAACTGAAGCTATTGTGAGTGGCTGTTGTTGATCCGTAACTAATTTTTTTGTTGCTTGCAAATGGCTCGTTCGATACTCTTCAAGAACAGAATATTTTATTTTTTTGTTGACTATAGTCGCGGTTACTCCACGGGCAGTACCAGCAGGATGATTTGTAGTATAGACTGAATACTTGGGGATACGAAAAAAGTTTATGTTTGTGCAATGAGTTTCTGAAATCAATATTATGTCAATGTCTTTGTCTGCCAAGAATGTTGTTAGCCCATTTGTTCCATTAGTGTTTTCATCATTTGTTTGAGGTCATTTATATCATTGTTTTGTGTTGAGGAGGGAATACACGGTGTATTGGGTTCTTGAGTTGGCCCACTTAAGTCAGTGCCTGCATTGTTTATTAGTACATCCGAGTAGGATTTGGGAGGACTGGAAGTTGGTATGGAATTTTTAGCTTCCCTAGGCCGGAGTGCATCTGAATAGGATTTAGGAGGAGTGGGGGTTGATATGAACAAGAATAAACTAACTCCAATAGATTCTTTCCAGCAGAAGTAGGATTTCCCTGAGCAACAAACGCAGAATGTTGTGAAAAATTACACGAAATCAGTGTCTTTTGAACTTCTTTGCGCGTTCCATCTTTCATTTTTATTGAAACAAAGTCTTTCTTCATTCAAGTAATTTCTAAGCTTCAAACTCCAAACTGTTTCTCATTTCTCTAGCTTATAAAACGAACAAATATTTTCGTATGATTTTCCATTCACATACAACTTTATTTATAATATTTATTGTGGAACATTTAAAATTATTTATTTTATATATATATACTTAGTACATATGTATCATATTATTATTTTTTTAATCTAAAGCCAGCCAGAGATCATTCGTCCAGTAACAGTTGACTTACCACGTTCACCGCCGGCGGCTGCCCCACTCTGGCCCACTTTAATAGCAGGCTTAGCGGGCGCTGGCGCATCAGGTTTCTTATCGCCCGGTTTTTTATCGTCAGGCTTAGTGTCGCCAGGTTTCTTTTCATCTCCTGGTTTCTTAGTTTCGTCCTTTTTATCGTCAGGCTTCTTATCGTCAGGTTTCTTTTCATCCGCCTTTTTGTCATCTGGCTTAGCCGATTGCACTGCACCACCGCTCGTTTCATTTGCCGCTTTAGTTGTCGCTGGTGTTGGCGTGCTCTTCGCCGCGTCTGCTGCAGCTGCATCAGGCTTAGCACCAGCCGGCGCTGCCGGTGCTGCACTCTTCGCTGGCGCAGCAGTGCCCGATGCAGGCTTGGCAGCTTCCGTTTTACTAGCTTCTTCCTTCTTAACAGCTGCATCCGGTTTACTTGCATCGCCTGGCTTAGGTACAGCGGGTTTGGCTGCAGCATCGCCTGGCTTCGTTGGCGGTGCTGGTGCTGCTGGCTTACTAGCGTCAGTGGGCTTCGTTTCACCTGGCTTACTTGCTGCGGTTGGTGGCTTCGGACCCGCAGCTGGTGGTGGTTTTTGATCTGTGGGTTTAGTTTCCGGCTTTTTCTCATCGGGTTTCTTAGCATCATCGCCAGCAGCGGGCTTTGCACCAGGTTTCTTGTCATCCGGTTTTTTAGAACTATCTGAACCAGGCGGCTTCTTCTCATCCACTGTTTTCATTGATGCGCGCAGCGCTGCAGCTGCCAACATTGAGCCACCTGGTGCCTTTTTAGACTAGAAAATAAATTAATTGTCTGTTAATGCGTAATTAATTTAAACCACAAACTTACGGCAGAAGGTTCCATAGCAGGCTTCGGCTTTTCACCGTCAGCCGCTTCGCCTATTGAGACTTCATCGGCTGCCATCTTCTTCTTCATGAACTTGACGTAGGCGACACGTGTGGCACGTGTTACATCGCCCAAATTGGGATTATATTCTGTACCAGATAATTGAGAATTGTTTATATTCATAAAATAAAGCGAAGGAAACGTATTTTACCGATCAATTGATTCTGGTTCATCTTGAGACCCTCGTTAGCTTGCTCGATAATCTTTCGCCTTAAGCTGCGCTGGCTATGCCGCTGCATGGATGAGCGCTTCGTACCAATGGGATCCATATGCATGGTGTTCTTTCGTGCAATGGCATTCCAATCCTTTTCGCCTTTTTGTGATTTCTTTTTACCAATGATATTGGCCAGCGACGCGAAGATGTCGCGTCCACCCTCGGACTCCTCCATTTCTGCCTTGAGATTTTCAACAAAACCGATCTGAAAGTCCTTCAGTATGCGACGCTCCATCACCTTGCCCTTCTTGGTGCCGGCAGCAGCTAGAAGCAGCATTCAAACCTATTAATCTTCACTGTTCAGTAACGTAATTCAACAAATACCTTGTGTCTTCTTCTCAATATCCGGCACTTCGAACTTATTGTTGGTGAAAATTTCAAGCAATTCGAAACGTAGCGAACTGATATCCTGACGCACTTCAATGATGTCATCCTCAGTGATGCCAAATTCGTCACGACGTCGCTGCTCTGCAGTTACATAGCGCCGCACCAACAGCTTCATGACTTTATCGTGCAACGCTTGCGCCTTCTCCATCGATTTTCGCTAGAGTGGGGGCATAGAGCATAGAGGCACCATGAATTCAACTCAATTGTCTTGTCTTGAACAACATTTTAATTCAGTAGGTAATCAATCGACTGGCGTCAGTAAACTAAAACACTACGATACCAAAGCGTCAGCACGCACTCCAGGAGTTGCATATATTGAAAATAATTTGTAGGTGATTTGTACGGATTAAGAAAATCTAAGCGCAAACCAAAACTATTGTCAAACTGCGTGGGATAGGTTAGTTGTGGTTGTGCGGTGATGAAGGCAAATGTTTCTTCTCTCCAACTTACCATCAAACTCCTGGTGCGTGTGTTTTTCTTTCGGCCGAATGTCTGCTGCAACATTTTCATACTGGGACACAGATTGAATGGGGGCGGCACAGTGCCTCCATCCTCGAAGTAGCTCATCCACAGTTGCGCTCGTGCAAACTTCCATTCAGTATCAGCACGTTCCGAAATGATTTGATACGAGTTCGACATCATGGCAATCAGCATGTTGAGCAGCACAATAATATTGATTACGGAGTACGAGCCAAACATCAGCAGCGCCCAGAAACGTGTGAAACTCTTGATGCCTGCCAAATCGAATGAGACCAAATCGACCAAGCCGAAGGAGGCCCAAAACAGCGATTGGGAAGTTTCAAATAAGCTGCAAGCAAAATTTAAATATATTCTTTAATAGTAAAGAAAATTTGTTTGGCCTACTTCGAAAATCGACGCCATATTGTGCAAGCCTTTTCCTGATCATCAAAATCCGCTACTTCGGGATGCAGATGGTAGCATTTATTCTTCTCCAATTCGGCATAGTACCACAGTAACTGATTCAGACCACAGCCGAAGGCAAACAACACCAATGTATAGATAAAGAAGAACTTTATTATATCGATAATCATGCGACCTAGTGAAACTTGCAGCGGACCCAGATGCGGATTGATGGAGAAAATATGCACCAGCTTTAGGTATGAAAATACCATGGCCGCAGCAAATGCGCCTTCGGAGAGTAACATCGGATCGAAAGGGTGCCAATGTTCGCGCGGAAAATAGGGATCTATACCGCGGAACCACAAATCTCGCTGTAAACGTAACAATAAAAATTATTTACGTAATTACTAAATTGGTTGGGAACTTACATGCACAATAATCCAAGCTGTCGCTCTACAAAGTATCCACGTAACATAAAACATATTCGATATAAAATCAACTATGTTCCATAAATCCGTAATGTACACGAATAGGCCGTCAGAGTACAAAGACTTTAGTTCGCCAAATACCATGCCTGCAAAACAAAAAAATATTTATTTAATATTACTTCACGTAATTCAAAAAAAAAGAAAAACCTTTTACTTCGGCATAAAAGCCTCTAAATAATTAATTTCGACTTTTAAGAAAGTTTTACCTACAAAAACCATAAAAGAGGGAAAAGTTCTAACCAGTAGAGAACCACGTCCAATAGTGACATCGCCAAACATCGAAGTAAGTTAAACGAAGCATTCCTGCCTTGATAATCCACGCCGAAAGTTTATGCCAAAAAATACCAAACTTTTCAAAGTAAATGGCAATTGCGACCTAATAAGGCTTAAAGTGACCTACCTGCCTGTGCTAGGAATATAAAAGGCAGCCTTCCTAGTGAAGTAAATACTATTAAGCTGTTGTCCGATTACACCATGAATACAAGGCAAACAAACTCCATTCGTATGGACCAGATATGACCTTAGTAAGACGTACTCTGAGCAAAAGAAGAGCAGTCTATGAATGGTAATAAAAACATTGAATAAAAACTTTATAGAAGAAGAATATAAATCACCCATTGAACACCACACCTTTTTATATCATTCACATATAGTGTGAAATGGTATTGTCAGTCTGTCGGAAAGCTTTCATTAGAGGAGACATCGTAGACCATATAAATTTCAGATCGACGTGATAGCTCGATGTAGCTGTGGTCATATCTCCATCTCTTTATGTTGCTCCTCAATTTTCTTCTATACATTTTTGTGATACGTTATAGATGGCTTAGAGGCTTACCAACTTATGGGTGTTTCTATGAAATACTTTTTTTTTTAAATCAGTATCAGCCTTTAAGCCGAAATGTTGGCTCATTTTTTACGCCCACTGCTCATACGCATTTCTCGCAGCCTTCATACAAATCTACTGTCTTCCGCTTTGTATCAACCTTAAAATCTATATTAAGGGTTATTATTGATTGTTTTATATGGTTGGGCTTTATATTTGAAGTTTCAGGTAAATGGATTTAAAGCTTCGGTGGAATTTAATTTATGATTCTTTTAGAAGTGAAAACTTCTTTATTCTCATTGTGATTTATAACTCGATGAAACGAAGAAGCGAAACTAAAAACAGACGGGATTTAGGCAGCAAGAGAATAAGATAGAAAACGTTTCCTATTATCTTCGTCGTCTCTGCTGTGCGGTGCTTTGTAGCTTTAAACATTCCTCGTGTTCGTCTGCGAATTACCAAATACTTAGTATAAAACTACATTGAGTGTGCATTAGAGGTCTGCATTCGTGTGCCGAAATTTTGCAAAAGTACTTTTTGGTGAATTAGCTCTGTCAAAAAAGCGTACTGACTAGCGGTATAAAGCCTTCAATGTTGGTCGGGAGAGCGTAGAATGCACGCCTTCTCGTTCAGGACAATCTTCAACGAGTGTGACCAACGATAACGTCGATAAAGTGAAGGAAATCGTGAAGTGAAGTAATAATGTGAGCATGAGAGAGATCGGTCATGCATTGGAGATGTCACACAAGAGCGTACGTACGATTAGGAAATAATGGACATCATGTAATGGAAAGGGAAACTTCTTGTAAGTATATCTGCCAGTATTAAGATGGATTGCACGCATCCGGATTTGATGACTAAAGAAATGTACTTTTCTCCAAGATTTTAAAATGGTTTTAAATATTTTTTTTTTCAACAACCTGGACCGGAATTCATTCCTGGCGTGACAAAGTAATCCGAAAAGCAAGAAAATATATAAATATCGAAAGTTTTGATATTAGTTCAAACCATTGACCATTCATTGCGACATATAGCATTATAGTAAACAATATTGAGTCCGATTTAAAGAATTGGTTAGAGGAAGCAATTAGCTTGGGCATATCTCTAAAAACTGGAGCAGAGACATCTTTGTTTCTTTCTGTTGACGTTAAGCGAGAAATAAAAAGCCACAGTCTAGCTGACAAACGACTCCTTAACAAGTCTGTCAACGAATTTAAAGAAAGGCTCTTCGATTTAAATAACGAGCGCAGTGTAGAACATCTAGGAATTCTGGAATGTGATAATAAAAGATAGCAATGCAGTCTGGTGCAGCTCGAGTAAGGACCAAGATAAAGCATACATTTACAAAGTTGCTTTTGGAATTGCAGCCTAACAATGTTAGCGACTCAAGCACAGAAGATGAATTTGAACATTTTCTAAGTTCTTCATGTCAAATGAGTCTTCCCATTTGTTAAATCTCGCCCACTGATTTAGTGCGCATCAATCAAAATAAATCAACCGGCTTCGATAGAGGCATCGATGGCATCCTCCTAATTGCATATAATATAATATTTGATTGCAATGCTATATATTTTCAATTGTGGATGAACTCAAAATGGAACATCAGTTTGGGTTTAGAAGAGGACATGGAACACATGAATATAATAACACATGAATAATGTCATCGAATTTTAAGTGCAACAGCAAATGTTTTTCCAACCAAAAAATTACTGCTCAGCTGTATTTCTGAATAAATAAAAGTAGACCAGAAAAATCTATTTACATCGAATTTGCGTTAAGAAAAGGAAACTGCCTATCAGTTACATTATTTCAATTAGAATTAGAAATACCATTAGAAATACCAATACTAGAGAGACTCACTGAAAATCTTGGAGATCATCTGGAGCCCAGACTGACATGGAAGACTCATATCAAAGCGAAATACAAAAATAATATAAAAATGAAAAAATTAAGTGGCTTTTTGGAAGAAATTCTTAGCTCAGCTTAGAGAATATACGATAAAACTATGGGGTAATGCGAGTAATTCTAACATACATATATAAATATTTTAGGGAATTGGAACTGAATAAATAGGCAAAAACGATGGATTTCAGTGCAGCTTTACGAATATTTGATATGTTTTGCACAAACTCGGCGCTTCCTTAAATTTTTCTCCAATATTTGAACAAAACTTACTTGCAATGTACGTTATTATAGTTAGTTCAATTGGACCAGGCAGTGAACCACGTTCGTGTTTACGCCAGTCGTCAAGCATTGCCAACATCCAAGGAAAAGCCAATATTTCAAAGCTGATTTGTACCACACGCAATGAAGCAGCACCAAGAAGCACTAAATAAGAAAACACTCAGCAACTCGTGAAAACTAAATATATTTCAAATGACTTACTTAAGAAGAACATGTACGAACAGGAATGAGTTATGAACTTAACGAATGGCTTCCGCATGAATTTGGCACCTTCCGAGTCCGGAGCCATTATATATTTTAAACTGTAGATGGGAAAGTTGCAACCGAGTTTCATTACATCAAGACACTGTTGTAAGCCTTTCTTGCGTCTAAAGCCCGGCAGACCATCATACCAGATTGCGGCGAGCAATTGTTGCACATTCGGATGTGCTACAAACTAGAATGAAGAAGCATTTAAGCATTTAAATTGAAGATAGTTTTTCAATTTGGACTAACGGTCTTCTGCTTGTAGCGTATAGCCAACTTGAGACGCTCCAATGTCTGACGCATGTTGGGAAACCAAATCTCATTCGACGGCTCGTGATTATAGTTGAGCATAACCTCCAGTTCGAGTGAGGTGCGTGCATGGTCAAGCAGCGAGGTCACGAACTCCTGCACATTGTGCCGCATTTCCTGTTTGTCGGACAGATAAAAAACATAAGGTCACATTAGCATTGGTTAATCTAATCATTAAGTGTGTCTTTTTGGTTCCGCATCCGTATATACCGTATATTCTGAACGAAATTCGGATTCCATTGCCTGCAGCCGCTTTAGCTCCCAGGAGAGTTGAAACGCCGTAAGTACAGGGTCGCGTGAACTCAGTGCAATCAATGAACTGGCCGAGAGCGCACGATAGGCGTTGATACGCGATTGAGAGTGCCGTAATGAGTCTGTTTCCTGCGATGTCACGCACTCGTCGCACCCGCATCTGTGAATGTTATGATGTGTGGAAATGCATTAGAACGCACCCTGTATTTGTATGTGGGGTAGCATTTGTATTTGTTTGTTTTTTGTGCAAATTAGATTTCCGCTGTTTGCTGAACTAGAGCTATTACGCAATACTTAATGTGCGACACTCTACAAAAAACTGTAGTCCTTGAAAAAGGTCATTTAGTCCTTTTTATTATGTTTTTTTATTTTTGTTTCAAGCAAGAAAATTTACCAACTGCAATGAATGAAGGCAGGCAGCCGGACAGCAGTAACAATTTGCTTGCATTTTATCGTTTAGTTTGATTTGGTTGCTTCTGAAATTTCCGTAAATGTCACGTAAACTTGCTTTTGCAACAAACAATGGAACGTGCTCGAAACGTAAGCCAACGGAAGCTGCTACTGGTACGTAGCAGGCACACTTGGCTACTACCTTACATACACAAATTCAATTCACTTACTTGACATCATGCGGCATGGGCAGCGTCGCGCCACGATCGAGCAGGATTTTTAGTATTTCGTAATTGTTGCGATGCGCTGCCAATATGAGCGGCGTAATGTCGATCGTGAATGTCGATTTCGAACGATCCACTGATTCCCAGCTCTGCAAAAGTTATTTCTCTAGATGTGAATACTAACTTCAAGGTAGATGTCATGAATCACTTACATAAGTTGTGCCCTCTTTGTGATGCGTCTCTTCCCATTGCAGCAGCTCTTCGACAGCTTCGACATATTCCTCGGATATGGCATGCAACAGCGCATCACCCACTTCGATTTCGTTCTCCAATAGCAAAACCATTAAATCAAAATTTTCATTCTCGATGGCGGAGATCAGCGCAGAACGATTCATAGGATCGGTGCAATTGATATTGAATTTGTCAGGCAAACCGCGATACTCTTCAATAATTCTGAAAAAAAAACATTTTATTACAAATTATTTTGAAAACGAAGCAGTAAACTTATTCTCTCCAAACTATGTAACATTTTACTCTTTACTCTTCTCTTTGTATATTGTGTAAATAGTTTGGGTCTTCGGATCAAAATGTGTCCTGACTAAACTTTTTTCCTGAAGTTGGTATTTATAGTTCGGGAGTAACATCTTGACTTATTATTACTAATATTATATCAAAGCGTTGTTGCTGCCAAAGGAAGTACTCGTCAATATCGAAAGCATTTTTTTTTTTTTTTTTTGAGTGAACGAGACGAAAACGGGCACGGCTTTGTTGTGGGGAAAATCGAAGAGTGGGACGACTACCAACACATTCATACATCACTCTTACTCCGCTCGTGTCGCACCTTCGTACAGTCGCGCCAGAGAATAATTCGTTTTTGGAATAAACGGATCGTAGTCACTCACAACAAGATGGAGCCATGCGAACAGAAGAAAATTCTTTCACTGGGGCGACTGCAATGCGAACATTCTCATAAGAGTTTTGACAGTAAACGTCGACAGACTGTGTTCTCGGTGGCCATCTACTCATAATGACTGCTGTCTTCATTCGTCTTCTGATGAGACGCCTAGGTAATTGATTAGAACTTGTTGGTACTGAACAACCCCAATTTTGGAAACATGTAAGCTCATTTCGAGGTTCGCATGGAGCCGCCAAGTAAAATACCAAGAATGAAAGATTCACAGACATACAGACTTATTCACGCAATAACAAGGGCTTGATTGAAAAACTTATTTAGCCAGTAAAGTGCCGTCAACAGTTTTACGGGATAAAATAATTCCCAAATTGTTTTGAATTGAAAATATTAAATTGAGATATTTCCAACAAGTAAGGAAATTTCAGTCGGGCGTAACCGACTGTAAGAGGCCCTGTACCAGTTCAGGTCGCCTAACAAACACATTAAATATTTCCCGAGCATATGACCAAACACATGACCACTTCTCACTGCGCGAGTATGAATGGAAAGAAAAGGGGGGTCGTTCAAATTCAATTGCTTATAAAATCGTCAATTATTATCCGATTTTGATGAACTTTTTGGATTTTGGCTTAGAGAGACATTATCTCTATATTGGTACACTCAATTTTTTTTGTGCGGAAAAAAATTTTAACCTAAGGGGTGATTTTATGGGGAAGGGGGGAGGGGTAAAATTTCCTTTCGTTCACACAGACGGACGGACGGACGGACAGACGGACATGGCTATATCGACTCCTCTTTCACTCCTGACCATAATGGGGGTAACTTTGGGGGTCTCTGATAATTAGTTCTTCCTGTTACATACATTTGCACAAAACCAATAGGCTCTTGTACCTTCGGTACAGGGCCTAATGAAAAAAGAAAAAAAATTCAACCATAAATTTCAATTATGATTTCTGGATTCTTTTCGAATTTCAGACTTTTTGTTGTCGTTGGAAATGCTTTTTTAGGTTTAAAATGATGAAAAAAAAATAATAAAAATATAAAATGCGTATTGGACGATCATGTCTACATATGTTGGGATACATATGTAACAACATAAAAAAAAATCAGAATTCGAATGTACATAGACGGAAAAAATTTTAATAGTCTTCATTTCTTTTGAACAAACCTCGTATATATGGTATTACATACGAGGGATGTTGAGGGATGTGAAGCATATAAGAAAACTTTGTGGTCAGACGATTATTTGATACGCTTTGTTAAGCAAAACTGTATCCAATCAAAGATCAACTGATAGATTGATATTTTGTGATCTTCAGAACACTGCAGTCTGCCTTGCCAACGAAACTGACTCAAACGCTAAACTACAGAGGATGTTCCCTATACAAAGAGCTTAAAAAGAAGAAAAACGATTTCCCCTAAACAGCAGCAATCCACTCAACAACAAGTATTTTTGGAACCTGTTAGTAACTCAGCATTTAAGGAATAATTCAGAGAATTCAGAGAATAAGGCGTCACTCAACGTAAACTCGAACTAAGTAAATTCCTGGCAGATAACGAAGTAGATGTGGTACTACTTTGTAAGACTTATCTCAAACGCAAACGTATTACTTGTTAGAGCCATATTCTACAAATTTCTTGCAAGCAATCTCTCTTTGCGTTCAAGGAACCTACGAAAGAATATCACTGTCAGCAGTTTCCTGCCCACCCAGGTTTTCTACAACTGCAGACTGTTTTAAAAGATTCTTTAACAGTCTTGGATCTTGATTTCTCGCAGCTGGTGACATAAATATTGAACACCCACACCGGGGCTCGAGATTAGCTAATCCTAAGGAAAAGCAGCTATATTACATGCTCTCCAACCCAAGTAAGAATTTGGAGTTTTGCCTCCTCTGGGCGGCCTACGTATTGGCCAACGATTCTAAGAAAAATTCCAGTACTAATAGATTTCGCAATTACTGAAATATCTCTCGGAATTTATGTTATGTTTAACCTTCTCGTGAAGCCAATAATGAGTAACTTATCGTATAAACTGACCTTCAAAACTACTAATTGGCTTTAATATAAAATATATATAAGTGCCTTAATGTCACAATGAGCTCTGAAGTTGATATCGAAGCATCAACTTATTATTCGTTGCCTCTGCTAAAAACACCAGTAATAGAATCGGCGCCCTCAAGAAATTATACACATTGCATTTCTAATAGTGAAATATAGCGTTTAGTCTCTCAAAAAAGACAATAAAGGCGAGAATTTTAGACAGCTAGATCTCCCGAATCTAAGCAAAGCCTCAAACGCATTTTAGATAGAGCTCCTAAGGTGGAAGAAGTATATCTCAAAGACAATACATCGAAAGTCCATCTCCAACTGTTACAAAAGCCTCGCTATGGAAAACTCAGAAATCGATTAAACCCCAGATCGATACAGACTCACCAATAAGAGACCTTTCTGGATATTGGGAGAGTAGTGAAAAAGAGAAAGCGAATGTCTTTGCAATTCACCTACAAAAAGTGTTTTAGCCTAATGTACCTTCTAATGGCTTCTTTTCTGCTGAAGCTACAGAATATCGCTTATCCTAGTACCATTGCTCTCAAAAAACACTTCAGAGAGCTTAAAAGTATTGTGTTGAATGCACTAAACACAAACAAGTCGCCAGGGCACGATCTTATTGCGCCGAAAATAATCATAGAGCTTCCAAACTCAGCTCTTCGGTTCTCAGTTAAGATCTTCAAAGCAATATTTCTCGCTGGCTTCTTCCCAAAATAATGGAAATTGTCATTGGTCATAAAGATATCAAAGCCAGGCAAAGACAAAACACTGCCAGAGTCGCATAGACCCATAAGCTTGCTGCCATATTTGTCAAAACTATTTGAAAAAGTACTGCAACACAAACTCAAAGCACATCTGGAAATTAATTATATTATTCTCACACATCAGTTTGGATTTCGGAAAACACGGTACTATTAAACTAGTGCACCGAATCACGAATGAAATTAGAACGGCCTTCGAACACCGTGAATATTGCGCAGAGGTATTCCTCGATGTGGCACAAGCATACGATGGTTTAATTCACAAACTACATATACATAAATTATACTAAAAATTACTTGAATCATATTTAACTAACAGATGCTTCAAAGTAAGATCATATCTCAAGTGTATTTTCCATACACGCTGGCATAACTCAAGGTAGTTTGCTGGGACCATTGCTCTATCAATTATTCACACCGGATATACCCACTAATCCGAGACTCTTAGCATCTACGTTTACACTGCGATACTATGTCGATAGCGATGCCCACGTAAAGCGTTCATTGAGCTAGGTACTCATCTTCAGATCATTGAAAAATGGTTACCAAACTGGCGCAGAGTGAATGGTTAACCGAATGGTTAGACCGACGACTTACTTGGCGAAAAGACATTGAAGCAAATAAAAAACTCGAACGAAATTAAAAACCATCAATATAGATTGGCTCATTAACTCTCGTACTCCCCAAATTGCAAAAGGAAAATTTAAATTATTCAAAGAACTCAATAAAAAATCCAGAATAATCACAGAAGTCCCATGGTACATCCGCAACGAAAATATCCATAGAGATTTAAATATCCCGCTCGTTGAAATAGAAGTAGCCAGCATCAAAAATAAATATACCGTAAAACTTGTTAAGCATCCCAACATTTTAACCCGATCCCTAATAAGAACATATAGAAACAAGTAAGAAAGTTAAAGACGGGCCTAACCTACTAAAAGGCCCTGCACCAGTACAGGTCGCCTAACAAACACATTAAATGTTTCCCTTGCTTATGACCAAGCTTATGACCACTTCTCACTGCACGAATAAGTGCCTTATAAAACATATTTTTATGTATGAAAAGAAAAGGGAGGAAGGAAGCATCATAGGTCGTTCAAATTGAATTGCTTATAAAGTTTATAATATTTATTATCTGATTTAGATGAAGATTTGGGATTTTGCGCTTAGAGAAACGTTATCTCATAGTACTGGCATACTTAATTTTTTTTGTGCCAAAGAAATGTTTACCCTTGATGGGATGGGGATTTTTTGGGGAACGGGGGGAGGGCCAAATTTTAAAACAAACTCGTAAGATTCCGGCGAAGTCCTAGTCGAATGCATTAAGAACGAAGTCTCTATCTACTACCGTTTCCGAGATCCTTTCGTTCAGTTTGCTCGCTTACACAACGTACAGCAGTTAACATTTCTATCGCGAAAGAGATAGGCAGATTAATTGTTTGATTGTTCTTTTTTTTTTTTTTTAGTTTTAAATTATAATTCATAACCAGTTAATGTATTCACATATTTTCGAGTGCTTATTTATTATTGCGTTCTGTTTATTTTTTCTGTTTTCTTTTTTTTGTTTTATTGTTTTGTTTTGTATTTTCGATTATTAAATTTATCCCAAAAAACGTTGGCTCTCAACGCGGTATACCAAGTCTATAAGTGTTATTACTTAAATAATTGACGTGATCTAACCAACGTTTAAAGAGTTTTGCATAGCAGTGGGAATTGTGGTAGGCTATGCTCACTGGCATCGAACTTTAAAATCTTCGATTTGTGATATAAAATTCGTGAATTTCCTACTATCATGTTGGAAAGCTGTTATGTTGGATATCCGGTGAAATTGTGCGAGAATTACAGACACAATTTTGCAGAGGATATTATTAGAAAAAATGAACAGAGCAGAAGGAAATGTTTAGTTAATGTATTTAACTAATGCTTAATTCTTAAAGATATGGTAAATTTATATATAAAGTGAAACGCTGTCACCATCACGAGAACACGGGGTTTTTGTTAGTAACCATCAATATCTAAGTGAACTGCCATGACACAGATCAGCTTACGGAAAAAGTAACAGTTAATATTTCAAAATTAAATGAAGAACAGAAGCATACAACAGCAGGAAATTGTTATTGATGCTCCCGATGGAACGGACAAACATTCATCATCAATCTATTGCCTGGAAAACTTAGGATTAAAAAAAACAGATATCGCTGACGCTTTTTCAAAAATTACAGTTGCAGCTCAATTGACGGAGGTTAAACCGCACAATCACACATAGGACTAGCATGGCCTGTTATAACACGAGCAAAACGTGCAGAATGAAGTCAAAGTATTTCTTAAATCATTAATTTTATGAGCACAATTCAGAGTTATCTTTGAGAATGTGCAACATGACTTCTTTTCAGAGCTACTCATTGATATAGCTGGCAGACAAAATTCTGAAATTGAAGGAAAAACAAATATTCCGGATAACTCTGATCATATTGATAGAGACTAATAAAATATACCCAAATATTCATAAGATTGGAATTGATTGCGTTTCGTGTTTGAAAGAAAGAGCCATATTATTTTAAGAGGAAAATACGAAGGAGAGGAATTCCTTTTATAGCAACACATTTTTATGTTGATAAACTATTTTTTTTTATTGTTTGAAAGCATGACTTTTGTATGGATCTATGCTTTGCTTCTATATATAAATAGGTAAACATAAAGCTTGACTACTCTTTCTAACCTCCTTAAACACATTTATAGTTGCGACTTAACTAAATTGGAATATAACAAAAATCGTATTGTCTATAAAATGGTGTGATTTCTACCATTGCGTAAACTCTTGTTTGTATAAATAGGCATGACATGACATGACTTGTATATTGGGATGTCCTACTGCTCAATCTTAAGTTTTCTGGATTTTTAAAGTTAAATTTTTTATATATAACGATTTGACCATTTATAACATGAAATAAAGGATTAAGGATTTTAAATAACATTTTTATGCGTTCTCTGCTTTTTAATTTTTGGTTGTATATATAACGGCTCTGTGATTTGAAACTCCGTGTTATTAACTCATGGATAACTTCTGCGAATTTCTAGTTTAAAAAGTTTTAAATGTAAATAGTAACTACATAGAATTTGTAGTAAAATGTTTAATCCCAGCAAAATAAAATCTTAAAAAGTTAAAAACCTTAAAACCAAAACACCAAAATATAAATTAAAAAGGATTAATACTTTTTTTGTATTCTTGATAGTATTTCTTTCTTTGTTTTTCAGAAAAAAAAAATTGATTTGAACCAATAAAAAACTTGCTGGTAAATACATTGAAGGACATTGCAAAAATAAATATAATAAAATAATTAAATGTTTCAACTTTTACAATTTGATATGTTTTTGTTTGAATGGATGGTACCCATGCGGTAGAAGTGGCCTCCAACACGCATTAAAAGAGCAAAAATAATTAACCAACAAGTACAATAACAGCTTTTTTTTTAAATATTTTTAAACATAAAACATTACCCAAAAAATAATCTAAATCACATTCGTAACTACTCAACTTTTGACCTTTTATTAGTTTGAAACATTTTTCAAATTTTATTTCAGTTTACTTATTTCTTTGTTGTTTCTAAACTATTTATTAACATTAAAGGACACCAAATAATTTCGAGAAAGTAAATTTTCTGATAGTAGATACACTTTTACACCACAAGTAACTCACTTCTTAACGCCAGGCAGGTCACCACGCTCGCAGGCTAAAATGAAGTTCTTTTCAACATCGTTGAGCATATACTCCTCTGACATCATTTGATCGTAGTCCATGCGGCCACCCTTCTCAGGGTCGCCGCCCGCGTCGGCGGCCTTTTTCTTAGACGTAGTACGTTTGGACATGCTTGGTTGATTTTATGTCCTTGCGTTAGTAAGAACTTTAGCTTTCAGTATAATATAAAAATAAATTTTTTATGTAGACAGTTTCTAGTTTTCATCCATTGTTGTGCAATTTTTCACTATTATTTATTTTAGCTGAACACTACACACATGTTGCTTGAATGCTACTACTTATCCTTAGGCTTCCTTTAAAAAGGACAAGTCCTAGCAGCAAAAATACTTCTACCTCAAACTTTTTCTTAATTTATTTTCCGCGTCGTTGATGTTTTAGGTTCGAGAATCCGCGTAGAACTGTCTGCTGTTTTGGAAGCCGTCGCGGTACAAGCTGCTAATTACATTAGCGTTTGCTAGAAACTCGGTCAATGAGACACACAGAAAGAGAGACGGATAGACAGCGATAAGTGTATGGAAAAGTCAATGGGAACTTATGTTAAAGCCCAATACAATTGACGTTTTGCATTACACTCGGTTCAGCTGTGAAGAAAGCAAATAAAAAAAAAATAATCGAAAAAGGTCCAACAAAAAGGTTCGAGCGCGACACGACGCTGCACTCACGTGCCACCGCTGTGTCCAATGTAATACACCTATGGTTGCAGCGGCGAACAAATCATGCTGAAATTGGAAAAAAAAACTGAACAATTGGAAAAAAATATAGTTCGATTTGTGAAGCCCTAGTGCGACGCACTCGTTTAAGCAAATGTGATGCTTATGCAGGCGCCGCCAACCAATCCTGAACACATTGCAGACGATACATAAAGCCAAACGTGCGCTGCTGTATTTACTTTTAATTTGTTCTACACTTAATATTTTAAAATATATTATAACCATTCGATTGCACAGTATTCGGGTTTAAATGCGCGAATTAAGTTGTTCCACTGCTTATTGCTTATCGGCGTATCGTATTATTTTCTCCATGAGTCTCATTATCTTATTAACATTATGTTGCACCGCTTCAAGTCTAGTGCCCATTCTAAAATTATGAGAATATGTTATTTTCAAAAATAATTTCTCATTTTGATATATATTTACTTACATTTTGATCTGTTCGTCTAAGAATTCAGGTGGATCTGCAGGCACAAAATTATCCTCCGATTCAATTGGTCTTATAGAGATAATATCATCTTTATTAGAATCATCACAATCATAGGTCCTATTATATTAACTTACATTGCGTCGGCTTTCTGAGATTCTTTACTAATTTTATCTTTATCCTCTTCTTCTACTGGTTCAGTTACCTCAGTAACTCCAAGTTTCTCTACTCGTCGACAGCGACAATAGCGCACGAAGTGATACACTCTCTTCAGACGAAGTTTTATGAATGCTACAAGATAGTTGGGCCGGTTCTCCAAATTGGCTGTTATGTATGCTTCCATAACAATTGCCACAAACATTTTCTAAATGGATTATTAATTAAATATAATTAATTAAAATTAATTAAATATATATATAGAAAATGTCATAAAAAAATGCCTCAAAAAGTTGCGACTATCTGCAAACTCTTGACGATAGAATGACATTGTTTGATACATTTGTTGTTGGTTCGATTCATAAAAGTTTTGTTAAAAAAATTATTTTTAATCGTATTCCCATAAATTACATATACGAAAGGGGTGCGATAAGTCTTTGAATTTTCCGCTCAATAACTTTAAAAACCATAAATCGTTGATAATATCCATAGAATGATATTGGATAATTGGTGAATTAAAGTGCTGGGGCTGTAGGTATCTCAAATGAACCGGTACATTATATTTCACATGAATATTTGAACATGAAGAAGCTGACCGTGCGAGAAGTGTCGCAATTGCTCACACTCGACTATAAGAGCATCCATGTGACCACTTTAAAAGAGTGTTTGTCGATGTTCAGCCGCAATCCTAATGGTTTCCCGGACGTTTCATTAGCGTGGACGAAACATGGATCCATCACACCAGAGACAAAGGAACAATCCAGATAGTGGGTTTCACTTGGTGAATGTGCACTAAGAAAACAAGATGGGTCTGTCGGTCAACTAGGTCATGAGATGTTACGTAACAGAAATTAAGCTCGAAAATTCTACCAAAAGGTAAAGCGTGTGACTGAAGGTTTTAAGCCCGGAGTAACTTTTTGCAAAGATGACAATGGAAATCTGGTAACGGATGAACAGGAATCACTGAGAATATGGAGGAGTCATTTCTCCAACCTACTCGGCGATGAAGCGCACAATACCGCCGATAGAAAAAATGACACCGGAACCACCAGTTAATGATGGCACTATTGTAGAGCCACCGGACTATTCGATGAAGTTGAAATAGTCCAGCGTATAAAATTCCAGCGGCTTCACTGGGCTGGTGGCTCATTCGAATGGATGAAAGAGCTCCAGTACGCATGGTTTACATGGGGGGCCCAAGCTGAATTGTAGGACCTTCTATCTATTTGGCTCGGCATGTTGCCTATAACAATATTTTTGTAATTTGAATTAAATCTGAAATTTAATTATTTTTCCCTTTTTAATGACTGTTTTTAGTTGATTTTGTTTTGAAGTCGGATTATTTTTTTTTAAGAAATGCTTATATATCTTTTTTGGGGAGCAGGGGCCTCCGATTTTGACCAAACTTAATATTTGATTTTATTTATTTCCCGATTCCATTACCACATCTACCAGAGTTCAAGCCAGTATTTCCAAAAGATGCAAAGATATGTTGTGTTTGTTATCGCTATATAGGGGGCGGGGCAACGCCCCTATGATTTTGACCAAACTTAACAGAATTACTTCTTCCGATCCTATAAACAAATTTCATCCCTGTATATATTTGGATTGGAAGATATAACGACTTTTGTTAATCGATTGTATGGGGGCGGGGCTGCTCTTAATTTCAATTGGATCCCTTCATCAGATTCTAATTTACTGACTATAGGACCACCGCAAGAATACACCTTTCAAACAAAAAATAAAATCAAATCAGAATCGGTACCCAGTTGACCAATAAATCATTGAACATACATAAAAGGAAAAAAAATATATATACAGACGAATATAGAACCTCCTCCTTTTTATGTCGGTTAAAATCTAATGAGGGGGGTATCAAGCTACGCAGAATGCATTATACAGTAGGTGGACCATTTGCAGAGTGGTCAACAAGTTTATTTCAACGCATCGAAAGTTCCTCAACGTGCTGGAGTACTTCCAGCGACAACATTGAGCAGTTTTTTTTTTTCGATTTAACAAACCATTTGCACGAACGTTGCTCTACTCTGAGATTGCACGTTCTCATGTCAAGTTACGAATGCTTACGCCATGTTGGGTAATGAACGACTTTTTCAATTTAGAATTGGAACATGAACTTGAATACGATCGAGGAATATTGAACCAATCAGTTCGATTAAAAGTGCTTCTGTTGAAAACCCCAAAAGAAAAAAGTGTGCGATACATTAATTGAAACAATTGATAATGGCTTTTTTGCCTCGATGCGCCCGTCGAAACTTGCCAGGCATTACTCATGTCATTGATTTTGGCCACAGTTAGAGCACTTTCCAAAATTGCAGTTGTTCTTCTGGGTAAGCGACACCTTTGCTAGAAGTAAACCGAACGGCTCATTCAGCGTTTAAATTCGTTTTAAGTCTTTATTTTGGTAGCTAGTAAAATAATTCCCTGGGATGAAAGATCTGCGCAATGTTTCAAGATGTTTTAGAGTCGTAACGATTCACTCTCTGACGATTTCTGCCAAACACTAGCAGTCATTTCAAGATGGATCGATGCCGAAGAAATAAAAGCTTTCCTCAAATCATCGACTCTGTGCCGCTAATAGAGAAATCTTCAGCATATGATAAAAATGCGAGTTGCATTGCTAAACGATTCAACTGCCAACGATTTCTCCAAGCAATTGCTGACTATTGGTAGTGCCGTATTCCTGTCGACGAATCGAACGGATTGATTTCGATTCCACCGAATTTTTTAATATTTGTTAAGTGAATGAGCCATTCTTGCGACAAAGAACCAAGAAGTGGATCACTTAAACTATACAATTCAAATCTATCAGCCGTGTAAATAACGAAGTTCAAAGCAACCAGCAACCAACTATCAAAATAAATTTTTAAACTATTTGGAAATGCAATACTCACAGAAGCCCCATTATATATACACATATTTATTCGATTTAATTGCCCCACTCGTTTCTACCACTTACAAAATGTTTACCAAATTTGCTTATTACCTCCCGAGATATTGTAATTACAGTCAGTCAAGTAATTGCTAAAAAGCATACAAAAACCCAACTGGTACATAACCAATAGCACATTAACGAAAAGCTGGTCGAAGCAAGAACAAAATGAGAATTATGCCATGCTAATGAAAGAAAGAGGTAGAACGTATGAATGGTAGCTAACTAGGCTTAAATCGTTACAGATCAATAATGGTCATTGAAAATGAAAAATGATAAGATAAAACTAAGAAGAACTTTCAAATACCCACTCAATGACATCTAATTTAACATAGTTTATCGACTTTAACTTTCTTCTTTTTCACAATATGGCGTCTGGTCAAATTTAATTTTGAATACTGTCATATTTTGAGTGATGATCGCAAGATTAAATCAAATTGATTAACTTAAAAACCATCAAAATCGGTCCACCCGTTTGGTGTGTAGTGCGTACATACATAGGCTGATATACACATTACCCTTCTTTGTTAACATTTTTTGAAATATATATCAAGACTTCACTTGTTTTGTCATATTTTCCTAGCATACTATTAAATATATATATATATGGATTTTTTTTTTTTTTTTAAATATGTTAAATATTTTTGCTTACCATCATGAAGAGATAAATTACGAATATGTAACTTATATAGAATATTGGTGCCCAGAAGAAATTTGAATCTTCCATCTGATCGTATTTGACATCATTAAATATGAGAGTTGTCATTGATGTTATGGCAGCGCGCCAACTTCTAAAGTCTCTATTCAGTGGTCCAAAAATTACAATTGCAAATACTGCATATGCCAAAAATATGACAATGAATATCATCGCGAAGCCGACCAAATCATTTGCGCTCTACAATATATTAGAAAGATATAATGGTTATACAATTTAGATGAATTAAGTATGACATCAACTTACATTTTGCAGCGCCTTTATAATATGGCGTATAGAAAAACTGAAAGTCATAAATTTGAACAGCCTCAAATAGGTGAGAAACGAGACCAAACTATTCACAGAGACGTAGTCAGCATTGTATTTGCTGAACAGGGTCATGCTGACATGTACCTCACCATTAGTTGCATGTATATCTCTTCGCAGTTGTTCCACGACAACGCGATGCCATATATTATAGCCGAAACAGTAAATTTGTAGCTATTCGATTAGTCAAATTTGTTAAAATATTCTTCAATATATCTAATTCAAAGACTACGCACCAGAAGTATTAACAAATCTATAATATTTATCAGTTTAAAGAAATATTTTTTGATACCGACTTGCACGAATTGGTTGACCTCAACGATTATATAAAAGACCACCATTATGTGAAAACCAATGACTGAGAGGCTCAGAGCAGGCGTGTTATAATTGAAATGATAAAGTGAGAAGAAATGCATGGTCTGAGTTTGAAGCGACGGCACGACTGTACCAGTTGGTAACACTTCAAACAATAATCTTTGAAAAATAAAAAAAAAAAAATATAAAATAATTTTGTAAATTTAAATTAATGACGACAATACTTACTGCACTGTGCCCAGAAAGTCGACGTTCTCATTGAAAGTATTAAATTCGATTACGACAAGTCGTGTGCCTCTATCAATCCAATGCATTTTCTTTAAATTCCTTATGATTTCCTTGCTGGCGTCAAAGTCATAGGTTAGCTCTTTGACATAGCCACCGCCGCCATAACTTGATGCTATGCCTCTAAGTTCATAACCAATTTTCTTGTCCTCGGAATAGTACTCAGTGCTAATGAATTAAACATGCCAATATAAATTGGAATTCAATGCTGGTAGTGATACTCTTATTTATTTAAACTAAGGAATTACTTAAAATTAGAAGGAAAGTTACAACCACTCAGACCAGGTGGAAGAATTTTTGTTAGACAACTTGGCCTCACTGGAAGCTAGTCTGTGATATTTGGACAGATGACAGACTTTTAGTTCATTCCAACTTTTCAAATCCCGATAAAATATTGTCAGAAAGGTAAAAATTTTAAAAATGATTAGCAGCAACCTGGCACTCGGCTATAACATAATGTATCGATTTGCTGCAGGAAAAGACAAATACGTTTTATTCCTAAAGCACGTAAAAAGTGTCCCTACAACCCATAATTATTCAGGCTAAAAAGCCTCACCTCATCAGGACTAAATTCTTGATGAATTAACCACTGAACAGAAATCTAGATGCCTTTAAATCTGTCCAATCCACCGAAATTGCTCTTTACCAATTAAATTTCTTCATCCAAGACGACCTAAGAGCCAAAGACACGGCCACTTGCGCTTTAATGGACAAAGATGCTATTGACAACACATCCAACACAGAAGTTGCAAAGGACACTCCACAAGAGAAATTGAGACCCTTCTCTTACTAGACAGATAGTACAGCTATTAAACTCAAGAATAGTTGTGCGTTGAAAAGAATGGTCACAGAAAGGTGTCCACCCCTCCTACTGTGGATTCTTACTGTGAACGAATTATTAGTCTCCCTAACAGATAACCACATCAAATGCCAGGTATATACTGAAGAAATGTGATCAAAGCAAAATGTACAAAAGTAGGACTGAGTATCAACTCAGCTGAAACTCATTTTTTTAGGAAGCATAAGTTCAAATCACTCAAATATAGGAGCATAGGACCAAAATAGCAGTTGTCAGCAAACAACAGAATATCGAGCGCATTACGGCGTTAGACGCGCCTTTAAATCTAATGCCGCTGCAAAGCTATTGTTAGGACAGGGTGACATAATAGTAGTGAGGAGGTTTACGTCAACAATCGAGCAAAGGATATCTTGATGTATGCGCATCCACTACTACTATGCCCTTACGACATCCTTAGTATGAAAAATAATTTCAACAGCTGGTTTAAAGTCAAGCTCAGCGCAAAGAATAAATGGAAAGTATAGCTGCTTTACAGATGGCTTCCTTACAGAGGAAGAAAGTGGCGCAGGGATCTTCGGACCTCGCACTAAGTATTTTGATTAGCTAGAGAATTTCAACAGTCTCTTTCAGGCAGAAATATATACGATGAAAAGATATTACCATTTCAACCTTATTCTCCGACTGCCGTAAGTTAACATGTGATCCAGTGTGAGCTATTCTTAGACTTGATCACAACTTAGAAGATTTAAGAACACAACTATAAGCTGGGTAGGTAGACATACCAGGAAACGACCTAGCAGACAACTTGACAAAAAGAGGAGCTTTTACCTTCACGGGCTCAGAGACATTCTACAGATTTGCATCAGGTACACTGATAATACTGGAAAAAAAGAAAGAGATCAAAGCCAGAAACTTTTTCGGGAAAAACTGTGAAGGCTTAAGTCAGAGTAAACAATTGTTAGAATGAAAATCAGAAAAATGCAATGGACTCAAGATGAACGATCTAAGAGTGGACACTGCAGGCATGGACAATTGGGATCGAAAGTATTTTCGCTTGTAAATTCTGTTTAGAAGACGAAGAAACTCCAGAACATATTTTAAAGGATTGCCCAGCTTTGGCTCTAAACATGCACAAGTATCTTGACAATTACCAAGTGACTTGCATGTAATTAATCCTATAAACCTCGTGGCGACAGGGTTATATAATTTTATTTTTATTCATGTTGCCTAGTATAAACTATTGTCATACTGATTGTTGTGTCTCTGTATCTATGCAGGTATATTAACTGAAGACGGCCAAACCGTCCCCACTTTCCTAATGAATCTTTTCTTCATCCAATTAACATGTATAACAAATTATATCTCTGTACCTCAAATGGATGCGAAAATATGACGAAATTTGTTCATCGCTTATAGGGGGTAGGTGGTTCGATTTCGATTTTCATTAAACTTAACAGGGTTCCTTTCCTGGCCTAACTGAATTTCAGATCAATCGGTTGGATGATTTGGCTTTTCATATGGAACATACATACATATATATATATATATACTATACTATATGTACTAGCTTTTACCCGCTACTTCGTCCGCGGATCTTCCGATAAAAAGTAGCATATCTAATTAATTTTCTTATTTTGCCTCATTTGTGAAACTATCCGGGGGTGGTTACCGCCCCTCTAATTTTGACCAAACTTAACCCGTTTACTTCTCATGATCCTCTTAACATGTATAAGCAATTTCATCTCTGTACCTTAAATGGATGCAAAGATATGACAAATTTTGATTATCGCTTATATGGGGGGTGGGGCAACACCCCCTCCGATTTTGACCAAACTTAACAGGTTAACTTCTCCTCATCATCTTAACATGTACACCAAATTTCATCTGTGTACCTTAAATGGATGCAATGATATGACAAATTTTTTATTGTCGCTTATATCGGTGGTAGGGCAACACCCCCTCCGATTTTGTCAAAACGAAGCCTATGTTCTTTTCCATCATCCCATCTATCTCTATACCAAAATTCAGACGAATTGGTTGAGCGGTTTAGCCGTAAGAGAGGAACATCCATACATACTTCTATACATCCATCCATACATAAATCCATACATACAAACTTTCGCATTTATAATATTAGTAGGATTAGTAGGATAGGATTTATGCATATATACAGATTTCGTTAAACTCCAGAAAAAAAATCCAACCCCCTTTCCGAGATTTTGTTGTGGTTTAGTTTAGCTTGAAACGACAAATTCGGCGAATCTTATAATTATGCCAATAAAATATCCCACTTGGATCAAGATAGGAATATATGACCCATACAAATTTTAGATTCAATGGAGGTGAAGGGAATCTCAAAGTCTAGCACGCACTCATCTGCAGCGTTCTTTCTTGTATCTTGACTGTGGATGGAATCTCTTCAACGATTTGTTTGTAGTTGGTGACAGTATAGTACAGGCGCATCCGTGGAATTATAATTTCTTCCAGGCGATTGGCGGTTGTTTTGTGAGATAATTTTCTTTTATTGTGGTATCGGTAGGATTGGTTATTTTGTAGTGTTTGAGAGTGATTTATTTTAAATGTTTTCGTAATTCGGAATGCAATTCCAAGGATTCTCAGTGATATTACATTTCCTAGTGATTGTATTTGGAAAGAGCAATATTTTTTCCGGTAAATGTAGAGGTGATTGCATTTGAGAATGGAAAGGGTGGTACATAAGTAGATTTGTTGAGGCTGAATATTATTTTATTTCACTGTTTAATAATTGTGCAGTCGTCGGCCTAAACTGTGATTTGTGCTGAGCAGAGGATGACATAGGAGGATGTTCATTGAAAGTTTTCATTTTCTACCAGTCTTGTGCGAGCTAGAGTTGTAAGCTTATACCATTATTTTCTTGTTCAAGAAAAATGGCTATGCACTTTACAATTTCAGATCCTATTTTCCATGTTTTAAGTTCGTAGCTTATTACATGGATACCAATCCTGTGAAATGCCTCTTCAAAGTCCAATGAGTGGATAGAGATATGGTCCTTGTGAAAATGGCGGAAGTCATCTTCAGAGACTGATTTTTCTTTCCGGAAGCCCATTTGACAACTATTGAGAAGCAATCCGAAAATGATTTTATCCAACAACTTGGCCATACTGCGAGTTGAGTCTGTAGAAATTGCAAGAAGTATTGTCTGCATTGGGATTACGGGTGAGTATGATGGTGCTGATCTGGAATTGCTGAGGAATGTAACTGGCAAGAATGTTATTGTAGAGTGCGAGAAGTCGGTGATTAATTTGATAAGATTTTACTTTTATTTTGCTGAGGGCGGATTTCAGTTTGATTAGAGCGCTTTTAGTTTTCTAACTATATTGCTAAAGGGGATAGATTATATGGATTATAATCTTTTTTTTTTTTGGGAAGGGGTAGAGCTTTGGGATAGTTTTGTAGGGACTTTGTAGAATGATCATCTGTCAAGAAAGTATCAGCACCTGCAACACCACTAGCTCCAGTTTATTTGCAGCAGCTGCTTAAGTTAGTCGACTTCAATAGTGATTGGCGATTTTTTATAATGACTGAAAATATTTATCGATTTATATTAAATATTTTTATTGGCCAACACATTGTAAATGTAGCAAAAGTCTTTTGTCTACTCTGTCTGCTACCTGTCTTGGCAGGGTGTATGTTGTGACCTTGTGGTCTTTTAACATTATATTTGGTCGCGAAACAGGATCCAGTTTGCTTTCTTATTGTTGTTATATTGGTCGAAAAGATTTATATGAATGGGATAGTGGTCGCCACCTGCTAGATCCGTAGCTATTTTCCATGTTGCTAGGACGAAGAGTTGTGGTGACGTAAAGGATATGACAAAGTGGGTTGGGCCTCCATCAGTAAGAAAAGAGAGTAAATATTGGATAATAAGTTTTATTATAGTATTGCCCCAAGAGTTGTTTCAGTGTGATCCACAGCTTTTATGCCAGCCGTTAAACTGTTAAATGGTTTGCTTGGTGGAATATATGAGGAAATTACTATATTTCGCTTTGTAGTGGGAATAGTTCTTGCTGGATGTAGTTGTGCCCTAACAAAGTTTTCCGTACAAATTATTTAATGCATTTTAGTGGTATGCTCTGTAATTACTTGCGGTGGTTGATATGATTTTTAAGATTTTTTGTTTTATTCGGATTTGCAACTATGTAATCGTATTTATTTCTATAGAATTTTATGAATTATGTTTAGGTTATGTTAAGTAGGTTTAAAGGGTAGGATTGAAGAAAGAATCAGAATATGGATAACTAGGATAATACGTCTTTTACAAGTATTTCACTTGAATTGTAATCTAGGTTACAGTTCTAGGTATTTGTGTTGGTAGTTTTTTTATTTTTTGTAATTATTTGTGATTAACCATGTGTTTTTCAAGTTAAGTAAGTGCTATTTTCTGTGTATCGGTATTTTGGTATTGGTACATTTTTAAGGTCTTATAAGGATAGATGAACTTGGTGTATTTCCAACCTTATTATTTGACGGAACTCCAGATATACCAAATTCGGCGTTTATATCCGAATTAAAACCAAATCAAAATGTTTTTCATTTAAAAACCCAAATAGTTGGAACAGATTTGTGTGGGGCTACCGTTTTTAATAGTTCGTTCTGGATATAACTGAAATATTTATTTTAACAGAGTTTTAAATAGTCTCAATGGCCATAAAATTTCATATTTTGGCATAGATTGGTTCTTCATTGCTTATAGAATTCACAAAGATTGGTCAATTATATATAGTAACTCAAGTATTGAAAGCTATTTTGACGATTTCAACAATCGTGTGAAGAGCATAAACATTCTCTAAATACAAAGCTGAATACAAAGATACTTACCCTTTAAAATATCTGTCAGTTTGCTCCTTTGTTTTATCGTATTCTGCATAGCACGATGTGAATTTTTCCGCAAGGAACGAGTGTTCCGAATGGCAATTTTCCTTTTGCATACGAACTTGACGTATGCGCACCGGACCGAGTAAAACGTTATCGCGCCCGAAAACTCGACTTAGGAGTAGCTTATCTTCGATTGATGTATAATGCGCAGCGCGTCGTTGTACATCAAATAATGTCAGCAGAAAGTTGAACTCGAAAAAGTTCCATATATCATGTACCGTTGTTACCATATTGAAGTCAATGCGTGTATGGGGCGTGAGTAAATAATATCGTTCCTGAAATAGTTGCACCGTTCTGGAGGAATAGAGGTAAGAATACCTATCGTGCACAGTTATGCAAACTGACAAATGGAGGTGGTAGAAAAAAAATTATATAGAATGGCATTGCTTGATATCGATGGAATTTCTTAGCTTACCGATAGTAGTCAATATCATGAATACGATATAGCAGAAGAAAACTAAAAGTGAACGTTTGATTTCGTGGTCATTGTGAAAGAGGTTTTCGCGTTTGTTGGGTATGTAATATACTATAGTGCGCCACATGTTTGCAACAATTAAAACTCGTGTGTGATGTTTCGTAACTTAAATGAAAAATATATGTCTGACAGTGAAAGCAAAAACTAAGCCTAGTCATAATTTTCAGTAAAAAAAAAAATTGCCGTGACCACAGTTGGTGTATCAGAAATCAACGACATTTTTATGGCTTCACTGCTTAAGTATTGCAGTTGCATTGCATTTGCATTAGAGGCTCGATTGCGTTCAAAAGTATGCGAAAGGTAAATAACCTAAAATTGAATGCAGTCTTTACTAATTCGTTCATTTGACGAAGCACAAAAATATAAAAAAGTATGATTCACGACTTCGTGATTCATTGTACTAAGAGTTAATGTTAAAAATTGGAAGGGTGTGTCAAGGGTGGGTCGATTTTAATGCATGGAAAAAAGACGACAAAAACGAAATACTCGGAAAATTGTAAAAAAATTTGATCAAAAAATCATAGACCTCAAAACAATTCCTAGTCCGCACAAATTCATCCCATAATTTGTTTATGAAAGGTCATAACCTATTATTATGTTGTGATCGGCTCGATTTTATAATACGATCTTTAAGAATGTCTGAAAAAACTACATGTCCAACACTTCAAGCAAATGGGATCTCTTTATCAAACAATGTATTGAAGATGAGCAGTTATTTGGATTTCAAGGGCGATTTACACTTAGTATGTATATTCCTATTAAACCAAGCAAATACGGCATAAAAATAGTCATGATATATGGCAGTGGCACGAAATACATGATTAATGCAATTCCGTATTTAGGAAGAGGAACTCAAACCAATGGCGTGTCACTCGAAGAATAAATTGTATAGCAGCTGTCAAAGCTCCTGTGTGGAAGTTCTCGAACATTGCGTGTGACAATTGGTTTACCTCATGGCCTATGTGTAATTTTTATGGAATGATAAATATTGCTTGTAATAATGCCTACAATAGTATCATCGACAGTGGTAAGCCTCCTAATCGCAAAAATTGTATGAAAAATCTGAGTATTGCCTTAACATTTCCGTTTTTAAACAAGAGATTAGAAGTCCCGACTTTGAAGAGATATTTGCGAAATGATATTTCTAACATCCTGCCATTTGGTTTACGTTTGGATTCTTCGATATGGAAAGATAGAGTTGCGCCGGTAAAAGAATTTACCAACACTTGACTGTCGTGAGTGACGCGGCGGAAGATATGTAATATTATTCACTACCGACAGAAGTATCATCTCTTATGAGCGATGATATTTGAATTAAAAATTTAAGAAGTTGCCTAATACTTATCATGTAAAAGCAATATTTATTGTTTTCAAATTTTTTACCGTTCTTCTTAGAGCAGTGATCTCACTGTATGTCGTATAAAAATATTTTAACCAATCTCAGACTTCCATATACCGTTGGAAAGGTAATAGTATGTACTTTTTGATAATAGGTTTGTCGCATGGTTCAAAGATATGTAATATGATACGAAATCGCAAAACCTTTAGTAATCTATCTAACCTTTAGTAATGTTTTCTAGTAAGGATAGGTGTTTGCTTTGAAGGCTGCTTCGTTCATTATAGGTTAAAGATATATAATATATCTTTCTATATTGTTGTTTGATGTGGATCCTGTGATCTACAAATGATTCTCAATCTGTCTAACATAGAGTTAGCCATTTCATTGTATAGGTGAGTGTTATTAAGTGTTTTTAGTAAAAAGTCAAGTTGTAACGGCGAGTGAGCCGAGGATATTTCGCATCTAGATTTAATTTGGAAATCGTTTGGATAAAAGTATTTGATTATGCAAAAATCTATTAAAACTCTAAATTCGTTTACGTTTGTTGACCAACATGTTGTTTGTTTGTTAAGTGAGATTGTTTTGGCAATGCAATCCCCTGCAACAATGAACTTCTTTCATAGTAAGTCAAAAAACTGGTGTAAAGTGTTGTTTCATAAATTGTCAATATTTATTATTGAGTGGCAATTATGTTGATTGGATATGCTCTCTCTTGAAATTATCTAGCACTGAGCATTTAACAGTTCTTTTACTAACTACTGCAGTTCCGCCAAGGGCTGTTCCATCTGGGTGGATTGTGTAGAAGAGTGAGTATCTTCGTATTCAAATTGATGTTTAGATGTGCAATGTGTTTCAGAGATTAAAACGATGTCGACAATGTTGTCGTGTAGGAATTTTTATAGCTCTAGTAAGTGTTTATTTTTAGGCCATGTACAGAAGGTACAGGAGCCTATTGGTTTTGGGCAAATGTTTGAAACAGATACATGTAATGGTCGGAGGCCAAAGTTACCCGCATTATGATAGGATCGGAGACGGTAGTAGATAGAGACGGTAGTAGATAGAGACTTCGTTCTTTTTGCATTCGACTAGGACTACCTACCTTTTTGATTTACACTGCTTTGTGCATAAGCTAGGGAAATATTTAATTTGTATATTAGGAAAGGATTTAGGTCCTTTGAAGAACTCAATATACATTTATTTGAATACGTTAAAAAGACCCGTACTATATGACTGTTGATTAACTACTGCGACGCTCTAGCGAGCGGCTCCCTTTTTATTCATAAAACTTATTCTATTCTTAAACTATTAAATTGCTTTCGCTGAGTTTTTAGGACTCAGCGTAATCTAAACTACTTGCAATGTAAAAAGACGCGTAGCAGAAACTATTAAAATCAACGTCGATCATAAATAAAATCTCTACACTTGTCAAGTGTTACATAATCAAACGGAGCTATTAAAAACAGACGACGACGAACTGCACTGTGTGTGCGTTGTTCTTATCGGACGTCTCTGAGCGTTTGTTTCATATAACATGTTTAGGTTTCCGTGCCTGAACACCTTAATAGGTTTAAATAGGTTTAATGTTTTTTTGATTTTTTGAAAAAAAATAATTTCAAGTCGACTCGAAGGTTTCATTTTGAGACCCTTTTGTCACAGGAATGGCCTCCTCGTGGAGTTCACTGGAATCCGAGCAAATTCGACCTGTACTGGTACAGGCACTCTTACAGTTGGTTACTTCCTACTATAATTTTCTTACTTGTTTTATTTTGTTTTAGTTGACATATTTTTGATAAGCCAATTAAGAACGGATAATATTATAAAATTAATACTGCAGTCTAGTGCCATGTTAAAAGATCTTCTAGATGCAGCGTTTTGAGGCGCCTTCTGCTATAATTAGTAGTGGACACCTAAGAACGCAGAATATGGTCAGAGCTAAGTTCATCGACCTAGGCTTGATGATGTGATACCTGCATAAACTGCAAAGTCACTTGCACTGGGGTTCGATTTGAATTTGGATAATGTGTCGTTTGGGTGATTAGCAGTGCATAAATCAATCCTTTTTTTTTTTTTTTTTATAGTAGGCTTTTGTGGATAGGTGTGTTTCGCTAATAAGCATGGCACTCAGACCATGCGTTTTTAATATGCTTTCAAATTTTTGTAATGGTTTTGAAAAACTGAGTTTCTTCATTATTCTTATTCGATTTTCATTGTGATTGTTGTATTATCGCCTTCTTCAGTCTCATCCACACAGTACTCTCATTATAATCGAATTTGATACTAAGCAATGTTTTTCCTGTTTCATACCAACTTAATCTACCCCTTCTACACTATGAGTGCAGTATATAGTTTGTAAATTTCAAATTAAAACGACCATTGTAGGTACGTATAACAATTCGAAGCTTTTTGTATAACAGTTACAGCTGAAAAGCTCCATCAAAGCTCGTTCGACGATGGTGCCGGCACCATCGTCGAACCCACGGTGCTCGACAGATGCTCGACAGTGTAAACATCGATGTTCGACCGTGTGAACACCAGTGTTCGTCAAGCTTGCGTGGTGTTTGACGATGGTGCCGGCACCATCGTCAAACACGAACATTGGCACGAACATTGGTGTTTACACTGTCGAGCATCGTGGGTTCGACGTTATTCCCGTTATACCGTTTTCGCCCGTTTTAGCTTTGTCCGAAACCATTATACTGTTATTTCTTGGCGTGGCGTGGGTGCGTGTTTTTTTATTTATCAATTAAATTCTAAATTTAATCAATTTAATTAATTAAAATCAATTAAATTGCATTAAGTTGCTACCAGTGGCTTTGTTTTTTTATTTTTTCAAGTGTTTTTGTTGTGTTCCTACTTTTTTCGAGGATTAACCTCCTGCCTGTATTTTTTTTTTCATTTTTGCTGCTGCTAATTGTGAGTATTGTGGTGTTTGTAGTGTTTCTGTTGTTAAATCCATCCTATGAATACCATTCCCCGTTATGTGCCAAGAGCTTTCGCAGGGAATATGTTCTGCTAGTCCAGAACCACAGCATGCACGGCGGAGTCAAACCGCGTCCCCGTTGCAGCAAATGCGATGTGGCATTTAGTAGTATGACTGCTATGCACAAACATAAAAAAAATTACAGTCCTCCTCTCCCACCATCTTTGGTGGAAAGCCAAATTATGCGAAATATTTCCACATGGGCTGAACTGCACGAGTATTACGAATCTATTACTCTGCAAAATAAGTTTAAAAAAAAGTATTTTTTAAACTGCTAACAATATCCCACAATCCCTGGGGGAAAAGGGATATTTTATATTGGAAAGGGTTGTAGGGAAAGGCCCTATGACCATTTGGAAGAGGCACTGCGTGCCAAAATAAATAAAGGAATCTTAACAAAGCGTAGCATAGAAAGGCGATTCGGCCATTGCTAAGAGAAACTCGCTTATATCTGGGATTAATAAGAGAAAGGGCTGGGTGTGGGAGTCCGAAAGGGCCGGCTGCAATACATGTTTTAGGTCCGCAGTTAGCCAACATTAAATTAGGCTGTAAAAGAGGTCCAGCTCAAGACTGGAACCCCGACCAAATGGTAGGTGTAGGTAATTTTGTTGTTCATACTTTGATGCAACAAAGTATGAACAACATCCTATTAAAAAACATGTGAGTAAAGACCACAAAATTAGATCAAATTTAAAGTCCCCCACTCTTATTATATTTTAATAGTGAAAGGTTATTAAGTAGAGGTAGAGTTAGTTCGCGAGCCATTAAATAACCACAATCGGTCTTTTTCAAGACCACTGAACTAAATAAGAGATTGGTATTTTCAAACAAATGGTTCAATAGCTGAGTATTGTAGTGATTTTCTGATGTGGTGGCCCAAGCAAGAGGGACATTGAGGACTGCCATTGATATCTGCCATGTAATCAATTACAAATTATATGCAAGAAGAGGTGAGTAAATAAATTGGTAAAGATTATGTAATCATGTAACCAAACATGATAACATCTGCGAACAACTTTACCTCAGGCACTTTTACTCGTAAGACCCTTAACTATGCCGACATAGATGACCTTGCAGCAATAACTCAACGCAGATCATCAACAATCTCAAAGCTAGGTCAAAGCTAGGTCCACACCCAACACATTTCTACCTATTCCCCGGCACACACAAAAAGTCAATGCTAAACTAAAACATTTTAAATAAACACAATCAATCAATCCTTAATATTATTCAATGGAACATCCACGGATACACCAATACCTACAGCGAACTTCTTATTATCATTAAAAAATACTCACCAAAAATAATAAAAAAAACTACAATATTATAACAAATACTTCACATAATAGCTTCGGCGGTGTAGCTTTGCTAATACACAAATCCATCCAGTTCAAAGAAATTAAACAGAATACAGAAATTGAAGTCGTTACTGCAGAAATTATATCAGAAACAAAATTTCATTTGCATTCCATATATAGACCACCAAACAAACCATTCAATATTTGAAATTTGGAGAAAACTAATGGTCCTAGAAATATGTCAGCAATTATCACAGGTGATTTTAATAGTTGGCATCCCACCTGGGGTTCGTCAAAACATAATACAAGAGGGAACACCTTACATAAATACATTACACAAAACAATTTAATTCTCCTTAATCCACTACTCCAATTCCGCTACTCATTTTACAACACATAACACTTCCACGCATATAGACATATCATTATGTACATCCGACATCCGTGGGGGTGTACCCCACATAACTTGGAAACGATCCGACCACTACCCTATCCTTTTGACCTTGTATCAAAAGTCCGAACCTATCACACCACCAAGAAGTCACTTTAAATTAGGAAAAGCAAATTGGTCAAACATTCGCGCTTTCTGCGGTCTCAATCCTGTTAAACTGATTCACGCAATTTCTAGCCCTTTTACAAATAATGTATTCAAAACACCAAAAAATAAAAATTTTGCCTTAAACCTTCACCACGCACAAAATAAATTCCATAAACTCACCCATTGTCTACACAGTAACCCAATCAGCAAAAAAATGCAACAGAATATTTGTGAAATTGAACTTTTAAGTTCCCTTAATTCTCTCAAGGGTCAGACACCAGGCTTTGATAGAATTTTTTATACTTTAATAAAACACGCCATACCAGCCCTCAAGAGTAGAATTATTAAACATTTTAATAACATATTTAGCACCTATATTCCACAACAATATAAAACCAGCCTAGTAATACCTGCAAGTAAACCTAATTCCGACCACTCCAATCCAGATTCCTATCGCCCCATTTCACTTAACCAATGCCTAGCAAAAGTCTAGGAAAAAATAATAGACAAACGTTGATGGTAGTTTGTTGAGCACAACAACCTAATATCGAAAAACCAATTCGGTTTTAAAAAACATAAATCTGTTGCAGATGGTCTGCTTTACGCACATCTCAATCGTCTCCCTTGACTTCTCCAAAGCGTTTGATAGAATTGGGATACACGCAATCGTTGAACAACTAATGAAATGGCGAGTTGGTCCAAAAATAATTAAATATGTTAAAAACTTTATGACCAATCGTAAAAGAATAATAAGAGTAGGTTCACAACTTTCTCGTGTTGTTCCCATGCTTAATGTAGTACCGCAAGGATCACCTTTATCGGTAATATTATTTCTTATCGTCTACGATAAACTAGCAAAAATAATTGAAAGACAAAACGATATCACTTTCTGCAGTTATGCTGACCATTTTCAGCTTATAATAAACTTCCCTAATCAAAAAAGTATTACGAAGAACATAGACGAACTTTTTAAAAACATTGATTCCTGGGGGGCTTACTCAGGATCTAAGTTATCACTAGGAAAATGCAAGCACATTCCTATTTTCAAAAAAATCCATCGAAGTCTCTAGGTTAATCAAAAATGCAGCGCTAAGAACTTCACTTGGAGCATACCGCACATCCCCATTTAAAAATATCCTGTTCGAAACAAACACTGCCACTTTAGAATCAAGACACACATTCCTTAAATCTAAACTATACAAAATTCTTCTCAACTCAAAGAACAACAAAATCATAAAAAAAAACACAAAAACATGTCAATTCAACTTTAAAATATTTAATTGGCAGCCATTGGAAAAAAAAAATAGAATTACCGTATTGGCTTTTTGACAAAGATCAAATAGACCTCACTTAAACAAAACATACAAAAAACAACACGTGCCAAAAAATATATCAAACCATTTTCCGAAATATAAAAGAAGAAAACTCAGATTACAAATTCATTTATACAGATGGATCCGCAGCCAACGGAACAATAACCTTTGCCATAGCTACAGAAACGGATATACTGAAAATCGGCCTCTTAGCTCCATACTCATCGGTCCTATCGGCCGAAATTTAAGAGGCTATTAACTTAGTCAGCATATCTCCTGAAAATTATATTATCTGCTCGGATTCTCTAGCGGTTCTAGATGCAATATCAAATACCAACAACCATGATCTTTATCCTTGCATTATAAGAAATCAACTTCTCAAAAATCACAGCAAAATCAAACTAATGTGGGTCCCAGGACATACAAATATAAAGGGCTGATTCTGCAGCCAAACTTGCACAATTCTCTGCCTTAATATACACTAGCAACCTAAATTTAAAGGACATTAATCACTATATACAGAACATTTTTCTACATAACCAAAAAGAATTAAGCAACAATACATCGATCTGGTATAGCCCAACTACTCCCAATATACATTCTTTTCTTTTATTCCTAAAAAACACAAAACTATCTCGAACAGAACAAATAAAATTAACACGCTTAATAGTCCAGTCAAATTAGTAAGTACTTCGGAATTTGAGAAACCCAGCTAAAAACTCGTATAAACTTTTATTTTGATATCCTAAACGTTGCCTCAAAATCTACATATGTGTCCGCGTCTATTAAAAATCTAAGGTCAAAGGTTAGAAAAATGTTTTTTTCACATTTTTTGCAAATATGTATCTCGTTTCCTATGTGCTTTTTGCTATAATTGTTTGCAATATTGTAGAGGATTGAATTCCCTACAACTTTTGTCTTAAACATTTTTTTATACGTTGAATCGTTTTCGAGATAGAGGGCGGAGAGCGTGCGGTTAGAGCATCATTTAAGGTTATCCGGTTGTCCCGGTCAAAAAAACGCAATATAAAGTCAGGTTGGAATGGTTATCTTGAACATCTCACTAAAAATAACAAGAATTTTTCAACATCTCCGTTTATATTTCTTCCTTTTATTTATCATCCTGCCAGTAACGCAAACAAAATTTACACAAATTAACACTCTCGTCTGTTGACAAGAGTGGTCAAACTTATTCAAGAAGCCTCAGAGGTCATACATTATTACGACTTGCATTATCAATGATAGTTTTTGATGACATGAAGATTGAAGATGGTATGTTGGATGCGTTAATACAGCAAATCACTGCTCGAGATGTTTCCTACGAAGATATAGAAGGGTGAATAGATAACTCTATAATTTTTCATCCAAGATTTTACTGGGAGGTGGATAGTCGACGTTTTGCTGCTTGAATACAGTTTTTACTAATGTAAACACTTCGGCACTTTTCATGAACTTTTCCAGAAGCTACAGATTTCAAGTGATCAATGTGACTGTCGTTTCGTTCGATACTTGCAGTTCTTAAAGTTTTTATACAGCGCACTACTTCAACTAATGACTCACCAAATTTTAAAATAAACTTGTAAAATTCCGGAGCGGTCCTAGTCGAATGCAAAAAGCAGGAAGTCTCTATCTATTACCGTTTCCGAGATCCTTTCGTTCATACGGAGGGACGGACAGACGGACATGTCTATATCGACTCCTCTATCACTCCTGATCATAATGGGGGAAATTTTGGGGGGTCTCCGACCATTATTTCTACCTGTTACAAACATTTGCACAAAACCAATAGGCTCTTGTACCTTTGGTACAGGGCCTAAGTTCTTAAAAGATAGCAACTTATACAACAAAAAATAAATGTAAATATTAAACAACAAATGTATATTTGTTTTATTTCTAATAATTTGTAACTTCTAATTTTCTCTTCTTTTTTTTATATTCTTAAAATATCTTTGTAAATATCCAATTATCATCTCATTTAGAATTGTAAATAAAATATTCTCCTAGATGTTAAGTTGACAGTAGCCAAAGGCCTTAGCAACCAGTGCTCTCTTTTCTTATTAGTTCTAAGTTTACTTAGTCCTAGTATTATTGTAAATAAATAAATAAATAATGTTAAATATGTGGTGGCTACTTTATCGATGTCACAACCGTGAAGGAGTGTCTTCATACATGTGATTTGGCAACTGGTGATAGTGGTGTTAATGTGTTGGGGGCGGGGTTTCCATGAATTAACAGAATAACTCATACATTTTATTTGCAGCCTGCAGAAGCTGCTTGGTTAAAAACCTAGAGGAGAAAAAAACCTGTCCCACCTGTGACAATGTCATACACTAATCGCATCCTTTGCAGTATATCAGTTTCGATCGCACTATGCAGGATGCAGGATATTGTGTACAAGCTGATGCCCAACCTGCAGGAAGGTGTGTGCTTTAAGAAAGCATAATCTAATTGGTTTTATTTATGCTATAATTGCTGCGACTTTTTTGCAGATGAATCACAATGTGAACGCGACTTCTACAAAAGTCGTAATATGCCCTGCCCCAAAGACATTATACAGAATCATGAGGAAAACAAGTAAGAAAATCACAGTCGGGCGTAACCGACTGTAAGAGGCCCTGTACCAGTGCAGGTCGCCTAACAAACACATTAAATGTTCCCCTAGCTTATGACCAAACACATGACCACTTCTCACTGCACGACTAAGTGCCTTTTAAAACATTTTTTTATGTATGAAACGAAAAGAGGGGTCGCTCAAATTCAATTGCTTATAAAATCGTCATTTATTATCCGATTTTGATGAACTTTTCGGATTTTGGCTAAGAAGGACGATATCTCTATACTAGCATACTTTTTTTGTGCCGAAGAAATTTTTACCCTTGGGGGTGATTTGATGGGGAAGGGGGGGGAGGGGCAAGTTTTTAAAATAAACTTGTAAAATTCCGGAGCAGTCCTAGTCGAATGAAAAAAACACGAAGTCTCTATCTATTACCGTTTCCGAGATCCAAATACTTCACATAATAGCTTCGGCGGTGTAGCTTTGCTAATACACAAATCCATCCAGTTCAAAGAAATTAAACAGAGTACAGAAATTGAAGTCGTTACTGCAGAAATTATATCAGAAACAAAATTTCATTTGCATTCCATATATAGACCACCAAACAAACCATTCAATATTCGAAATTTGGAGAAAACTAATGGTCCTAGAAATATGTCAGCAATTATCGCAGGTGATTTTAATAGTTGGCATCCCACCTGGGGTTCGTCAAAACATAATACAAGAGGGAACACCTTACATAAATACATTACACAAAACAATTTAATTCTCCTTAATCCACTACTCCAATTCCGCTACTCATTTTACAACACATAACACTTCCACGCATATAGACATATCATTATGTACATCCGACATCAGTGGGGGTGTACCCCACATAACTTGGAAACGATCCGACCACTACCCTATTCTTTTGACCTTGTATCAAAAGTCCGAACCTATCACACCACCAAGAAGTCACTTTAAATTACGAAAAGCAAATTGGTCAAACATTCGCGCTTTCTGCGGTCTCAATCCTGTTAAACTGATTCACGCAATTTCTAGCCCTTTTACAAATAATGTATTCAAACCACCAAAAAATAAAAATTTTGCCTTAAACCTTCACCACGCACAAAATAAATTCCATAAACTCACCCATTGTCTACACAGTAACCCAATCAGCAAAAAAATGCAACAGAATATTTGTGAAATTGAACTTTTAAGTTCCCTTAATTCTCTTAAGGGTCAGACACCAGGCTTTGATAGAATTTTTTATACTTTAATAAAACACGCCATACCAGCCGTCAAGAGTAGAATTATTAAACATTTCTATAACATATTTAGCACCTATATTCCACAACAATATAAAACCAGCCTAGTAATACCTGCAGGTAAACCTAATTCCGACAAAACCAATCCAGATTCCTATCGCCCCATTTCACTTAACCAATGACTAGCAAAAGTCTTGGAAAAAATAATAGCCAAACGTTGTTGATGGTTTGTCGAGCACAACAACCTAATATCTAAAAACCAATTCGGTTTTAAAAAACACAAATCTGTTGCAGATAGTCTGCTCTACGCAGACCATCTAATAAGAGACTCCCTCTCAAAAAAGGCACATCTCAATCGTCTCCCTTGACTTCTCCAAAGCATTTGATAGAATTGGGATACACGCAATCGTTGAACAATTAATGAAATGGAGAGTTGGTCCAAAAAACTTGAACTTAGGTTCAAAACTTTCTCGTGTTGTTCCCATGCTTAATGGAGTACCGCAAGGATCACCTTTATCGGTAATATTATTTCTTATCGTCTACGATAAACTAGCAAAAATAATTGAAAGACAAAACGATATCACTTTCTGCAGTTATGTTGACCATTTTCAGCTTATAATAAACTTCCCTAATCAAAAAAGTACTACGAAGAACATAAACGAACTTTTTAAAAACATTGATTCCTGGGGGGCTTACTCAGGATCTAAGTTATCACTAGGAAAATGCAAGCACATTCCTATTTTCAAAAAAATCCATCGAAGTCTCTAGGTTAATCAAAAATGCAGCGCTAAGAACTTCACTTGGAGCATACCGCACATCCCCATTTAAAAATATCCTGTGCGAAACAAACACTGCCACTTTAGAATCAAGACACACATTCCTAAAATCTAAACTATACAAAATTCTTCTCAACTCAAAGAACAACAAAATCATTAAAAAAAAACACAAAAACATGTCAATTCAACTTTAAAATATTTAATTGGCAGCCATTGGAAAAAGCAATAGAATTACCGTATTGGCTATTTGATAAAGATCAAATAGACCTCACTTTAACAAAACATACAAAAAACAACACGTGCCAAAAAATATATCAAACCATTTTCCGAAATATAAAAGAAGAAAACTCAGATTACAAATTCATTTATACAGATGGATCCGCAGCCAACGGAACAATAACCTTTGCCATAACTACAGAAACGGATATACTGAAAATCGGCCTCTTAGCTCCATACTCATCGGTCCTATCGGCCGAAATTATGGCAATTTAAGAGGCTATTAACTTAGTCAGCATATCTCCTGAAAATTATATTACCTGCTCGGATTCTCTAGCGGCTCTAGATGCAATATCAAATACCAACAACCATGATCTTTATCCTTGCATTATAAGAAATAAACTTCTCAAAAATCACAGCAAAATCAAACTAATGTTGGTCCCAGGACATACAAATATAAAGGGCTGATTCTGCAGCCAAACTTGCACAATTCTCTGTTTTAATATATACTAGCAACCTAAATTTAAAGGACATTGATCACTATATAAAGAACATTTTTCTACATAACCAAAAAGAATTAAGCAACAATACATCGATCTGGTATAGCCCAACTACTCCCAATATACATTCTTTTCTTTTATTCCTAAAAAACACAAAACTATCTCGAACAGAACAAATAAAATTAGCACGCTTAATAGTCCAGTCAAATTAGTAAGTACTTCGGAATTTGAGAAACCCAGCTAAAAACTCGTATAAACTTTTATTTTGATATCCTAAACGTTGCCTCAAAATCTACATAGGTGGGGTGTCCGCGTCTATTAAAAATCTAAGGTCAAAGGTTAGAAAAATGTTTTTTTCACATTTTTTGCAAATATGTATCTCGTTTCCTATGTGCTTTTTGCTATAATTGTTTGCAATATTGTAGAGGATTGAATTCCCTACAACTTTTGTCTTAAACATTTTTTTATACGTTGAATCGTTTTCGAGATAGAGGGCGGAGAGCGTGCGGTTAGAGCATCATTTAAGGTTATCCGGTTGTCCCGGTCAAAAAAACGCAATATAAAGTCAGGTTGGAATGGTTATCTTGAACATCTCACTAAAAATAACAAGAATTTTTCAACATCTCCGTTTATATTTCTTCCTTTTATTTATCATCCTGCCAGTAACGCAAACAAAATTTACACAAATTAACACTCTCGTCTGTTGACAAGAGTGGTCAAACTTATTCAAGAAGCCTCAGAGGTCATACATTATTACGACTTGCATTATCAATGATAGTTTTTGATGACATGAAGATTGAAGATGGTATGTTGGATGCGTTAATACATCAAATCACTGCTCGAGATGTTGCCTACGAAGATATAGAAGGGTGAATAGATAAGTCTATAATTTTTCATCCAAGATTTTACTGGGAGGTGGATAGTCGCCGTTTTGCTGCTTGAATACAGTTTTTAATAATGTAAACACTTCGGAACTTTTCATGAACTTTTACAGAGGCTACAGATTTCAAGTGATCAATGTGACTGTCGTTTCGTTCGATACTTGCAGTTCTTAAAGTTTTTATACAGCGCACTACTTCAACTAATGACTCACCAAATTTTAAAATAAACTTGTAAAATTCCGGAGCGGTCCTAGTCGAATGCAAAAAACAGGAAGTCTCTATCTATTACCGTTTCCGAGATCCTTTCGTTCATACGGACGGACGGACAGACGGACATGTCTATATCGACTCTTCTATCACTCCTGATCATAATGGGGGAAATTTTGGGGGGTCTCCGACCATTATTTCTACCTGTTACATACATTTACACAAAACCAATAGGTTCTTGTACCTTTGGTACAGGGCCTAAGTTCTTAAAAGATAGCAACTTATACAACAAAAAATAAATGTAAATATAAAACAACAAATGTATATTTGTTTTATTTCTAATAATTTGTAACTTCTAATTTTCTCTTCTTTTTTTATATACTTAAAATATCTTTGTAAATATCCAATTATCATCTCATTTAGAATTGTAAATAAAATATTCTCCTAGATGTTAAGTTGACAGTAGCCAAAGGCCTTAGCACCCAGTGCTCTCTTTTCTTATTAGTTCTAAGTTTACTTAGTCCTAGTATTATTGTAAATAAATAAATAAATAATGTTAAATATGTGGTGGCTACTTTATCGATGTCACAACCGTGAAGGAGTGTCTTCATACATGTGATTTGGCAACTGGTGATAGTGGTGTTAATGTGTTGGGGGCGGGGTTTCCATGAATTAACAGAATAACTCATACATTTTATTTGCAGCCTGCAGAAGCTGCTTGGTTAAACACCTAGAGGAGAAAAAAACCTTTCCCACCTGTGATAATGTCATACACTAATCGCATCCTTTGCAGTATATCAGTTTCGATCGCACTATGCAGGATGCAGGATATTGTGTACAAGCTGATTCCCAACCTGCAGGAAGGTGTGTGCTTTAAGAAAGCATAATCTAATTGGTTTTATTTATGCTATAATTGCTGCGACTTTTTTGCAGATAAATCACAATGTGAACGCGACTTCTACAAAAGTCGTAATATGCCCTGCCCCAAAGACATTATACAGAATCATGAGGAAAACAAGTAAGAAAATCACAGTCGGGCGTAACCGACTGTAAGAGGCCCTGTACCAGTGCAGGTCGCCTAACAAACACATTAATTGTTCCCCTAGCTTATGACCAAACACATGACCACTTCTCACTGCACGACTAAGTGCCTTTTAAAACATTTTTTTATGTATGAAACAGAAAGGGGGGTCGCTCAAATTCAATTGCTTATAAAATCGTCATTTATTATCCGATTTTGATGAACTTTTCGGATTTTGGCTAAGAAGGACGATATCTCTATACTGGCATACTTACTTTTTTTGTGCCGAAGAAATTTTTACCCTTGGGGGTGATTTTATGGGGAAGGGGGAGGGGCAAGTTTTTAAAAGAAACTTGTGAAATTCCGGAGCAGTCCTAGTCGAACGCAAAAAACACGAAGTCTCTATCTATTACCGTTTCCGAGATCCTTTCGTTCATACGGACGGCCAGACGGACGGACGGACAGACGGACAGCCGGACAGCCGGACATGTCTACATCGACTCCTCTATCGCTCCTGACCATAATGGGGGTAACTTTGGGGGGTCTCCGATTATTATTTCTACCTGTTACATACATTTGCACAAAACCAGGGTACAGGGCCTAATGAGAAAGTTATGGAAGCGCATGCAGAGTCCGACTTTCATCGAAAAGCGTTTCATACTCTGCAGCTCACAAGCAACGATAACTCATCTGAAGAAGCTTGTCGCGAAGAAGATACTCAACGGCATCGAGAAGTTTAGAGAGGAATATTCTTCGCTTGTTGCAGACATGCATTTAACGGTTCATATGACATTGTTTATTGATATATTTTATCTAACCGACAGATCGACATTTTGTGCAGTGAAGAGCTGCTGGTCGTTGCGTTTACAATTTTGTCCGCTCCTCGAGCTCCAACATGTGACTTATATTAGCGCAATGTGTAGTTGTCTAGAATCTTAAACTCAGTAAGGAAATTTTTTTATTAATTGCCGATGTTTGATAACGAGAATAAGTATAAAATGTAGTAAGTGCATATTAGTGAATTAAGTTATAAAATATATATTTATATGTTTCAATTGTATTGTACATATCTATAAGTCTATTGTGTATAGTCAGTCGCTGTCTCAATAGTTATTTGCAGTTCCATCCATGTTCAAATTTAAATATCAAACTTTAGTATTTCTTGGCCTAAAGCGAAAGCGTTATATATTTTTATTAAATACAAATTATCTTGATCAGCATCAAAAGTTGTGCAGATATAAACTTCTCTGCCTGTCTAGTAGTCTGACAACACGTTTATCAGCGTAGAACTTATCCAATTTTGTCAATTTTGAATGAAATTTTTTTGTAAAATACGCCAATTTTAATGTCAATTGTAATAAAGTTTATCATATAGGATAAGATCGACCGCTAGACCGGAGGTAGCGTACAATAAAAGAACGTTACATAACACAAAGTCACAGACTACGTTTCCAACATTTATACACCAATATGGAAGTAGCGTTGCCATATTATGTGAAATCGGCATACCTTGAATACCAGGAATGAAATACTTTGCGTGTGACGAAAGAGAGCAAGATTATCGGTATGACCATAATAAAAAAGAATTCTTTTTATTAATAAATTACGAAAGAAAGAAGAGGCGGTTGGCATAGACAATTGCAAAAAATAGTAAAAATACTATCAATGTTAAATATTTGAAAAAAAACCTTTATCTTAGAAGGCTTACACAGTCACACAAAAAAGTATCTTGTTCGAGATACTACAACAGTATGTTCCAATGTATTTTCTGAATCCGAATCTGTAGTTCTTATTGTTAGATTGGCTCAAATTTATGCTAAGAAATTTCCCACTACGTCCTTGAAATCAGGCACGCATCTCTTCTTTTCTACTAGTTAGTTAGTTAGTTATATGGCTGTCAACCGTCTACCGGTCATGGAAGGCCCGCCAGCCTCTATGGTCTTGTGCGCGCTGGCGCCAGTCGTTTTGAATGCCAAGTACGGAGAGATCTTTCTATACCTGCTCATTCCATCAAGTGCCCGGTCGTCCTCTACTTCGGCGTCCACCAATCAAGTTTGGGCTCCCATGTAAACCATGCGTGCTGGAGCTCTTTCATCCATTCGAATAAGGTGCCCAGCCCAAGGCAGCCGCTGGAATTTTATGCGCTGGACTATGTCAACCTCTTTGAATAGCTCGTACAGCTCGCGGCTTATACGGGACCTAAACCCGTCGCCGACTCTAATTGAACTAAAGATCCTGCGAAGAATCTTCCTCTCCTGTCTCGTCCGACTCAATCACGGTCCATGCCTCTGCGCCATACAATTGAACCGGGAGTATCAACGTCTTATAGATCTTGATTTTTTTTATATTTGTTGTTTTTAGCGACCTTATCGTTTAACAATCTTCTATTAATAGAAGGCTCAAGGTCCAATCGAAAATTTAAAAAACACAAATGTTGGTTTAAAATTTTTCTATTTCCAATATATTTCAATCCTCGTCGAGGATCGTCTTCAGGGATTATTTTTTTAATTTATTACACGCACAAGTCCTTCTCCTTCAGCGTGGAGTTTGTCACGCTGAAGACGATCCTCGACGAGGATTGAAATATATTGGAAATAGAAAAATTTAAAACCAACAATTGTGTTTTTTAAATTTTCGATTGGACCTTGAAGCCTGCTATTAATAGAAGATCTTGATTTTAGTCTTTAAAGAGCGGACTTTACTTCTAATAGCATATTCTTGCAGCCGTGATTCTTCGCCTGATCTCCAGGCTGACGTTGTTGTTGCTGGTTATCTCGGATCCAAGATAGACGAAGTTTTCTACAACACTTAAGTTGAAATTCCCCATCGTCACTGCCCGTCCAAGACGCGATGACGAAGTGCGAGAAAGAGAAGACACCAAGTACTTCGTCTGTTTTTTTGTAATCTCCGAGAACGCCTTGCTGACTCGTCGTTCCTTCGTACCGATGATATCGATGTCATCGGCATAAGTGAGCAGCATCACTTCATTTTGGAAGATCGAGCCCGATATACTCTGTATGTACGGGCATTGGCGTAGGATGTTAAGGTGTTGAAATCTGGTACTTCTAACTACCATGTTCCGTCCTGCGGCTCTCCATTATTCGAGGTAGTGTCGTGAAGGCTAAATTTTCCGACTGTTGGGCCAAAGATTCCTTCCTTCCCAATCTTGGCGTTGAAATCGCCAAGCAGGATTTTGACATCGTGTTTGGGACAGCGCTCGTACAGGCCTTCCAACCGCTTATAGAACTCATCTTTAGCATCGTCGTCTTTCTCTTCCGTTGGGGCGTGCGCACAAATCAGGCTGATATAATAGATCTTTAGCCTTGATGCGTATCGCGGCTAGGCCCTCGTCAACAGGCGTGAACCTAGAGACGAGGCCACGTAGTTTCCCACTCACCACGAAACCACATCCAAATTCGTGCTTACTCGCATGGCAGCTGTAGTAGATGTCACAGAATGCTTTTTTAGAGCAACCCTGTCCTATTCATCGGATTTCTTGGATTGCGGTGATGTCAGCCTTGCATCTTTCGAGCACATCAACCAGCTGGATATTTGCACCATCACCATTAAGGGTGCGGACATTCCAGGTGTATATCCTTAATTCGTGATCCTTATATCGTTTGCGGGGGACGTCATCATTGAATTCCTTCCGAGGCTTCATAAACGTTTTCATTGGGGGTTTATTTTTTTAAAGTGCACCAACCCCTTATTAAAGGAGAGGGGGCCCCTTCGCCTACTCACGTTAGCTCACCTCTGAACTGGTGTTCAGAAGCTACCCAAGAGATACGTGTCCTAGCGGACGTGTGAGTTGCTTGGACAGTTTGTAACAAGAATCATTGTTGGCCATTCGAATCGATCAAGGACTCACAGGTTAAAATTTTTTTCTTTTATGCCATTTTTTTTAATGTAATTGCGTGCTCTATCTCCCCACTCACATAAGAAGCACAGAAACTTCGTAAATCCAGATAACTGTCCCAACAAAAATGTTAAAATTTTTCTCTTTGGCCACAGTTTTGCAAATTATGATTACAATATTTAATTTTATTACCTATGACACCTAGTTTTCCAAATTCTTAAGTTACTCTTGCATACGCTGCAGGTATTAAGGCATATTTATTTGTGATATGCAGCAAGACAACCTTTAAATTTAACCCCATTCATTACTTCTTTTATAATAACCTTATTTCAGTTCGTCCATTTATATTTTTACAATATACTAAAGAAATAAATTCTTGGAGAGCAATATATTTTCTAAATTCTTTTTCCCTTTCTATATATGAAGATATTTTTCCTCTCTTGTCTACATGAAGTCCCATTTCCTTTAACATTGATTTTTGAATAGATTGCTTTCAAATAAATTCAAAAAAACGAGTCCAGACATGTTGAGGACTTAATCCTTATTACAGAGAGCGAGTCTTAGCCGTGAAAATTTTAGAATTAAAGTCATTTATATTAAGTAAATACATTGGCTTCGTTCCGCATTTTGGGCAGGACTGGCAAGAACTGGTTCCTGTCAATATATTCAAGACCTTTTCGTCAATCAGGGTCCAGCATATTCCACAAATACATCTTTACTATTATAATTTGTTGAAAATATGTTCAGGTTACGGTTTTGGGAATCTAAGCTATTTTTCTCTTCTAATATAAGCGCTCTAGTCTCCTTTATAAACTCAATTTTCTCTGCCGGCGGTGTTTGGCCGCTTCAAACTCACATGTTGCTCTATATGTGACACAAACATCATCTGCAAATGTAGCCAGCATCATGGAATCTGGATCACTGCCCCAATTTATATGTGGTTGTGGCATATCAGCTGTATATAACGAGTACAAATACGCTTCCTTGTGGTACACCAGCATTCTTCATCTTGACAAGTAGTCCACACTCTATCAAGCTATTAATGCTGAAATCTTTATTTGGCCAACAAATATGTCCATGGCATCCTCAACATCCTTTCCTGATCTTATTTCCATATTAAGATGCACCGATTGTTCCAGCAGCGACTGAAACATCTCCAAATTGGTGTGCTTGGATATCAGACGCTCCACTACAGGATATTCCATCGCAGAGGCATCTAGCGTGATTATGAGTGGCAAATGTTCGGAGCTAAGCTCAACGACCGACCGAATATTTGCATGGATGCCTAAAATGCCTCGCGTTAAGATAAAGTCCAAGCAACTTGGAGCACCTCTTCTGCCATATGTTCTGCCTTGTTGCACCACCTATGGCTAGCGTATTAATTTGTGTATTGAGGATTAGATCTGCTAATGCATTGCCTCTTTAGATGTTCCTGCCTGCTCCCCACAACTAGTGTAGTGCATTCCAGTCACCCGCAACTAAGCTGCACCAAAATGTCGGAAAACTCCTCTGTTGTCCAAGGATATCTTGGGGGACAGTAAACCGCTCCAAAATTAATTACTTCAAGTGCTGTGTTAATGGCAGCAGATGCCATCTGAATCTTCTCAATAGCTACGGGTTTCAGCGGAAAGTGCACCAGTCTTGACCTGATCAAGATCGCTGCTCTACCTCTAGAGTGGCCTGCACTAGGGTTGTTTGCAGGATAAGCACGTACAAGGTTCACTTCATGGCCGTGTGCAAAAATTTTTTAATATCGTCATATAAGAGTGGCATATTTGCTAAATAAGCAACACTAATTTCTAGAGATAAGAGCAATAGGTAATTGTGAAGAGTATTTAAGCTTCAGTTCTACCTAAGTTAACGTTAGTAATTTATAGGATTGAATATATTTTTGAGACATTTCATTGAACTCCGGCATAGAAGAACTCCAAGGGAGAAGAACTCCCATCAAGGGTTAAGGTTTTAAGTTTTACAAACAATTATATATTTTAAGATGCTCTTTGTTATATTAAATGTTTGTTATATTAAATGCGATTCCAAAAACTGTGAAACTTAAAAATTCGAGATATTGCAAAGTTTTTTCGTATTACTCTTGCAAATTTGTTTATCGGAATTTAAAGCCTCATATGGTACAAATTGGACGAATACTATTTGACAAAGCTTTGGCGAACAAATAATCGTCGTCAATCGGATGAATAATTCACAGACGGACACCATCTATCAATATATCTATCTGTTTGTTTTTTGTTTTGCTCGGTTACGTTGTCTATTCATTGCATTCAGCACTGTGAACGTTGAACACTGTTGTTCCACTTTTCTTTTGGTTGAACGCACCAACATATTTCTCGGTAGTAAACGAAAAGAACTTTAGAGTTCCTAGAATGATTAGACAAACGAATATTTTTGCGCAATGCATACATTAAACCATTGCGCAAACCATTCGTTAAGCGAATCATTCTAGGTACTCTATTGTTGTTTATCTTTACACTCAAAATATCGAATTGATGGGCCGTGCCCCTATGAATTCTTTTTATTCCCAAACATCTAAAATAAACTCAGTGGTGAATGTTTTTCTGCGCCAAAAGAAACTGTTGAAGCGTGCACAACCCATTTTTTGGAAGTGCCTCAATCGGAATGGAAGATGTGCTTCGAAAATTGATTTGAGCGAATGCAAAAATGCATGATAAAAATTCATGACACTACCTCCAATAATGGAGAGAGGCTAATCGATTTCGCCGCAGGTCGAAACATGGTAGTTAGTTGTACCAGATTTCAACACCTTAACATCCACAAGGCTACATGTCTGAATCCAGATCAAATTACACGCAACCAAATTGATCGTGTTCTGATTGACGGAAGGCACGCATCGAGCATGTTGGACATGCGAACGTTACGTGGTCTCAACATTGACTTGGACCACTATCTTGTCGCAGCCAAAGTACGCACTAGGCTCAGCGTATTGCACGCTGCACGTTCCAATATGCAACGAAAGCTAGCTGCTAACAGACCGCCGTAGCCTTTTCAAACACACTCTCCCGACTGCTCCGGGAAACCTTTCCGTCTTGTCGAGATATGTGTGAGCAGAGGAAACATATTACCCGATCCATGGATAGCGATGGCAAGGATGTCATTGGTTATACAAAACCTGTGAAAAATTCTTGGTACGACGAGGAGTGTCGCAATGCTACTGCAGAGAAGAACGCTTCCTATTAGCGAACTCTGCAGTCGGGAGCAACGCGAGCTGTTGGAGAGCGATATCGACAGAAACGGATAGAGGAGAAACGCCTTTTCAGACGCAAGAAAAAGGAGCAAGAAAGATGAGCGTATACCCAATGACTGGAATCTCAGTGTTATCTGTCCTATCTTTAAGAAAGGAGACCCCGCTGTTTACGCCAACTACCGCGGAATAAGTCTCTTTTCCGTTGGATATAAAATTCTGCATACATACAGAGTATGTCGTGCTCGATCTTCCAAAAGGAAGTGATGCTGCTCGCTTACGCCGATGACATCGGTATCATCGTTTCGCAGGAATGGCGAGTCAGCAAGGTATTCTCAGTTATTGAAAAACAGTCTCAGCTCATGGGTCTAGCGGTCCGTGACGATGGAGAATTTCAACTTCAGTGTTGTAGAAAACTTCGTCTATCTTGGAACAGAAATAACCAGCAACAACAACGTCTGCCTGGATATCAGGCGAAGAATCACGCTTGGGCTGAGCAAGCAAATGAGAAGTAAAGCTCTTTCTCTCGAAAGACGAAAATAAAATCTATAAGACGCTGATGCTCCCGGTCCTATTGTATGGCGCAGAGGCATGGACCGTGATTGAGTCAGATGAGACAGCGTTGAAAGTCTTCGAGAGGAAGATTTTTCGCAGGATTTTTGGTCCTATTAGATTTGGCGACGAGGTTTATGTCCCGTATGAGCCCCGAGCTGTACGAGCTATTCGGGGGTCTAACGGTGAAAGAGGACAAGACAAAGTACTTGGCATCTTCTCCTACACATTAACAGCGTCTGGAACAGTTTCTGATGATGGAGAATTTCAACTTCAATCCTTTGGAAAACTTTATCTACCGTAGATCCGTAATGACCAGAATCGAATATGGTTGCTAAAAGATATTATTTTGAGCTAAACAATTAAATTAGAAGTTGAGCTCTTTCTGGCGAATGATTAAAGTCAAGATCTATACACAAAACGCTTAAAATCCCGGTTCAGCTGTATGGCGCAGAAACATGGACCATGATTGTATAGGACGAAGATGCGAGGCTTTGATAGAAAATTTCTTCGCAGGACTTTTTGACCTATTCGAGTTGGCGACTGGCTTCATTGCGCATAACTCATACATTATTCGATGAGGTTACAATAGTCCAGCGTATAAAACTCGAGCGGTTCCGCTGGGCTGGTCACTTCATTTGAATGGACGATCGAGCTTCAGCAAGCATTGTTCACATGGGAGGACTTAATCTTTATATCTGTATTTATCTATATAAAGTTGAAAATACGAATTAAAGTTGTTGTTGACTTTTAGATAATTAAATATTTTACAAAAGGCCGCACACTTTTTGCAGGAATGTAAAACTTTTAACAAAACTTTTAACAATTGGCAAACCAATTTGGTTAACTTGTTTAAATTTTGCAAGGACAATGAAGCGCGTTGGAACTATTTCTTTTATTACTCGCTGTTTTCCGCTTTTACTCTTTCAACACAATATGAAAATTTTATTATTATTTTGTCAGAAAGTTTGAAACTAATTTAGCACGAATTTCCTGTCCTAACTTTTGTTCGACTTATTCATTAAGCTGCATTAAGCTGCATTTATAATGATAATGGTGGATGATAGAGTGAGATATTATTATACACGATTTGGATTCCTTACAAAATTTTGTTGATACCTTTTTTTAATTTGAGGTTTTGTCGAAAATTTCGAAAGAGTTTATTAAATGTCCCTTTCATACCTAACAGCTCACTTTGTAATTGCAAACTGATTGCAAATTGATATTAATTTTTAACATTTTGTTAAATATTTAAAAATTTCTGCTTGTGATATTTGTTCATGTGAAAATGATATTTTTATGTACTTATTTATTCATTATCATTTTTATTTTTAATTAATTGTGTGTATCTTAAGTCAACTCTAAGGAAGTATTCATCATCTATCAGGTCCAGATCGGTATATAACTCTATATAAATTTATATAAATCAACCTTGATTGCATCCTTTTCATTCTTTATTCAGTTAATTCACTTTAACCACTTTTCGCTTTAACTAATTGTTATCATTATTTTAAATGAACACCTTGTGCCATTTTGTAGTCACCTTTTCTACACATTTTCATTTGCATTTCTCGTTAAAGCAGGTTGGAAAAAAACGGTGAATAGAAAATCAAACATTTGTACATACATTATTTTTTTTACATTTTACTTGTATGCTTCTGCTATTTTAGCGTATGAAAATATCCACCTTATATCTACACAACCACTTCCACCCAAGTAATGTAGTCAGGCACAAAAACAAGTATTAAAGTGTATAAAAGACATATTGCTTATTCATCCAATAATAGTTTCCGCTTTGACTTTTGCATATTTAACCAGCGGTTTTTTTTGTTCTATTTTTTTCCTAAACCATTCGTCCTCGTACTTGAACGTACAATACTCCTATCCGCCCTGCTTGTTTGACCTTCCTGTTTGTTGTCTGTTAGTAGCTATTATTATTTGCTTAAGAATGCAAGTTCAAACTTAGGCAAATAAATATCATTCAGTTATCCTTGTGCATCAACAAAACGAATAGCTAGCTCATATGAAGCGTTCCGAAACCTCAAATTTTAATAAATTGCTAACATATGCCTTTTTAGGCCCTGTACCGAAGGTACAAGAGCCTATTGGGTTTGTGCAAATGTATGTAACAGGTAGAAATAATGGTCGGAGACCCCCAAAGTTACCACCATTATGGTCAGGAATGAAAGAGGAGTCGATATAGCCATGTCCGTCTGTCCGTCTGTCCGTCTGTCCGTCCGTCCGTCTGTCCGTCCGTCCGTCTGTATGAACGAAAGGATCTCGGAAACGGTAATAGATAGAGACTTCGTGTTTTTTGCATTCGACTAGGATTGCTCCGGAATTTCACAAGTTTATTTTGAAATTTTGCCCCTCCCCCCCCTTCCCCATAAAATCACCCCTTAGGGTGAAAATTTCTTCGGCACAAAAAAAATTGAGTGTACCAATATAGAGATAACGTCTCTCTAAGCAAAAATCCAAAAAGTTCATCAAAATCGGATAATAAATGGCGATTTTATAAGCAATTGAATTTGAACAACCCCCCTTTTCTTTTCATTCATATTCGCGCAGTGAGAAGTGGTCATGTGTTTGGTCATAAGCTCGGGAAACTTTTAATATGTTTGTTAGGCGACCTGAACTGGTACAGGGCCTCTACAGTCGGTTACGCCCGACTGTATTTCCTTACTTGTTATATCTAATTTTATCTACAACTATTCATGGATGATATTAGAAATTCTTAAAGAAATTCTAAGTAATTTGCCATTGTTTTGAGTGTGTATCCTTTTGTTTTTAATTACTACTTAAGCGGCATCCATGTAAGGTGCAGCGGCAACAGAGAAAGTTGAATTTCAATACTTAAATTGTGTAAAAGTCTTCAAATAAAATGAAAAGAAAATTTTACCCTAACCCGCCTGTTAAACCATTTTCAAACTTATAATGTTTCAAGCGGTCGTTCGTACAATGGAACATGTATATATATAGAAAGATATAAATACATACTCGTTTATAGATATATATGCTATGTACAATGTACATGATTGTATGTAAGTACGTGTGTCATTATTTGTACTTGTATGTATGTACGCTAGCTGACATGGGCCATTGGCTGTTTAAGTGTTTTTCTTGTTACTTTTGTTGTTGTTGTTGTGCTAATTGTTATTGTATGTATTGAAAATTCCAAGCAAAACATGACTGTCATTTAAGGACCTTCACAAGAACTATTATACGTTGCTTTCCTTTTCTTGTGCAATAAAATGTTGCATATGTTAAGGCGCCAACAAGTTTGTTCATTCATTCAATTGACTTTGCTTGAACTTGCATTTGAAAATATGAATTAAAAAATGTAGTAAAAAAATAATAGACAGCTGCTGTATACGAATAACATATACTCTGTAATGTGTTAAGTTTTAAGAATGAAATTGTTTCAAATTAGGATGTTATTAGACATTCTTGCAGGAATTTGTCGTTGGTGATTTCACTGCCATTGTTTTTTGGCTTTTACACATTAAGATGCATTTGCTCTATCATTTTCGATTGATACATAATTTTCGCTCCACGAACTGAGATCTTTCATGTGCAACTTCTCAAGTTCAATTATTTAACTCTATATTAATTTTTTAATACAAACTTAAAGATATCAGAATGGAATATATTGTTAGTATGTGGGCTATTGGAATTTCGAGCTAAATTAACAAGTATAAAATATTGTATGTAATCTTAAGGGAAGCCAATAGGAATGAGTTGGCCCATTTATTGAATACAAATTATCTGAAGATGTAATACGAGAGTCTGTTGTAAAGTTTATTAGCTTAACTAAATCTCACCCCCATCTAGTGGTCCGATCTGGATTTTTTGAATTATTTTATAAGAATTAGCGTAAGATAGACCTAATAAGACTTTTTTAGCTAAATTAACAACAACAATAATCATTTTTTTATAGAATAACTCAGAAGTAAACCCATGTTTGTACGGGAGATAAGGGGTTGGCACGTACATTGGATAATAGATATATAAAGAAAGAATAGTACTAACTAAATACTAAAACTTGAATGCTTTATCTTTTAGAGTTTCTAAGTTATCGTTGTTCATAAGGACAGCAAGACAGATGGACAGATGTCTACATCGGGTCGACTTTTGATGCTTATCAATAATATTTTTATTTTAAGAGCTGACTCTTATCCTCATTGGGTATACTTTTTTGCAAAAGGAGAGACTTGACTGAGCACGCTTGGCAAATATGATGGCTGTCTACGCAAAGAACGTTTTTTTATGATAAACTCGCGTTCGTCAGCAGTTGCCGAAGAAGCAGCTCAAACATACCTGATCACTCTAACTGAATGGACCAGACGAACCAGAATGTAAACGGCATCCGACTAAGCCGGTGAACGTATGTTTCACGTATGTTGAACAAAGAGTGGATATCCCCCAGCTCTAACACCAAAAAGCTCTGGCCTAATTCAAGCAAATAAGATGGCATATCTAGGTATAATTCTGGATAAAATGTTACTCTCGCCAGCAACATAATATTAAAGTATGCACCTGGATGTTAAACAGACGCAGTAAGCTTTCTTTGTATAACACGCATATCATGGAGTTTCTGGAATGTCCACATATTCCAATCGTAACAAAGTGCAAATTTTGAAAAGTTTTGCAATAAAACGAAAGACGGGAATTACGGAATAAAGTGCTTCACAGGCATTTGAAACTGATAGAGATGGAAGATTAGATATCATTTTATAGCAACGGCACTTAACTAGCGCCTGGTCGTTCTCTGGCTTCAGCTAGACGCACTCACTGACTACGCCGACGAAATTATGAACATCTTTTGGTGATATACCTTTTTTATATTTTATTTATTTTTTGCATCTTCTCTGGCTGGCTGAGAGGTTATTTCTTCTGAGTCGTGTTGAGTTATTGAGATCTTCCAACTGGATTAGAAAATTTAAGTTTATATTCATAGTTCAGCTATGAATGCAATATCCACAATATATTGTCCAATAATTGTGATCCATACGTTCAAATAGGCTATCTTTTGATAAGAACCAACTTTTCTAGCAGTTTGTATAATCTCTCCCTGAAATTAAATCATGATCTGAAGACTTTTTTGGATTGAGCTGTGCTTTCAAAATTTCATTGGTGAAAACCCTGAGGGATTTAGAGTAGTTCGTAGTCATACCAGAGGAAAGAATGAATGCGTTTCATGACGGATTTAACTCTTAAACTTTTTTTTAAATGAGTTGTGAAAAGTTCTGCTTATGGGTGTAGAGACTAAAGCCGGTGGTTTAATGTCCGCTGGAGCAAACTGTTCGATTTATTGTCTCTGGATAAGTTTCTTCCCAAGTTTAAGAGTTTGCTTAGCTCACGTATGGGAATCTTTAGAGTTTGCTTAGCGGCTAGGCTTCTTAGACACTTCCATTACCTTGTTAGACGGCGTTTCGTCAAAACTAATCGCTCAAAATGACTGTTGGTAAACTATGGTTCAACTAATGGGGTGTGGTTGGTGCTGATGTAGAGTGTTTAGCTGCATCAGAACAATGTGTTCAGTTCGATATAACTGCTTATATACTTTTGTATTTAAGCTAGAGTGTTTTGTATGTAGTGAATTTAGTTGAGGTTGCTCTTTAAGGTGAGATCTTTCCAGTACCCCAAAGAGATCTGAAGAAAGATCTGATGGGAATCTACAAGAGATTAAGCAGATATTAGACGTGTTATTGCAAAGTCAATGATATCTAGAATTTTCATCGGATCTGCAGGCCAGTGTTTGGGAGTACAAGGCGAGACGTAGTTAAACTTGATTTTGTAGTATTTTTAAAGTTGCTTCCCTTTTGGAATTTGAAAGCCTCAAGGCTTCATATGCATGTTTGGCATTGTAATGAAGAATGAAGGATTAAAGAAATTGTTCGGATACCTAATCTGGGGAGGCAATATAGATAATCAAAGTTTTATATAACGTTTATTGTGGTGGCTTGGACATAATTAGTTGCAACATTGAGAGTTAAAATTAATTGAAGTTCGCCTGTATTGTATGTGTAGGGTATAATGAAGGTGTGCACCTCGATTATGGCAAGCCTTGGAACAAAAAAAAAAAGAGTCAGATATGAAATGGCAAAACAAATATTCCTCTTCACTTGTGTGCACATGAGTATGTACATGGTTTATGTTCTACCGAAGTTGAAGCATGTTTTACTCAGATATTCAAGTACATACATACATATATACATATATAGCACTTATATACTTGCATGTCATCTATGAGTGACAAATCACAAATGCTGTGGGTGCACATATTTATGTGCTCGTACATACATATGAAGCGTTCCAATTTTTTTTCCTTTTTTGTTCCACACTCATATGTAACTCTTAAGCGTCACAAAGAGCGCAGATATATATATTTTTTATATACATACATATGTATCTATACATTTGCCTGCTTTAATAAATAATTTAAAGCTCAAGGGAATAATGTTTGCTACTTGTGCATAAATGCAACTTTATGCTGGGTGCATTGCCCTCAATATAGCAACTTGATCACGTTCGCCATTTTTCCCCACGGTGGCAGAAAACGTTTTCCAAATGAAAAGTCAGCCTATGCAAATGTTTAACATCCGTTTGCTACCTACAACTTCTCAGCAGGAAAACACTTCTATATGCATAAAAAATATATTCGTTGCTATTTTAACTTTTCGTTTTTTTATTCTTCAAAGAGAGAGCAAATAGTACTGAAATTTAGTCACAATGTCTGCAACGCCTGAAAGTTAGTAACGGAGACTACATAAAGTATACAGTTTTGTACAGCTCGACGCGTTGTTTTGAAATTTGTGCATTACATAAAAAAGTTGAATGAACTTGGTTTTTGAATGTCATTGCAAATAGCTGACATTGTATAAATTATATTAATCAAAATTTGAGACAACGCTAGCTCAATTTTCTACCATCTCCAGTAATCAAACTGCAGTAATTAAATTTATTTTATTAACTACTTCTTCTAATTATGTCATATACGACAAAATTTTTCGCATTCTTCTATTTCACCCACAACTTTCAAACAAAAAAACAGAGTTCTTGGCATTTTATTATATTAAATTTTATTAAATCTGTTTAAACTTTAAAAAATAATTTAAAACTGTTGTGAAGAGTATTTAAACTTCAGTTCTACCAAAGTTTACATTTTCCCTTGTTTATTTTCTTTTCTACTTTTTAAATTCGAAAAAGTGGATTGACATACAAAAATGTGCGCTCAAATTCCACCCTCAATGAGTCCGAGTTACTTATGCGTGCTGATTGCCTACATAAATACTTAAAAGCACTCAGAAGCACACGCATAAATGCAACTGCATTGCATGCATGTGAAAGCTGTCAGCCATGAGATATTTATATGCCATGTCGAACAGGATGCAACACTTGGTGCCTTGCTTGCCAGCAACAGGATGATAAATGCTTCACCACATGCGTGCTTAAGTAAAACGAGCGCAGGTTGTTGCTTCTCGAACTGCGAGACAGCTATGACAGTTCATTGAAAGTTCGACACTTGCGTAGGTTGATCTATTTGCCATGTGATTTTCCATAGTTTATGCCATGGGAACTGTTCAATTAAATCGAGAAAAATGATAGAAAGATGCGCTACATCTCATATACTCATAGCGAAGCGTGGTATAAACAGAGTTTTCCAGTCCTTTTAATATTTGCAAAAAAAAATGATGTTCGATGCAGCTGCCATGCAACAAAGCTGTATGGCATATATCCGTACTGGCAATTGTAACTCGCTCACTTGTTCGGATAGGCATATATGAAGTATATAAGCTTTAAAGTGAAGGGCCCAATAAAAAATATTTATGCTGATCTATATGTTTTATAATGGAGGTCTTTATGACTTACGTGATCAAGAGATTATTAAGCAACAAGGAAAGCAGCAGCACAAAATTGCTTCTGGTTATATCGGGTCCGCCTGGCAACACTTAGCTCATGACAGATTTGACAAAAAGTTAGTATTATTATTCCACTGAACGAATGTGGTTGTGTTTTCGCCTCGCTAAGTGGAAATCGATGCTGATTTTGTGAAAAAAAAACATCTTTTCAGATGAAGCTCATTTTCATCTTGGTGGCTATATCAACAAGCAAAATTGTCGTATTTGGGGCACGGAGAACCCACACGTTATTGAACAATTGCCGATGCACCCATTACGAGTGACTTTTTGGTGTGGATTTTGGTCGAAAGGCATCATTGGACCATTTTTCTTTGAAAATGAAGAAGGTGGGACGGTTTCAGTCAATGGTGAGCGCTATCGGGCCATGTTAAGTGAATTTTTGTTCACAACAATTGAAGATGAGGACCTTGGTGACATTTGGTTTCAACAGGATGGCGCTCCGTGCCACACAGCCAATGTTACAATCGATCTTTTGCGCACTGTTTTTGAAGATCGAATTATCAGTCGAAATTCTGATGTCGTTTGGCCACCAAGGAGCTGCGATTTTACACCGTTGGACTATTATTTGTGGGGAGCCTTCAAAGATAAGTGTTACGCCAACAAACCAGAGACAATTGAAGCTTTGAAGAACAACATTCGCGATACCATAGCCGAGATAGGGCTGCACACAGTCGAAAATGCACTCAAAAATCGGACCGACCGTATTGGGTACTGCATGGCTAGCCGCGGCAGCCATATGAATGAAATCATATTTCACTGTAAACCGGAAGGACTGAGCTTTCAAATAAAAAAAACAGTTTGAAAAAATCTCGTGTAGTTTTCATTTTATAGCATTTTAAAAAAAAAAAAAATTATTTGGCCAAATCCAAACTGATGTTCTGGAAGTATGTCTCTAAAAATTTGTGAAAGCACTCTCCGAAGATATGTTCTTTCCAATTTTTGAAGCATACAGTCTGGTAGGACGAAACGATATTTTTTCATATTTATGTTTTACGAAGTCTACGAATGAAAAATATCTCCACGCATTTATATTGACTGAGAAAATGTTCTAGCTTTTAGTAGGTATTAAAAAAATCACCGGTAAAAGAAGAAATATGTGAGGAAGCACGTTTATAGTGGCTTCATTCCATCATATCCGACGAATGATTTGGAATCAAAAGAAACTATGCCAGTTTTTAGTTCGTTTATTTTAAAAGAGAGAGAGAGGCACATTCCATAACTAACGTGGTTCTTCAAAATTTCCAGTTTATTGGGTTCAGAATTTACCAGATAATCTCAAAAAATATTCTTTTTGAGGTCTATGTTTTAGCTACTTCGCAGCTCGATCTAGTCGTTTGTATCTGATGTAAACAAATTTGCTCCAGTATCGATGAACTCTCTGATCACATTAGAATAAAACGAGTTGTTGCGATAAGTTCAAATCAAGCTTGTTACCCTCAGAAGTGCAGTGTTGTCAGCTGCTTTATATTTTTTCCCCATTTTATAGTGTTATCATTTAGCTTAGTTCGCTATTCTTGCAGATACGACTCCGTCTATGGGGGACTAAGTTAACAGGTGAATGATAAATACCGAATGGTCTGACGGACATGGTCCAAGGTCTTGTAAATCACAAATTTCTATTCTTCAATGACAAAGCACAATATCGAAAATATCAGGTTGACGGTTCCAATCCGTACGCTGTGTTTTACTATGGTAAGAACAGAATAACTCTTTCAAACAACTCAGCACAATAGTTATTTTCGTGTAGGGTTATTTGCTCTGGCGCCCCAACATTGATTTGTAGGCCCTGCACCGAAGGTTTTTTTGGTTTTGAACAAATGTGGAAATAATGGTCGGAGACACCGCAAAGATACCCCATTATGGTCAGGAGCGATATAGGAGTCGATATAGCCATGTCCGTCTGTCCGTCCGTTTGAACGAAAGGATCTCGGAAACGGTAACAGATAGAGACTTCGTTCTTTTTGCATTCGACTAGGACCTCGCCGGAATTTTACGAGTTTGTTTTAAAATTTTGCCCCTCCTCTCTCCTCTTCCAATAAAATCTATATCTATATCTATACTAATCTTTAAAGCTGAAGAGTTTGTTTGTTTGTTTGTTTATTTGCTTGAACGCGCTAATCTCAGGAACCGCTGGTCCGATTTGAAAAATTCTTTCAGTGTTGGATAGTACATTTATCGAGGAAGGCTATATATAACTATATATATATATAAAAATGAATCTTGTATATATCTGTCTATGTATGTATGTATATATGTTCCTTATAGGAAGCTAAACCATCTAACCGATTGAGCTGAAATTCACAGACGATCTTCAGTTCATTCAGGAGAGTGTTCGAGTAAAGTTTGGTCAAAATCGGAGGGGGCTATGCCCCACCCCCCATACAAGCGGCAAACAAAATTCAACATATCTTTGCATTCATTTGAGGTACGGAGACAAAATTTATTACACATGTTAATGGGATCGGGAAAAGTACTCGTGTTAAGTTTGGTCAAAATCGAAGGGGGCTGTGCCCTACCCCCCATACAAGCGATAAACAAAATTCAACATACCTTTGCATCCACTTAAAGTACATTGATGAAATTTGGTGTACATGTTAATGGGATCGGATGAAGTAATCAAGTAAGAAAAGAGAATAAAGTTTCATGGTTTAAAAGATATAATAAAGTTTTTTGATTTATCGGTTTTGAATATTGCTGGAAGAAGTAAAGAAGTGCTTGAGAGTCGAGAAGGAGGAGAATATATTGTGTAATGAAAGCGTGCCGGGTACAGCTAGTAATATAATAATATAATAATATAAACTATAAACTCAAAGTCCACTCTGTTACAATGGTTGATTTCAAATAAAAAATAAATAAAAAAATGATAAAATATTTCTAGCATAGAACACGAAACTGCTCTTTACTTCAATACCATTAAAAGACTCGCAACATAATAAAGTCAATGGCAACAAAATACAAATTATTTGTCATACATTTGATACAAGAAGATTTGTTAGTAGGTTTCATCATTTATTGTTGGTTTTTTTATACATCAACAGGTTTTTTATTTGATCTATAGAATACTATAAACGATTTCTATATTCGAGCAAGAGATGTTTAGAAAGGATTTAGAAAGATGCTCAGAAACAAAATCTATTAAAGTGTTATTTAGTGTTAGACATGGAAGAAGTTGCTAATCTGGCTGGCTTTGAAATGTGAAGATTCGTTTGTTATATCATATAGTGGCTTATTCCATTTAAAATTTATATATAAACTATTATAACAAGCATTAAATTTTATTGTAATTATCATTTTATTACTTTTAGATGTATGTAGTACAAAAGAATCTAACCTGAAATTCAAAATATAAAAAAAAAAATCTGCAAAACAATTTTTCTTTGTATACTGCAAATAAACTTGTTTTTCAGCTAATGTAGGTCAGGCAGATAATTAATATTTTAAATCAACAATTCTCGTTTTAAGCTTAATAAATAGAACTGCATAAACTTGTTTTAATTTCATTAGCAAACAATTGAAGCATGCCTAATAAATTTCTTTATTAGATTTATTTTGCAAACATTTTTCAATAAATGAAATTATTTGAAGACAATATTTTATCTTCGATGTAGCCGATGCCATAATATGTATAGAACTATTAAATTATATTCTCTTTAGCAATAGTTTTTTTTTTACATACATGCATATTATCCAAACAGACAGACAGATTGACATATCTATATCGAATGGACTCGTCGCACTATGGGCGAAACAGCGATGCTAGTGGTTAAAAAGTCAAAATTCCAGCTTTTGAATTGCACTAAAATAACATTTGATATCTAAAGGTAATAATCCAAATAGTTTATTGATGATTATTTTATATCATTGCAATGGTTATAATATATTATACATATATCAAAGATCACATATGATTTATTATGCGCACTACAACTTTTTCCTGTTTATTTGTTGGATGCATTGATTTGCTACAAAAATAGAACAATTTATATATTTTAAATAGCGCATTTGTTTTTTATTCATAATAAATGATTTATAACAAGTAAGGAAATACAGTCGGGCGTAACCGACTGTAAGAGGCCCTGTACCAGTTCAGGTCGCCTAACAAACATATTAAATGTTTCCCGAGCTTATGACCAAACACATGACCACTTCTCACTGCGAGAATATGAATGACAAGAAAAGGGGGGTTGTTCAAATTCAATTGCTTATAAAATCGCCATTTATTATCCGATTTTGATGAACTTTTTGGATTTTTGCTTAGAGAGACGTTATCTCTATATTAGTACACTCAATTTTTTTTTGTGCCGAAGAAATTTTCACCCTAAGGGGTGATTTTATGAGGAAGGGGGGGGAGGGGCAAAATTTCAAAATAAACTTGTGAAATTCCGGAGCAATCCTAGTCGAATGCAAAAAACACGAAGTCTCTATCTATTACCGTTTCCGAGATCCTTTCGTTCATACAGACGGACAGACGGACAGACGGACGGACGGACAGACGGACATGGCTATATCGACTCCTCTTTCATTCCTGACCATAATGGTGGTAACTTTGGGGGGTCTCCGACCATTATTTCTACCTGTTACATACATTTGCACAAACCCAATAGGCTCTTGTACCTTCGGTACAGGGCCTAAAAAGTAAATGTTTGCGTCCCGTGCTTATATGTTTCAACGGTAAGACCGAGTCTAATTAAAGCACCCTGCCACCAACATGCCTGCAGTTACTTACAGCATTATTATGTAGAATGAAAGTAACTTAATTCACCTGTATTCAAGCTAGTCCAAACAAAGCTGCTGGACCAGATGGTTTACCGGCCGAACTGCTTAAGTGCAGCGCAAACACCATTTCACGCGCACTACACCCCATTATTCGTGCAGCATGGATATCCACGACCATCCCAGGTGACTGGAAGGAGGGGGTGATCGTCACTATCCCCAAAAAGGGAGACCTGAGTCAGTGTAGAAATTGGCGTGGCATAACCCTTTTGAACTCCATTCAAAAGGTACTGGCCTTCATCATCTTAGCCAGAATCTCGCCAACTTTAAACACCCAATTACGGCGAGAACAGAATGGGTTCCGACCAAATCGGTCTTGTGTAGACCACATTAATACTTTACGCATTATTGTGGAACAATCGGTCGAGTGGAGGTCCCCGTTATACCTTCTTTTTGTGGACTTCGAGCGGGCGTTTGACACCATCAATAGAGACGCGATATGGAGGTCACTGAGCAAATGTGGGATCCCTGACAAAATCATTGATCTCATAAAGGCTCTTTACGAAGACGCAGCTCTCACCGTGCGGTTTAAAGGCAACAACAGCACCAATTTCACAAACAGAGGTGTCCGACAAGGTTGTGTACTCTCACCACTCCTCTTCATAGTAGTCCTCGACGGGGTCATAAAGCGCACAAACGCGGAGGTGCCCGAAGGCCTGCAGTGGAGACTTGATCAGAAGCTTAGCGACTTAGATTATGCTGATGACATCTGCTTCATGACACACACACATAGCGGTGCTGCAGCGAAGCTTCGTAGTCTGGAAGCTAATGCCCGTGCGATAGGTTTGAAAATAAACTTATCTAAAACAAAGTTGATGCGTCTGCAAACAACATCAGCAGCGCCACTGACGGTCGAACTCAGCGACAGCACCATGGTCACCATCGAAAATGTTGAGAAGTTCCCCTATCTTGGCAGTTATATTACAGCGGATGGGGGTGCCGCGATAGACTCAGCTGCGCGTATAAGCAAAGCGCGGATTGCTTTTCGTAAACTCGGCAAAGTATGGCGCTCACGCACGCTTTCATTGAGAACAAAACTAAAAATATATAACACCAGCATAAAACACATACTACTATATGGCTCAGAGACGTGGATGGTTTCAGACAGGATTAGCGGAAAGCTTCAATCATTCGTTAACAAATGTTTGAGGATTATCTGCCGTATCTTCTGGCCAGAAACGATATCAAACGCTGACCTATGGAGAGTTACTAATACCGAACCAATCAACATCGAAATTAAAAGACGCAAGTGGAATTGGATAGGCCACACCCTGCGCAGAGAAGATGACAATATTGCAAAGATGGCCTTCCAGTGGAACCCACAAGGCAGCCGTCAGAGGGGTCGTCCAAAGCAAACATAGATTCGCACTGTCCATTCCGAAATCGGGTCCAGGGCTTCGTGGAGTGAACTTAGAGCCCTAGCAGCAGATAGAAGTCGTTGGAGGTCATTTGTTTTCGCCCTATGCTCCAACTAGGAGTAATACTTTAAGTTTTTTTTTTTAAAATAAAGTATTATGGAAATTAAAAAAAAAAAAAAAAAATTCAAGCTAGTCCATAAATTTTTTGGTATTGTAAATCCATGTGATAGTTCCATGTCCAATATGAAATTCGAGTATACACTATCCGACATAAAATGGTGCTTTCTAGTCGGCAAAAGAGCACTTTTTCCAAAATGGATGAATGAGGTTGTACAATCAATAAAGTATTCGTATGTATTATTCGTATGTATTATTCTAATGTAAGTGAAGTTGAGACACGTGAAATTAAATTATAGTTACAAGGACAAACATCAAATGCTTACAGTCTCAGCATTAGTCAACAAAACCTCTTGTGATCAACTAATTGGAGCAACGCGTTCCAGCTTTTAACAGCTGAAAAACGAATTGCGTTCAAAATGGTTTCAATCTTACAAACTTATCAAAGTATATCGTATAAAGAGATTTCTCAGATCTAGTTCTCAGCTTGCATATATTGCCATTTACACCAGCCTTAGCTTTTTAATAGGGATGGAGGTAACACAACGCGCTCCTATATTCTAATGCAAACAGGCATATAAAGTCGAAATGCTAATATCTATCCTTCTTCTTAGCTAGAAAAAACTGTCGTAGAAATGCAGTTGTTTCAGTCAACCTCAGAAGTGCTTGGCAATTTTTTCGTATGACAAACGAACGTAATTTCGTATGACAATACATTGAAAATGTTGCGAAAGGCTCTTGGTGAATCTGCTCTATCAAAAAACACGCACTGACGAGTGCCTCGTTCTGGATGACCTTTCACGAGTGTGACGATAATGTCGATAAAGAGAAAGAAATCGTTGTGGAAAGTAACCCAGTGAGCTTCGGAGAGATCGGTCATCGGTATGCACGTTTCACTTAGATCGCAGTTTTTCGAAAACAATTAAAGTCTCCATAATTTTCTTTTTGCTAAGCAAAGGTAAAATATTAAATATCGGAAATATAGTTTTTGTTTTTAAGTTCAGGACATGGTGAAACCGAACAACTTCACAGAGTTGAAAATAACATTCTAAATGCGTTTGATAACAAAGAGGATTGTAATGATGTCTTCGTCGATATCCAGCAAGCTTTTGATAGAGTATGGCTCTCTGAAATAGATTTAATGCTGCTTTCTTTCCTAGAGAAGCGCCTGTTTTTTATAAAAATACGCACAAGTGCCTGAACAAATTATCCCCTGTACGCTGGGGTCACTCAAGGCAGTGTCCTAGAACTATTTCTCTTCAACCCTTCGCTTATTACATGCCAACAGCAAACGGAGTCAATTTAAACGATGTTTGCTACATTTGCTGATAGTTGCGAGCGAAACTTATAGCCGTCAGGTCTATCTATTCCTACTAAAGAGCTGAGCAAGGAGATGGAACGTCTGTTTTACGATAACCCAATAAGGCCAAGTATTTGGGTCCTATTCTAGATAATTTTCTTACCTTTAAAGACTATAACTTGACTACAGTGCAAATTTGCAGAACAATAGTGAACAAACTCCAATGATTTCTTTTCAGCAGAAGCAGGCTGTTTCTGAGTAAAAAACGTATTGCAGATTTTAGCGTCGATTTGAAAATATGGCATCCAGATAAGGGATATTGCAGCCAAAACAAACCAAAATAAAATTCAGATGATGCAAAAGAAAGAGCTACACAAGTTCAACTTCTATTAATCGACTTAAAAGCCGCAATTTCGCTCTGTTTTATTTAAATTTAATTATCTTTGTTATTTTCTCATTTCTAAGATAAATTAAAGTAGTATTAGATTCTACATAAGCCAAGTCAATTTGGTTATGAAAAATCCATAGGTGATGGGGTTAAATGGATCTAGGATTCTCGGGTATAATAAATCAAAAAACGTAGTATAAACTTAGTCTACGTTCACGGGACCTAAAAGTCAATTTTTTTTTCTCCTGTAGCACAATTTTATGACTCGGTTAATTAATTATGCTTAATGAGCTATAATTAAGCACTATCAAAGAGTAGTCGCGTAAGCGTAAAATGATATGGTTAAACTGCAGCGGAAATTTGATATCCTTGATGTGCGCAATTGAATTTGAAAAGTGCAGAATATTCGCACTTATCCGTACAACTACATATATATGTATTCCTTATTCAAGCGCACACAAACAGTTATTTACATATAAGCCATACATAAGCACACTCGAATGGACATGCAAACGATGAGCTCAGGATCGACGCCACTTACATGCAGACAGCGCGATAGACAATGCCAGTCAAGCCAGCTGTTTGTAAATCGATATGGGTTCTAAGCAAGACAGCATTCAATTTGTGACTTTGTTGTGTTGGCTGACCGCCGGAATATCTATTAACATATCTATTGACCCCAACATTCTCGACATATATGCTCACTTATTTAAATATGTATGTATGTGTGTTTGTATATTTTTAAGGCGCGCACAAATTCTCTTTTGTATATTCACCAACTTGCAAAATATATTCACCACAGGATTTGCTCCTAATAAAACATTTGCAAGTCGCATGCATGCGCTCAGTAACCGAGCTGAAACATACCGTATAGCAACGTAACAGTACAAGCGACTTTCACGTAAAAAGGATACGCAAGGATCGAACCTTTACGTATACGAAACGAAAGTAAAGCGCGCGCGCTATTCGCATACCTTAAAACAGCAACACATTTTCCTAAAGAGACAACAAAAGTTCAAAGAAAAGTAAATGCATATATATATATAAAGGAGAAGGCTCTGGTGAAAAGGACATCAGTGAACAGTTAAATCGAATCAAATAAATATAAAAGTTTAATAAATGGAATTATTTAAATGTAATCATAGAAACTCAATGAAATTCATGGTACTTCTTCTTTCTCTCTCTCTCTCACTTCTCTTTAGCAAGTTTCCTTTGTATAAATTAAATTTGAACTATAAATTGCATGTTTTTAAAGGAATAAGATAGGTAAATTCTGATGAATGTGAGTGATATGAATATTGCATATTTTGAAATATTTTGCGTATTTGCATGAAATGCATATACATAAATGCAACTATTCAAAAAATATGCAAAATATGCAAACATTTTCTATGTTAAACAAATCATAAACTAATATAACAGCGATTCAGAGAACGATTGAAATTTTATTCATTATTTTGACCTAATAAAGTAGAGCAAATTATACTTAATACATACGATATTTTATAGGTTAAAAAACTATTCAAGATATGTAATTGGTTGTAATATACAACCATAATTTTCTCTAAATTATTGAGAGGATTTGCCGGCAACCATTTTGTCAACCTCACTGGAAGTAATTTGACCAAATTTATATTAAATGATATTTTCATTTGTGATATTATTTATTTTTGAAATGACTAGCTTTTACCCACGACTTCGTCCGTAGTAGACTTTGTTAAACAGTGGCATAACTAATGACTTTTTCGTTTTGCCTTAGTTTTGAAACTATATGGGGGCGTATGGGTGTGCTGGTACTGATCCTCGTAACATGTATACCAAATTTCATCTTTGTACCTTAAATGAATGCAAAGATATGACAAATTAATTATCGCTTATATGGGGGGTGGGGTATCTCGCCCTTCTTTTTTTGACTAAACTTAACAGGTTGACTTCTACTGGTCCTCTTAACATGTAGACCAAATTTCTTTGCTGTGACTTAAATGAATGCAAAGATATGAGAATTTTTTTTTTCGCTTATATGGTGGGTGGGGCAACGCCCCCTCCATTGTAGCCAATGTTCTTTTCCATCGTCCCATCTATATCTATACCAAAATGCATACCTATTGGTTAAGCGGCTTAGCCGTAATATCCATACATCCATCCATACATCCGTCCAACCATTCATACATCCATCCAAACATCCATATATCCATACATCCATACATCCATGCATACATCCATCCATACATCCATACATACATCCATACATACATCCATGCATCTATACATCCATACATCCATACATCCATCCATACATCCATCCATCCATACATCCATCCATACATCCATGCATACATCCATCCATACATCCATACATCCATCCATACATCCCTACATCCATACATACATCCATACATCCATACATCCATACATCCATACATCCATACATCCATACATCCATCCATCCATGCATACATCCATCCATACATCCATACATACATCCATACATTCCTACATCCATACATCCATCCATACATCCATATATCTATACATCCATACATCCATTCATACATCCATCCATACATCCTTACAAACTTTCGGCATTTATAATATTAGTAGGATATTAATATCTGGATTTCCTTTCAAAATTGCTTCAAATTTTTCAAATAAAGTCATTGACTATGCTAATGGTGGACCCTTCGCTTCCAAAGAAGTTATGATTTCGGCAACTGTCTCGAAATTCGATTTTATATATATAAAACCCCGATACAGCTTTATAAATTCAACATCTTTTGGGTTCAGTGTTTCAAGCACCAAAAATGCAACTTAAGAATTTTTTTCCTTACCAAACGAAAGTGATCAGTTCTGGTGGTAACTACTTATTCAATATTTTTCTTTACACAGGATATGAACGAATTAGTGACAGGAAACGATTTTCAGCTATTAAATTTAAACCGTGTGCCAAACAAGTTACACTTTAATATTTAACTAGTAGAATTCCATTTTTTAGACCCTGTACCGAAGGTACAAGAGCCTATTGGTTTTGTGCAAATGTATGTAACAGGAAGAACTAATTGTCGGAGACCCCCAAAGTTACCCCCATTATGGCCAGGAGTGATAGAGGAGTCGATATAGCCATGTCCGTCTGTATGAACGAAAGGATCTCGGAAACGGTAATAGATAGAAACTTTGTATTTTTTGCATTCGTCTAGGACTGCTCCGGAATTTCACAAGTTTATTTTAATTTTGTAGAACAGCACATCATAGCAAAAAATTTTAGCTATATGCCTAGTTCTTTAGACTCAGAAAAAATCGTCTGAACAAAAACTATATATTATATCTTGTGGTGGGTTGACTATGAAAGTAAACAGAACTGAAAGTAACAGAAAATATTTCTCAAATATTTTGACGGCATATGAGCTGCTGCACAATATCACCCGAGGGACTTACATATATTGGAAATGACAAATCAAGTACGTCACTACTACCACCACTTCAAAGCAATAGGCCCAAACTATGACGCTATTTGACAGTTGAAATTTCCATTTTTATATTTGGCTTCCCTTACACATACGACAAATCGTAGGAGCTCACCAGTCTAAATGTTATATATGTGTTTCTATACACACGTCGTATGCGTAATGAAAGCAGAATAAACAACTGCAAAACAGAAACAGAAAGCAACTCTCAAATAAGGCGACGACAGCGCAATAGTTTGGATAAATGGAAATTTGGAAAAAGTACAAGGATAAAATATAATATTTCTTTACTCACACTCCCACTTAAGTTACGAGAACTTAAAGCTAGTAAGTGGGTGGTAGCATGGCAACTGTGGCCTTCAGCTAGCTTTATATTATCTAAATTTGTACAAAAATACATATTTACATATATGATAGGAGCCTACAACTTGTTATGGTTATATGCAAAAACATATTCTTTTGTGTTTAAATATTGTGGAATAGTTTTTTTTTCATTTTTTTTTAAATCTAATCTATTGTATACTGTTAGTAATAGTATAACTTCAATTGGTGATCCTTATGGAATACCATTATGAAGTTGTTATATGAAATAGCCCCTTTTAATGGCAGTAATTCTAGATTTCAATGTTAATAAAAATTTATGGTGAGTTTTGGGCAAAAACACCCTCAAGCCAAAACTACCTACAAACCGCGTCATTAGAGCATTCGACAAAAATTACCCGAAACTAATCAAAAGTTGGTCGAAATAAAAGGCTTTCAGTCAAAATCAAGAAGCTACATCGTTTTGTAAGTTGGCTGATATAAACTGTACTGTGAAAAAGTTTTTAAAAGGCTGAAGGAGGCGGGGCAAATCACATATAAACAAAAAAGCACCGAGATCTTTGAGACAGTAAAAGATAAAGCCTTTATGTTGGTATAGGCGCTCCTATTCAGAAATATTGTATTTAATGTACGTGCGGAAGTTGATACTTTTTGGAAACGCATAATTTTGTCTATCTAACGTTAATCCTTATAAAATATTTTATATAGGTCCAGATGAGATCACTAGAAGAGGTTTCCATCATCAGGATTTTGTATGACAAAAAAATTGTTTCGAATTCAGCTAAAAACGCATTTTAGCTATTCTAATAAAAAATTCCATAAAGATGCAGAATGGGCAAATTAATTGGAGAGTCCGCATACTTTAAATCAAGTCGATATAGACGAATTAGAGGCTTTAAGTTTGAATATAAAGTCTCTCCTATTTTTTCTTAAGATATCTATTGTAGTAATCAACGAATATGCCTACCCTTCTCTTAGAGATTATATTCCTCAAAACCAGACTTCCTTTCGGAATTTTTGAATTTTTATTCCATTCTTTCAAAATAGTTTCATATTAGACCGCTAAAAGGTGTAGCTCCCATTCAAATCTATTCCCCTTTCTTGAATTTTTGTGTGAAAAACATTTTGTTGTGGTTTAATTTATCTTAAGCCGAACACAATGGGGTATCTCACACTAATTCTAATGATGAATTTTTTGAAAAAAAACAGCTTACTTTAAACTTTCAAAGTTCTTAAAAGCTTCCTTTAGCTTTCTTGAGTTTTAGCAAAATTAAAACGTAGATAAAATTGGATAGTTTATATTTAATTTACTATGCCTCTTTTTATTATCAGCTGTTTCCCGCCACTTGAAAATATTTAATAAATTTCGTATGTTTTATTATGTTTCTCCTTGAGATTTAAAAATTTCTTATGCATTGTTCAGATGGTAGAATATATTCGAAACTCTCATCAGAATGCATAGTTTCAAATATGTATAAATTCTAACCAAATGTGACAGCAACCTCAACGAAAATAGTTATTACTGCCAGATAACTGGCACTGTGTGAACTTAGCTTTGCTAAAATTTTGTTATTGAGTATTTGTTATTGGAAAACTAAACGAATAGACCTTATAACAACTATATACATTTTTTTACATGTTTATTATAAACTTGGACACAAATTTTAATCTTTGATTTTTTAAAGAAATGGAAAATTATTCAGGCATATTACAGAAACGCTTTCGCTTGAATTTCAATTAAATTTCGCTTCAGCATGCCACATTGTGGACAGCTAAACGCAATGTAAATAAAATTAAAAGCTCTTCTATCGCAAAGTTTCAAGCAAGAGGTATTTTATATTAAACTCTTTCACAAGTTGGAATTTTTTTTTTTTTTTTGTTGATTGCAATCGACTTTTGCTGTCGAGTGGTTTCCACTCGTGTGCCACCCAGTTTCTTTGCTTTTGAATCAATCCCATGTCTTTAAGTCGTTTGCTGACTGTCAACTTATCCACTAGGAACGATTCTAACTACTTCCGAAGTATTTGGCATTGCTCCACAGTGATTCCAAGTCTTCATCTTCAACCTTTTTGGGTTGACCCATCCGATTCTTTCCTTCGTCATCAAAATCTCTAAGCAAATCACATGCTTGCCATAAACTACCAATGAGATTCGATGACCCTCGGCTGCGCATTTCTCTATATTAAAGTAAGTCATCTGTTACGAAACTCGACATATTCAATGCACAAGCCGCCAAATACGCTCATTCAATATAAACATTCACTCAGAATAGATGCTCATTCACAATATTGGTTTTTGAAGCCAAAACACTAGTTTGTACATTTTCGAACATATCAAGGTGTTTTTTTTTTTAATGAAAACAATTAAAATTTGTTGACCATTTCATATAAATTGTTTTTCAATGCAAAAATAATAAAGTAGAGAACTATTTTTGTTCATAAAAAAAACTTTTATAATTTACTTAAATGGCCTTCAAATCTTGCGAGCGCTGGCGCCATTGGTTTTTAATGCCAAGTACGAAGAGATCTCTCCATATCTGGTCATTCCATCGAGTGCCCGGTCGTTCTCTATGTCGGCGTCTACCAATCAAGTTTGGGCCCCCCATGTAATCCATACTTTTGCTGGAGAAAGAGCTCCAACTCCATTGGAATGAGGTGACCAGACTAGTGCAGCCGCTGAAATTTTATGCGCTGGACCTGGTCCTCATCGAATAGCTCATACAGCTTCGCGGTTTATACATTAACCCGACTCTAATGGGACTAAAAAACCAAAGAAACGTCTTTCTCTCGAACACTTCTAATACCGTTTCGTCTGACCCAAACACGGTCCATGCTTCTCCGCCTTACACTAGCACGGGAAGTATAAGCATCTTGTAGACCTTGATTTTCATCTTTCAAAAGAGGGTTTAACCTCAAATTTGCTTCCTACAACATTGAAGTTTTTCAATCTGCTTTCTGCTTACCGATGATATCAATATCATCCGTGCACGCGACCAACATAACTTCCTTTTGGAAGATCGAGCCCGACATTATCTGTATGTACGGGCATTGGCATAATATGTATTCCATTACTCTCTTGGTATCAAAGGATCGGGGAGATTCTTTTCTAGCCTGGCAACACTTTGTATGTGTGATAGCGTCATCATGCAAAGACGAACGATATTTGCGGGATACATAATGCAGATAGGGCCTCGAAATATATCGCTCGTATCTCTCGTGTCGAAAGCGGGGTTGCGTGGGTGGTTTATGTCCAGTTTTGTTTTTTTTTTTTTTTAGTAGGGAAAAGTGCGAAATATGTAGTAAAATGCATATTTTTCCGAACTTTTCGAAAATTTGGGGGAGCCATGGCCCTCCCCCTGACCCCCCTGGATACGCCCTTGCATACTCCTAACACTCTTCGCCTGCTGCTTTCTTATTTTTCAGGTACAATGCTGCCACCATTAACTGATGGCTCCGGTGTCTTTTCTCTATCGGCGGTATTCATCACCTCCTAGTAGATTAGAAAAATGACTACATATTCTCAGGAACCCCTGGCATCTGTAACCAGATTTCCACTCTCGTCTTTAAACAAAGTTACTCTAGGCTTCAAACTTTAAAATTTTCGTACTACAAATCCGTCAAATAACCTCAACATCCACAAGCTCACGCCTTTTGTGTCCTTTTTCTAACGCCTGAGAGGAGAAGCCTCACTCCATTTCACGCGAGATCGCTCTCTAATTGCTCTCTTTGCTCCCGACTGCAGAGATAGGAGGCGTTCTCTAAACAATAGAATTGAAGTACTCCATATCGTACCAAATTTTAGTCACAGGTCACACTTCTTAGTAGCTCTATGCATGGAGCGCGTTATATGTGTCCACTGCCCATATATATATCTTGAGAAGATGGAGAGTTTGGCCGAAGCAGTCGGTAGAGTGCGCCTAACGAGGCTTCAGTGGTATGTTGTGATTGCAGCTTGCCAACGTCTAGCTTTCGTTGCATGTTGTGGCGTGCGACATGCACCACGCTGCTAACTACCATGTTTCAACCTGCGACGATATCGATAAGCTTTTCTCCAATATTAAACGGAGTGTCATCAATACTAAATTTTCTGATTTTGAGCCACAGATTCCTTCTTCGCACATTCCAGGTAGGTACATATCCTTAAATCTTGGTCCTTATATCGTTTGTGGGGGTCGTCAACATTGGGTTTGGACCCTCAGGCTTCCCATTTTTTTCAATAAAGTGATTTTTTTTTACGATAGCTGATCCAAAGTGTTTGCCGCCTTTTCAAAGTTACCTTACCCCCGAACTGCTGTTCATACTTTAATCAGTTTTCACAAAAATCATTGTTGGCCATTCCCAAATGAATGGCAGCCAACAACTTTTCTCACAATGTGAACATTTGCAAACGACCGCATCTCCAAATGTAGCTTAAGCCAATAAGTAAAAAAAACTGAATTCGTCAAACAAAAAGGAAGAACTTTCAGACGAAATGTCAATAACAAAATGGAAGAGTATAAACTCAAATGAAGTCGGTTAAAAAACAAACAGTTAAAGAAATAGTTTCAACGCGCTGCTTTCTCTTCAAATTCAATTCTTTGAAATTCAACCAAATTGAGTTGACATAGTTTAACTTTGTTAAAAGTTTTGCATTCCCGCAAAAATTGTGTGGCCTTTTGTAAAATATTTAATTATCTGAAAGTTAAACAGAAACTTTAATTTATGCTTTCAGTTTGTAAATATTTAAAGGACGAGCATCTTCTGCTATAAAATGTGTAAAGGAAACATAGTTCAATTCTCATAATTGAACTCTCACTGCTGTGACTCTATTGAACAAATTTAAGTATAACAAACTTCCAAAAACTTTTTTGAGTGAGTCAACCAGAATTTCTGAAATAGAACGATTAATGATGCTTTTCAGCTAAGTGTTATTGGTTTATTGCGTTTCATCATACAGTTTACAATAACATACAAAGTTAATACAAATTAAAGGCATAATATAATAATTTTGAAAGAATATATCGATACTATCGAATGTAACCAACAAAAGTTGTATGGGAAAGATTCCGATGCAGATTTTCATTTTATTCCAACAATTCCAACGTTTCAAATCCAGTGATTTTGACCAGGAAGACAAACATCCTCATTGACTAGGGAGTATTAATTTTTTGAATTTTTATATTTTCAAAAAAAAAAAAAAAGATACGAATATATACAACATAGAAAAATAAGGTTCAATGCGCGTATCTTAAAGTAGAGCAACCACGATTGCAGTTCTTTCTAGTTAGAGGTCAATCGCACAACACTCTCAAGCTCTACAAAATAAATTAAAAAAAAAAAGCTCAAATTTAGGCTCGTGTTGCCTAGGCACTAAGAATGAGATCTGCATAACATCCCTTACAAAAGAAAAAATAATACATAATCAATTATAACATTAGGCAGCATAAAAAATCCTTGAATATATGTAATTTTTTCGGTCAATTGTGGGTTAATGAATATAGATATGCCAACAACGTTTTTTGTTCTTCTAGTACGATTTTAGTTTCTATTCCATTAAAAAGGTCGATATTTTGAATTCTCAAAATCAGTCTTGTGTGAGCCGATGTGTGAGAGCTTGCATTGTTATGAAGGAGGGAGATGCATCTTCGGCGATTGGTTTTGCGAATTTCTCCGAAAACTTCAGGCAAACAAATGCTCGTGTACCATTCAGAATTGACCGTCCTACGTTGCTCAAGCGGGCACATGACCCATTCTATCGAAGAAACAGGCGACTATTTGCTTCGCAGTGCTTTAGTTTGGACTCGTCAGTGATCACCCACACGGTCGATTGCTGTTTTGTGTTCTTGCAAAATCTCATATACGCTGGTGAAACTAATGTTTAAGGATGCCTCAATCTCACGGCATGTCAGTACACGCATACATATCAACGTTTTGTGGCATAACAACCGATTTTGGGCGACCTTCGCGGACCATGATTGAATTCACCATCCCAGCTATTTACACTGGTTTTTTGATAGTGCATCTTCTCCATTCAAAGAACTGAGTTCATCGACACACTCTTGTTGAGATAATCCAGGTTGAAAGTTGTAAAAAATAATCCAACAAAAACCTTCCCTTGAATTTTCCATTTATTGGCCAAATTGATTTTTTTCAACTCACATTGTACATGAAAACGTTGTGAGTACGTTCATGCTAAAAAATTGTATTTAGTATTGCCAAATTTTACATTTTGATATTAGTGTTCCCACTTCCCGAAATATAAATATTGCCTCTCAAAAAAAAAAACCATGTTAGAATTGGATTACTTCAGTCCGAAATATAGGAATCAACAATACCCATCAAGGGGTATTAGTGCGCTTCGATTTCTATCGCCCCAAAAATAGCAATTTTCTGCTCACGCACTGTTAAAAAAACTATCGCTAACTGCTGTTATATGCCTGTTAAGCTATACATATTCAGGGTTTGCTACTTTTTAAAATGCTTTTGCAATTTTGTTCATGTGTATGTACATACTTGTATATCTTAAGGAACAAAATGTACTTTGTATTGTATACAGATCGCTCATTACGCGCAAAACGACGACCAAGTTTGGAGCGGAAATCAATTCGACAATAAATTTGAACAATTTTAAAACATTGTGACAAACATTTAAAAATTAATCAAATGACTCGACAGATCACGCAAATTTTTAGACATCCCTTTATATTTGCAATATCGAACCAACAACATGCTTATAATAATGTTTAAGGGGTCGTTCAAGTATTACTTAAGCACAATGGGAGGCGGGGAGTCTTTGCTTTGCTTATTTTGGATGACATGGGGGTAGAGGAGTCTAGATGATGATTACGTCATCGGTAATTATTTACTTTTTTACACGAATGACAACCCTCACATTGTCTTTGCTTGAAAGCAATCAACCATCACTATTGAAAACAATTGCGGATATAGCTTTATTTGGGAGTTCAGCAGATGATAGAAGACGAACGGAACCTTTTCGCAGCGTAAAAACTCTTGATGAACTCACACAAGAACTATGTAAAATAGGAATTGACATAAGTCGCAGTGGGACATTTCTTCGTTTGATTCCCAGAAAATCTAATTTTGCAAAGGGACATGAGTCAAATTGCCTGATCACGATCGCTGAGCGTCATAAATTAATACCATCTGTTTATGCTGGTATCAAAATCACTTCCAGTATGCTAGGACAACCACAAGCCGTTGCATATTCTGGACCCACATACATCGCTATTCGAAGTGGAAAGCATAGTTCATCTACTGCTAATACTCATGCTCGGGATTTCGAAACGCTTCTCGAACTTGAAGAGTTTCGACCATTAGCTAACACTGACCATGGACTAGTAAAACCAGTGGCAATCATGACGGTTGATGGAGGGCCAGATGAAAATCCGCATTATCAAAAAGTCATAGGGTTGGCTATACAACACTTTAAGCGACATGATCTCGATGCATTGTTTTTAGCTACCAAAGCACCGGGAAGAAGTACGTATAATAGAGTATAGCGCAGAATGGCTTCTCTTAGTCGGGAACTGTCTGGTGTAATATTGCCTCATGACCAATTTGGGTCTCATTTGGATGAACGTGGCGTTACAATTGATGAATATTTAGAAAGATCTAATTTCGAATTTGCAGGAAATGTATTAGCTGAAGAATGGAGTTCAATGAAAATTTACGGCTATGATGTTACTGCAAAATATGTTGGGGCAGGTGAACAAGATCTGATTTTCCAGACATTAAATGGTATTCAGAACATGTGCGTAAAAGCGAATACTTGCTTCAAATTGTAAAATTTAGAAATACAGAATGCTGTCGTCCAAGAAGTGGCCTATTTAGATTACTAGACAACAGGTTTCTTCCACCACCTGTAAAAGTAAAACAAACAGTTGATGACTTGGCTTTAGATGAAGGAGGGTAATTTCTTAATCTTCCAGTTAATTTAGCTCTACGCTTTAGTGCTTTACTTAAAGATTTTCTGCAAATGCCCTACGATTATTTTTGTCCGACGGTAAAATTGAGGCTATCGAATCGAAGCTCTAATATAATTCGCGGTTATAATGCGAGGGAGGGACAGCGTGGTAATCGGACGGAGCAGTTTAGGGAAGAGCGGGGTGAGCGTGTTGAGGAAAGTAGATTAGATTGCTCTTTCATTAACCAAATTTTTTACAATTTGTACTTAATCTATATTTTTTTCTTGGCATGGCTATTTGCCGTCTGCCTAAACATCAATTTCCTAACACATATTATTCCCAATTTTTTTTTTTTTAACAATTATTATGGATGGGGGTACCATCCCCCTTGTCAGCAAAAGTAAGCCAATTATAATTTAAATAATTATAATTTAAAAAAAAACAACTTGATTTAGGATCCCCCCATGTCATCCAAAATAAGCATATGCATGCTGCTTAAAAAATTTTCCATTTTGCACTCAAATATACATTTCTTTTGCTCAGAAAGGCTTCCATGTAGAATTTACAACCATCTTTGACACTGGTTACTTATTTTTCACATGCGAATCACATAAATAATCATATTGCGTCGCAATTTTAACCTCAGTTCCTTTGAAACATCACATTTCTCTAGCTGACAAGCGGCCTTCTTTACGAAATACCATTATCTCTGACTTATATTAATCTCCATTCCCCATTTTTCGCAGTATACTTCCAATTTATTTATTATAAGCTGAAGTTTCTCAATGTCGTCAGATAGTAACACCATATCGTCCGCACAAAGCGTTGTCAATATAGAGCCCAACCATAACGCAAACAGCGGGGGAGATAATAAGCATCCCTTTTTGACACCGCTCATTGTTTAAAAATCTTCAGATAAATCCTCTACGGTTCCTAATGCGCATTTAGTTTTGTTGTAAACATTCTCAATAAATTTAAGCATCTTGGAAGACATCCTCATTTGTTACAGTTTAAATATTAATAAATTTCTCGAAAAAAGCGTTCACTTTCTTTTTCTGTAAGAACATTATTTGGACTCCTCAATTGAGTAAAGTATATATATTGTCAATTGCCAATAATTATTTCTAAATCCCGCTTGATATTCATTCAGCTTTTTGCGTGTCGTAACCCAAAAAGTTCGCTGAACAGTTCATAAACGAAATTCCTCTATAATTTTGGGGACTATTCGAAATATGACAATTGGAAGAAATGTGTCATCCAATTTACAATTATTTAAAATGTTGTTGTAAATGTTTATAAACACATTTAAGAACCGATCGGATGCATTGACGTAAAATATCATTCTATCTAAGCCTCGAGCCTTGTTCATCTTAACTTTTTCCAATATCTTTTAAGCTCATGGATTTCTACCGGCTTGTATTTCAACTGATAGGTCTAGTTCAGTCTTTTGTTGTATTGCCGAATTTAGGTTCGAGTTTTTCCATGACAGTTTTGGCAATAAACTCAAAGTTTTTAATTGTACAGTTGATGTATTAACACTTTTTATCAGCCGAGTAGGCATATGGTCAGACCAGATTTTCTCTTCGACCGAAACATCATTCACCATTTCTAAAATATCGCTAGAGACTGCACGTGTATCATCTACAGATGAATCCATTGTACTAACAAAAGTAAAGCGTCCTTCATAGTTACCTTTAGTTCTTCCATTAATGATAAGCAGTCCGTTATCATCTCAAAAGCCTAAAAACTCCTTGCCACTTGTACTAACAGTGCTGTCTTGCGACTGTTTAGCCTCTAACGCTATTGCGGGCAAAGGCTGTATACAATCAGCTGTCTATTGTTGCTCTTGTCCAATCCTGACGTTCAGATCGACCATTATTATTATATCTCCGTTATTATTTTGTAGCACGACTTCTTTGACTTTATTAAAATCGTAACTCCAGTTTACACCACGCACATAAAGAGGAATCACTACGTACATATTGAACCAATGCGCAAGCGAAATGCTATAGCCCAATGAAGACGCTGCCAGGACTATGGACACACTGTCCGTTACTGCCAAAAACAGCCTAGATGCGTTCAGTGCGGTGAACAACACAGATCATAACAGATGTGTAAGGCCCCTACCTGCGCACATTGCGATGGTAACCATCCTGCAATATACAAAGGCTGTTAGTGGTATCAGAAATACATTGGAAAGCCTGGTGCAGGAGCCAATATTGCCAATAAACATCTCTCAAAGCTGAGCCTTGGTGGTAGCAACACAAATTCAAATTTGCTAACGAATGAAGACAATTGGCCACTGCTCAATAACAGCAAACCTCAACAATGGTCTGCATGTGACCAACAGTCAATTGTGAAGCCGAACACCTCTACATCAACAAACAATGTTAGCTACGCTAAAATGGTTAGCGGCTACAATACTGTACAAATTCCTACGGGGCCAGCTCAAATTCGATTTGAGCGACAACAACTGCAACAGATATATCAGAAACAACAACATAGCTAGTAAAAAATTCTGTTAAGCACTACCCGTTAGTCATCATTGCCAATCGATCATTTCAGTTTGCTTCCGTGAGTGTGGACACTACATTAGGCGTGCTGGAATTGGGCGCAATATATATTCAGCCATACTACAGGACTGAGCTTAACGACTTCAACGTTATGCTTAATTCCGTAGGAAGAAAGTCTTTAATTGGTGGAGATTGGAACGCTCGGCACTGGATGTGGGGTGATCACAACAGCAACTCTAGAGGCAATGTATTAGCTAGCTGCTTAGTCTCTCACAGAGCGAAAGTACTGTCAACTGGCTCTCCGACTCGCTATCCTTTCAGTCTAAGAGGAAATCCATTCTATTTAGACTTTGCTCTATACCAAGGCATTCCTGATCGTCTGATAAACATAACGGATGACCATCTGGCGCTAATTATTGATATCCATACCCAATCCACAGCTGCTGTGCCTCAATACCGTCTTCTCTCTAGACGACCACCTATTCCGAGGTTTCAAAGGAAGCTCGACGAGTTGATCCATTTAAATATGAAGCTGAGGACATCTCAGTACATAGATTCTGCAGTAGATCTTCTTACCCAAAAGATACATACTGCTGCAACTCTGTCGGGATCTGCTGTTAGCGATTCGGGTCCTTCAACTCTGATCTTGATCTTGATCGAGAGACAAGGGAATTAATTCGGCTTAAGGGACAGCAGCGTCGGAGATTTATTCGCACGTACTAGTACTACAAAAAGGCTTAAGACCCAGAGAGATGAGTTTCTTGTGAGGAAACTCGCTAGGCAATGGATTACACAATCGACTCAGGATACTCTCTGTGGAAGGCAACTAGGTCCCTTAAGCGACAGCCGTTGAGACATGTGCATCAGGCGAAGTATGCAGGTCAGATGAAGAGAATACAGAAACTTTCGCCCTACACCTGGTGAACCGGTTTTTGTCTTTCAACACAGCATCTGGCGAAGAGATTATGGAAACGGAAAGTGCTCTGGATACACCTTTATCGATGGATCTGCCCATCACGCCTATAAGAGTAGAGAAGGTAGTCGATGCCATAAAACGTCTGCCATGACAGAAATCCCCGGGCCTAACAGGATATGTCACATCACCCTGAAGACTCTGCCGAAGCGTGCGATTATCTTTATTGTATCGATTTTTAACGCAAGCCGTCCAACTAGACAATGTAAGTCTTCAGGTTGACGAGGAGGCAAACGCTACGATATCAAACTGCAGGTACAAGATGGTGCGTCTAATCTGGATGCTCTGTAGTAGGTCCAAGCTGCTCCTGACACGTAAAAGGGCGATTTAAAAGGCTACTGTTGTGCCCACCTGGAGCTATGTTAATTTTTAAGCCACCTGCCCTGTTATGGTCTACTATGCAGATTGATTCTGGACAATTAAATAAAATATATTAAAAAAAATAAAAAAAAAACTATGTACATATTTTCTTGTATTGGTTTTTAGCATAACAATGACAACGTCATTAATATTTTCAAAATCATGATGAACATCAAAGTACTTCCATAAACCGATGACAATACCTCCACTAGCTCTGCCAAATCTACTATTACAAGTTGCTGGTTGCCAATGAGTATTAAAATCATTAAAGATTGTTGCGTTTTGTTCTATATTTCCTTGCTCAACATATGTTTCCGACAACGCAAAGATGTCACAATTAAGGTATTTAAAAAAATCTTGATATAGGTATTTGCTTTTTAATCCGTTCACATTGTATGATATTATATTGGTTTGGCTAAGCTAATTGTGGGAGTATTTTAAAAATTTTGTATATAGCCACGTGATCTACTCAACTAAGCCTACTAACTCAACGAAGCACTGTCTTACCTTTTTCTAGAGGTTTACAAATCTGGATTCGGTCATCAACTTTAATTTTAATTTAATTATAAGAATTAGATTTGCACAACAGTAAACTAGAATGTAAACGCTCCAGAATGCTTTTTTAAAATTTCGATACGATTTATTTTTGACCTTTTACATTTATGTAGGGCACACAGAAAAAATTTTAAGATAACATCATCTGCGTGACACTTTAATAGTCCTCGATATATGTGCGTTCATTAACATATGGTCAGTACCAGTAGGCAATTAAAATTTTTTTAATTACTATGAAATATGCCAAGTTACAGCGCTTAGTTGCATTATTTACTATTCATGAATGATGTGACGATGGACAGCACCTGTTGCAATAAATTCTGCACAATTCGCTCCATTATATGCATCTGCTATATTGTTGTTGCTTTTGTTGCCGGCATGTGTCATTAGGATATAATTTATTATTTAAATGAAATATTTACTGATATCTGAGCATTCATTTAAATTCATTAAATGTTCTTCATTTGTAGAATTTTATGTTTCCGTAAATTGATTATGCTTAGTCAATTAGAACAAAGAGTTGTCCGAAGTATAAGCGTAAAATGATATGGTTAAAGAGCAGCGGAAATTTAATATCCTTGATGTGCACAATGGAAATTGAAAAGTGAAGAAAATTCGCACTTATCCGCACAAGTCTTTGTATGTACGTATGTATGTACCAGTCGTTTCCTGACTTAAGCACTCAAAAACAGTTATTTATATATAAGCCATTCGTAACCACACTCGAATGGATTATTAATGGTCAACAGACATGCAAACGATGAGCTCAGGATCGATGCCGCATACATGCAGACAGCGCGACAGACAATGCCAGTCAAGTCAGCTGTTTGTAAATCGATATGGGTTCTAAGCAAGACAGCATTCAATTTGCGACTTTATTGTGTTGGCTGACCATCGTAATGTCCCTTTACAAAGCGCTATAGGTACCGCTTGACCCCAACATTCGCAACAGATGTGCTCACTTATTTAAACATGTATGTATGTGTGTCTGTATATATTTAAATGCTCTTGCCGACTGCATAACTCTTTTCTCTATTCACCACTTGCAAAATGTATTCACCACAGGATTTGCTCCTAATAAAACCTTTGCAAATCGCTTGCATGCGCTCAGTAACCGAGTTGAACCATAGCGAATAGCAACGTAACAGTACAAGCAACTTTCACGTAACAAGAATACGCAAAAATCAAACGTTAACGTATACGAGTCGAAGTAAAGTGCGCGCGCTATTCGCATACCTTAAAACAGCAACACATTTTCCTAAACAGACAACAAAAGTTCAAAGAAAAGTAAAACATATATATACAAAGGAGCAGCCGCTGTTCAAAAGGACAACAAAGCAGTGAAATCGAATGAAATATATTTATAAACATAGAAACTAAATGAAATAGTATTTTAATAGTTACATATATGTGAAAGGAGCTACTCCCACAGTATATACAAACAAACTGCATAAATACATACAAACAAAAAGTACACAGTGCAGCAAAGGATAGCAGTATATACGGCGTATGCACAATTTCGATTCAACAGCAGCAGCAGCAGCAGCAGGAGCAGTGAGTGAGTGAGTGAGTAAATTTGTTTGCATGAGTTGCTGCACTAAGGATAACAGCAGCGCAGCAGCTGCTTTTGTTTGATGCAGCAGTGTAGTCGCATTGTAGTAAGTGAAAGTTCTTTTTTTTTTCGTTCTTTCTATTTGCACTCTTGCTTTGTGTTTTGCTATTTGTTCTTATTTTGCATTTTTTGTTTTGCATTTATATTTGTTCGTCCCTTTATGCGTTTGTATGAAATGCTCGAGGTGGCTCTGAAGTTCATTGACTGCGAGGGCGCCTCTTACTGCAGAGTGCTGTACATATGTACTAGTATTATATTCATATATTCGTACATATACATATGTATGTACACGAAGCAAGTTCACGTTTAAATATTAAAAATTTTATTTCAGTTTTAGCTTTAAACTTAATTTGTATGCCAAGATGTTGTATTCTGTGGCACATAGCGTATACGTAATATTATTTTGTATGAATATTATTCTTATACGCACTGTTGGCTTATCAAGAAAAATTATTAAAATAGACACTCTTCGATATGTGTGCGAAATAGGAGAAATTTGTATGCAAAATTTTTTGAAATACTATAATGTTTTTAAGTGTATGAATATATTTTATGTATATATTGTATATTTCATCTACTTAAGAACATTTTATTATTTCTAGAAATTCTGCTTAAAGATGTTTCAAATTAAAACATTCCTAGAAGAACTGTATTGTATTTAAATTGTACCTGCATAGCGTTTAAGCGTATGTTGAATAAGAATTAATGAGTAACGTCCCACTCTACACTTTCCACATATATTGTAGATAGTGTTTTGAAATTGAGCAGCAGGAGTCAGAGTAATAAAGTCAGGATTAGCTCTTTATTTAGCCATGTCCGTGTTTAAACTTTTTTAAAAAGTGGTCGTAACTTTTTGGAGCCACACATTAACACTCGAACGATTTTAATAGTTTTTGTTTGCTCTATAACTTTTGCTATGTATTGCTTTATTGTTTGTTTTTTTTTTTAGTTCGCCAAATGTGGGCGGTGCAACTAAAATTACAGCGTAAACTGCGACGCAGCTGGCTGTTGGCAATGATGCATTGCAAATGCATTATTGTCAGCAGTAATTATTTCCGGGAGAGAATAAAAGGGACGAGGAAACATGTTCGAGCATATACTCGTATGCTAGTGTATATTTTAAACATGAATGCACAGTGCAGTGTAGCTGTTTCAGTTTTTTTTTCCGTTATATATAGCTTTTATAAAAGTTTTTTTAAATAAATTTAGCTTGCTTTTTCCTTAATGAAGTAAAACTTTTTTAGCGGCGGTAATGGATATGGCTTTTTAATTATTTTAAAACTTTGCATACTTTTAGGCATTATTCTGTATAATGCAATAGTGCGATTCATATGATAATGTATGGTATACGCGATAGGAGGAGGGTGTTATTGAGTTGCGAGGGGGTGGTTGTGGGGAAAGGGGAAGTAGGTTATAGGAGGTGTAAGGGTGGGAGAGATTTAAATTAAATCAATTCGGTTCTGTTCTGTTAATTTCCATTCATTGTAATAAAAGTAAATGTTAATCAGCTGCAACTACTTAAGTCTATGCTAAATAATGGCCTATCGTGTCGTGTCATTTTTAGAATATGAATAAAAAAAATAAAATAGATTGTAACGACGTCTCTGGCTGGGGTATCCCCACCGTATGCTCAGAGTCGGTCACAACAGAAATTTATTTAGTTAAGTTGATACCAAGGCCTAGTTTGCTTGCTAAATAAATACTCAGATAGTTAGAGGTTAGTGGTTAATTCATACACTTTATTTAAACTTATATTACGTCTTACGGCTACGGAAAATAACTTAACTCTATGCTTATACTATAAGAATGCGGGCTACTCTCTATCTGTCCCTATTCTGTACGCTTATATCCCATACCTTCTCTAAAAATCTCCGTATATTTCACTATTATACGTGCACACACCTACGGTACCAACTACGGTCGCCTCTATTACGCCGGCGCTATTTCCTATACGAACCTCGCCAGTGCTTTAAGTCGCCTCGATTCCGCCGATTCTTGCACCTTGATTCCACCAGTGCTCAACAACGGCTTTAACTACGGTTGAAAAAACGGCAAGATGGGTTAAGCAACAAAGTGCCGAAGGTAGTCCTTCTGCTGGTCAGCTGGAGGGGACTGTTCAGGTTGTCAGTCAAATATTAAATCCTTCCTCGGCTGGAGGCGACTGGACTCTTTGCCAGTCAAAAACTTAATGCCAGCTGTTAATGCTGCCGCTCCTTCATCGGAGCTGACCGACTACTTTGCTAGTCCGAGACTATCTAACTTTTATTTCAAATGTACCAGCTTAGCTGCAAGTTTGAGAATCGCCGAGAAGGGCTCTGACCGTTAGCTCTGCTGCGGCGATTGTTCATTTTCACAAGATTTTTATTTTATTTACAATCTGCCCTTTTTGTCATACGAATCAGAATGGAAAAATATTCAAAGTTTTACAGTTTACAATACACGAGGATCCTTTAAGAAGTTTAACTTCTGCTGTATGGCCCACGCGTTCGATTCTTTATCGGTGCACTATTGTCTTAAAATACAAACGGAGTTTATGGACATTTCTAATTTGCGCGAAATGTTACGAAAACGGATACCATACAACACTACAGAGACTATTCAGCAGTTTAAATAATGAATTAATCCTCTTTTAAATGGTTACTAAGCTTACACAGTTTGGGTCAAACTTACTAAAATTGTACCTCCTTCCTGTTGATCGTTGTAACGACACCACAAAATGCCGGACTACATTTTTTTAATCCTAATCAATGCCGAGTGCGTAATATGCTTAAGCGCGAGGGAGAGCATGTTCTATCACAACAAGCACAGCAAAGCCGCCATAAAGTATGCAATGCGCTCTAATTGGATTTTATTTAACAACATTTTGCTCAGAGCACTTTTAATTATAAATATTAAACCTTTTTTAACATTTTATCAAGCGAAATTGTTACAATGCCTGGCACATACGTTCAAATTGCTGGAATGAAACAATTAAAATTCATCCGTAAGCCACTACTATCAACTGCTTTCGAATAAAATTTTAAACTAAATTTCTGCATATTGCTTCAAACTGTCTGACAACATAAATTAACATTCTTTGTTACGGAACGGAATTCTTTGTTAGACTAACGTGTGAACGGTTAGCAATGCTTTGGTTATACTTAAAAAAAACTGAAACGTTGTATGCCATATAAGATTGTATGAAGGAGTCCAGGACGCCATAAAATAATAAGGTACCTACCTACCTAAATTTTTAATAAATTGTGTTGTTTTAAAAATATTACGAAAAATCAATTTTTTTGTATATATTATACAAAAATCCTGATGAATTACAGCATAAAGGCTTATTTTTATAGCGAGTTTATATAGTATACATATTTATGAATAGCCCTTTTGTAAAGATGATTTGCAATAAAACTGTGATTGAAATAAGAAATAAATTTTTGAGAAAATGTACTGCATTTCATAGCATAACAACAACGGTGAAGTCGAGTGTGTTCGACTCGATATACACTGTACCCAATTAAACATTTTTGGTATGGGTCGTGAGATATTTTATTGTGATTTTTTTTTTTGTGTATCTTATCCATAAAGAAACACTTAAGTGATACTCAACCGTTCGGTCATGGCCCCATTCTATGCACTGAATTATGTGAACCTCATCGAATACCTCATACAGCTCGCGGTTCGTACGGGACGTAACTCGTCGCCAGCTTTAATAAAACCAACTCTCTTGCGGAGAATCTTTCCATTAAATACTATCAACATCTTGTAGATCTTCATGTTCGTCTTTCTAGTATTTCGCCTTTACTTGAAATTTGCTTGCTTTTCGACTGATCTCCAGGATGATGTTGTTTTTGCCCGTTACTTCGGATCCAAGCTAGACGAAGTTTTCTACAACATTAAAATTTAAATTCTCCATCTTCATCGACCGTTCAAGACGCGATGGCGGCGTGCGAGAAGACAGCAATAACTTCGTCTTGTCCTCATTCACCACTAGATCCATAAGCCGAGACTGTTTTTCAATCTCTGAGAACGCCTTGCTGACTCCCCGCTCCTGTGTACCGATGATATCAATTTCAACCGCGTACGCGAGCAGCACAACTTCCTTTTGGAAGATCGAGCCAGACATATTCTGTATGTATGGCACTGGCGTAGTATGTATCGCCGTGTCTGAAACCTCTCTTGGTATCAAAGGGTTGGGAAATGGTCTTTTCATCCATGACAACGCTTTGTATGTGTAATATCGTCATAAACGTACGATCTTTGACGGGATATCAAGCGAAGACAGAACGTCGAAAACTTAGTTACTAGTCTCTTTGATGATAGGACAAAGAACGTTGAGATTCCAGTCATTGAACCATATGTTGCATAAAAGTTGATGCATACTCCTAACGAACTCTCCGCCGCCGTTCCTGAATAAATCAGATTTTCGCCCATCGAATGCTGGTGCTTTGTTATTTTTCAGCTTTATAATAACCAAATCGACCTCGTTTTAGTCCGGTGGCTCTAAAATTGTGCCATCATTAACTAGTGGTTCCGGTGTCACATCGCTTCATTTCCTCCTATTATATTGAGAAACGACTTCTCCATAGCCTCAGAGATTCCTGAGCATCTGTTACCAGGTTTTCACTTTCGTCTTTACAGAAAGTTACTCTGGGCTTAAAACCTTCAGTCAGACTCTTGACCTTTTGATAAAATTTTCGAGCTTCATTTCTCTCGCCTTTCTTGTCCTTGTCTTTGCGTCTGAGAAGGCGTTTCTCCTCGCGTTACTCCTGACTGTAAAGTTCGCTGATAGGAAGCGTACTTTTCTGCCGTAGCATTGCAACACTCCTCGTCGTACCAAGAACTATTCATAGGTTTTGAATAACCAATGACTTCCAACTTCGGCGTTGAAATCGCCAAGCACGATATTCATGTCGTGTTTGGGACAGCGTATAGACCTTCCATGCGTTCATTAAACTCATTTTTAGCATCGTCGTCTCTCTCTTCCATCAGTCACCCTTGACGCGCATCGCGGGTAGGCGCATGTCAACATGCGTCAATCTGCAGACGAGACTAAGTAGTTTCCTACTTATTTCCGGGATTGCAGTGATCTCAGCCTTGTATCTTTTGAGAACAACAACCAATTAGATATTTGAACAATTTTTATTGAGGGTGCGGACATTACAGGTGTATTTCCTTAAATTGTGGTCCTTATATCGTTTATGGAGGACTTCATCAAACGGTTCTATCCAAAGCTTCCGATTGTTTTAATTGGAGTGATTTTCTCTACGGTGGCGGTCCCAGACCCAGCGAACCAATCCCCAAGGGGCGTGTTTGTCGCCTTCTCACAGTTAGCTCACCTCCGAACGGCTGTTCAGAATCGACCCAAGAGATACGTGGCAAGTTGTGACCTGCTTGGGCCATTTGCAAAAAAAATCATTGTTTGCCATTCCAAATTGAATGGCAGTCACCTACTTTTCTCACAATTTGAACTTTTGCAAATGTTCCCATCTCCCAAAAAAAACATGATGTGCCCAAATCAAAGCCGCAAACTGACATCGTTTGGCCTTGCGACTTATTGATTAATTGCGAATGTCAATGTAATAGGAAATTGAACGCGTTAGAAATCGATTGGCAGGTCTGTGGGAATGATTAGAATGCGTGGCAGCAAAAAATTTTCGTGTCAGAATTTCACATTCAAATGGTGGCTTCAATTTTTTTAATTATGAATAGTGTGCCGTTGCACAGTCATAATAGATTCAAACTCCGAAGTAAAATGACCGGAGATCCAACTTTCAACTGAAGAAGGTGTGGTGGCTTATCTGGTAGATCCAGTGAGTTCAAAAAATCTGCAGGATAATATACAGCTTTGTTGACATCGCAAACAATATAAATCGTATGTTACCAAGTCGCTTGGCAATGACTGCTGTCTCTTAAAGTTTAAATCGTCGTCGTCCACATTTTTTGCTGCCAAAATGATTCTTTCTGCCAGCCCCGCATGATTTATATGTTGGACCGGCGATGTCCATGAAAATACTAGATGCATAAAATAGTCCATCGATTCCTTCATAATCTGACTGCATATTCCCCAATATCAAATTTTTTTTAATATGTTTCGACGGATGAATCTTGCAGCATTTTGACGGGAAGTGTTTGTCTGAAATCACCTGAATGGTATGTTTATCCCACAACGTGTCTGCTCCTCCCGGGAAACATATAGTCATCACTATAACGAATAGTAGTAGTAGTAGTAGCATATCGCCCAGTGATTGTCGTCTTCGAGCAAGCCGAGTACAAGGTATGCATATTTATGTGTTTGATACTGTTGCGTTGTTGTTGTTAATACTTTGCGTATACCTTGAAAAGACTATGGGCCGATGACATTAACCAACAACAGTCGCAGATCGAAACTCTCATTCTGTCATGAATTGACTGCATATACTCTGTCGAAAAGTTTAATACGAATAGGCTAAGACACGCATCAACTGGTGTGACTGGTTTGTGGAGCATCCATTGCAAAGGTACCAAAAGTGTCCTCACGCTTAAGTCCTGTTGTCGGATACAACAAAAACTGAAACGAAACTGAAACTGATTTTTAGTTTCTGTTGTACAATTATTCAGTTGAAATTTCAGTAGGAGGTTGCCGCATCAGCTGCTAATGTACTGAATTCAGTTTCTGTTGTTTGCGACAACAGGCCTTTACACAATTTAAAAATTTTCAATAGACGGCTAAATGTATAACTGTTGCATCCCATTCATAAATTGGAAATCCATATGTATGCCAGAGATTATATTGGAGCTTATATACTTGCCAATTTGGTTGAAAATTACTTCGTCGTTATCATTCAATTGAGGAGCATTCACATCGGTATTTTGAATTTGAAATACAACCATATCTACGAACTGCTACTCCATCAAGCATAATCTCCAGATTTGGCCTCTGTAACTATTATCTGTTTCCAAAACTGACAATTTGACTGGGCGGTAAGAAAGTTGGGTCGAATGTAAAACTCATCACTGAAACAATCGCATATTTTAGGGCTTGGAAAAATTCTCTCTTCTCAGAATTGCAATGAGTGCGGGACAATCTTTTAATATAAATTCTACTGAAATAGTGGTGTCAGCAAGATTGGTGTGAACTAGTCTAAGGGTTTTGAAGTGTTGTATTATGTTTTTTTTTTTTTATTTTTTGTTTCAAAAGAAGTGTACGTTTAATGTGAAGTGTGTTAATGTTGAGTGTGGTGGTTTATTAAGCGGAGGAGCCTGTAAGTCTTTTTTATTATTGAAATGCCCAGGAATTCATATTAGTATGAATTTGGAGATGTTTGGTTATAAGGTTGTTAGCTAAGGTGTAATATTCAAAGTTGTTAATATTTGCTAATGCATCAATGGAGCAGAGTCTGAACATATATTTAATGTGAAGCTTTAAGGTTTCTGGCTATTATGTCGGAATAGAATACAAATGTGTAGAATAAGAGAAGATGAGTTTTTCTGTGGTAATAGCTCTTTTGCTATTGAATTGTGAACAGTCTGTGTGTATGGATTGTTAAATTCTGTTTTTTATAAGAATTTCTCTGACATTTCGTAGTAAAAATGTGCGAGTTTTTGTGTTTTGTTGAATAATCCCAGACATGTATGTATTAATGCTTGATTCTGGAAGTTGACATGAGCGTAGCTTAAATATGTTTCTTCGAGTAAGTTTATAGTTTTTAATTATGTTTATTATTGGTGAGTTGTATGAGTTTAATATTGCTTTAAATAGTTGGATTTTGAGTATATTTGAAATTTCTGATTGATAACATATAATATTTATTGGTTTCAAATGACATCATTTAATGTTTAATGTTAATGGAACGATTGGTAGAAGTGAAGGTGCGTAGGCAAAAACCTATTTAAGTCTATTATGCACTTATTTGCATTAGGTAATGTCGTTGTATCGCAATTATATTTGGAACTGGCAAGTTATTTATTCAATTCAATTCATTTGTATTACCTGAATATGACCATATCTTACCAATTAACTGATAGAGTTTAGTGCTTAATCGCTAACTTTACAACTGAAATATATTACTATGGTTATTTATAAATTATACGTTTACAATGAATATTTAATTAATTTAGGAAATGGGAAAACTCCCAAGACACTCAGTTAGGTATAAAACTTAAAGCTAAAAGGTCTGTACTATATTATAGCTTAAGATAAGCTTAGAATGTAACTTTTAATTATACATTTACAAATGAAATGCGGGGTTTACAACCATGTAATGTCAGATATAGTCAGACGTTACAAAATTGAATCTATGATTCAAAAATTGGCTTTTTTGATTTATAGTACATACTCCTGATAATTCATGCTGACGAACAGTTGAATATAAGAACGGGAGGTTGTAGATCAATTTAAGCAGTTTATTTTGGGCTACTTGAAGTTTGTTTTTTTGAGTTTGAGCACAATCACCCCAGACAATAAATCCATTGAGCATGATTGGAATATATACAGATTTTAATATATCTTAATTTTGTAAGGATAGGCGAGATTTTCTATTTATAAATGGATATAGGATTCGTATAGATTTGTTGACTTATTCAATAAATTTATTTATTTCCTTTTTTTCAGAAACAGCCCTAAGTATCTGATGCATGACTCCCATTCTATGACGTTATGATCAATAGTGAGGTTTGGGGATGGCAGGAAGCAAGCTTTGATTTTCCTAGTGAAATATATGGAAGAAGTTTTGTTACTATTTAACATGATTTTCCATTTTTGCAGTAGGCAGCTAGACTATCAACTACTTCTTGTGGATCGTCTTTAATTGTATTAAATTTGTCGCCAAAACAATATAATGCAATGTCATATGCAGAAATAGAGATGACGCAGTTGACAAAGTGAGGAATGTCGTACGTACGTGTAAGAAAACTTTTAATTATTTTTATAAGGAAACTGGTACTGAAAGCATATCAATAAGCTTGAGTTTTTTATTCTCAAAAAATTTACTTAAAAGGTTAGTCTTGTCTGCGCTAGTGGTGTATACTTTATTCATATGATAAAGACTAGGAATAAATTGTGTCTTTTTTTAATTATTTTTTTAATTTTCCAAAACGACTTTCAGTACTTCTCATACTTCTGCAATTTATTAATCCAATTTATATTGTTTTGTCAAAAAATTTCATCATTAATTGTATTAATTTATCGTGGTATACCCAGTAGGCCTAATCCACATCTGACTCACTTTTTTCTTTTTTTCAAATTTAGTTCACTCTCCATCACTTCATTGTTGTTGAAGGACCAGGTGTTGTGCTTTAATCGTCTTCAATACGGATTAAAATATCAAAAACGAAAATTTCTTCTGCATCATCGGCGATGGTATCATCAGTTTCATCGCGGTCTTCTTCGTTATCGATTTCGTCGTTTATTTGCTCGAGAATAGTGTTCGTTTCTTCTTCTTCTCTGCTATCTTGTGATGGAAATTGTGAATTATCACAAGAACCAACACAGTTCGTGCACACAACGGAGCAATTTAGCCCTGCCTTTCTGCATCCGCAGGCTTTTTGACAACCTTTTTTGCATTTGCACGAAATAAGTTTCAGCAAGCTTTTCGGAGCAGGGGGCTCGAATGTAGTAACAGGAATGAGCCCGTTCTTTTCTTTTTTCCATCCCCATTGTTGTACATTTTGTTCGTTCCCATACCACGGCTGAACCTGGTGATAAGTTCGAAACGAATGTTGTCGTGCTGCTGCTTCTGTTGGTGGTAGCGACGCAATATTAAATGCACTTTTATATACTGATGCTGTGCAGCATGCATATCTATAATTGTTTAAAGATATACTTTTACGACTTTTCACATCACTGTAACTGTATAATTCGATGAGGAAACTTTCTCCAGCTTGTAGCAGTAATTTATATTAGTTTAGCAGTAAATCATTGTTATATGATAGGTTAAGCCCACTGTACGATAAGCTGCTGAGAGTGTGTTCTGAGCGCGCGACAAAGAAATACGTACTTCAAGCTTTAGCAATGACTTCTGGATCAGCATTTGGATTTTTAAATACTTCAATAACCTCGTTTGAATCAGTGTTTTTGCGGCGTACTTTAATAAATTTCATTTTTCCTTGATAAAATAATATCACAATCACTAAAGGCATGCAAAAATAAAATATGATTTGCGGTTGTTTTATCTTTTATACTATTTATGGAGTATATTTGTCGTGAAATTTTTCCTTTTCCTGGTTTGAGAATGTATATGTTTAGATGCGTTGATAGAGCCGGCAAAGGAACGAGGACATCTACATCTTCACCGACAACAATTAGAAAATCAAATGCCGATGAAACGTTTATTGCGGTATTAATTATTAACGTATCTGCATCGTCGGTGGCTTGTTTAACCATGAAGTGTTCAGCTTCAAATTTTGTCTTCAACATTTCAATGAGGCTGTTCTTGTTCACAGGACTTTATTTTGTGATACAGTTTGCGTCATTGTTTCGTCAAAAATTATGTCTACTGAAGCAGTTTTTCGTGATCGTCGGGATCGTTCTACATATTTGGTAATACAGGTTGCAACATCTTCTGGATAGCGGTCAAATACGATAATGGCATTGGAGGTATAATGCGATCGGACGTAGGTAATGTATTTATTGCAAATAGATAAAGACGATTCGCTCTGTTGCCAAACGACTCGGTGTAATAAATATCCTCCATCGACGATGTATGTACATCGTATTTTCAAAATGTATATCACCAGAATGTTGCTCAAATGCTTGATACATATTGGATTTAATACATTTGCGCAAACGAAAATGGAGCTAGTTCGTACGCAAGGAAATTTTCTAGTTCTTTTTCAGATTCTTTAGCGATGCACATTCTTTTGGAAAATTAACAAAGGATTGATAGGGACAATGTCGTTTTCTATCCGAATTCCTGTATTCATAGCACCAAGTGATTTTACACTGACATTCCGTTTAAATTTGACGGTATAGAAATCACTGCCAATGACTTTAGAAATGCCAGCACTACCAATTTCTTGAGTTATGTGACAGTTTACTTTTTCATCTCCGATAATTCTAGTGCCTTATTGACATGATTTCCTTCAATTCTGAAAAAGTGGATGTTTGGACAACCAATCCATAAATATTTTTGCATCATCATTGTCACGTTTAACCCGTGAGCTTCTTATTTCGACATGCTGCTCGGAACTGGAAAAGACCAAGCCGCAAAATTTCTCAACTTCGTCACAAATATTGTACAATATTGGACCTCCTCGACCATGAGTAAGCCCACCAAGACATTTCATCGTCCTCATTAACGATTGCTCAATTGTAATATCTGACCACGTACCACACCAAAATTTGTCAGAATGTCTAATTGTGAAATACCCTTTATTTGTAAATAGTTCATATATTGGGGATACCTTAAAAAAAAAATTGCGCCGCTTTCTCTACCTCTTGGTGATGTGGAAATGAGTATTTCTGCCGAAACGTGTGTTGAACTACACTTTACGGCGCTCGTACGCCGAAACTAATGATTTTAGGAAAAAAAAAGATTTTGACATAAATTGTAGGAAATTTTCTCTACAATTATTTTGTATGGATATGTTTTTCCTGTAAAATGTGTCGGAAAGGAGTTATTACTGCTTTTAGGCGCCATTTTTTTCAATATGGCGGCGCGAGCGGCAAAGATACGAGGTGGCAAAGTTGAAATCTCCAAAATTGCCATTTTTCAAAACTCCCGGAAAACTTTCCCAATGACTGTACTATGAAGGGCAATCATAGAATCAATTTGACTTATGTTAAGCTGCGGCTTTAAGTTATTTGAAAGAATCCCTTGAAAGTTATTGTTAAGTTGGCGCTTAAATAGCTTCCAGTTAGCATTGGCCAAGTGCAAATAGGTTTTTGGCTCCATACATATATTAGAATCGACTTTTGCCAGTACTGGTACATGATCTAATAAAAGCGCGCTGAGAGTTACTGACATTTTTCAAAACTCCCGGAAAACTTTCCCAATGACTGTACTATGAAGGGCAATCATAGAATCAATTTGACTTATGTTAAGCTGCGGGTTTAAGTTATTTGAAAGAATCCCTTGAAAGTTATTGTTAAGTTGGCGCTTAAATAGCTTCCAGTTAGCATTGGCCAAGTGCAAATAGGTTTTTGGCTCCATACATATATTAGAATCGACTTTTGCCAATACTGGTACATGATCTAATAAAAGCGCGCTGAGAGTTACTGACATTGTTATCATATTAGAAAGTTATACGGAAAAATAATGGCTTCAAGAAAAATTTGTACTTTTTGCAAGCCACAATTTTATCAACTGTCTATATGAGTGACAAACACAGCAAACCGAAGCTGGCAGCAAGCACACACTCTACAGAAAATTGATTTACATGCACGCAAAAAAAAAACAATGAAAGAAAAGCTGAGAACACAGCAGCAGTTGTGGATTTTTTAAGTTTTGGTTTGCAATTAGAAACAATTTTCATGCAGCCTTTTTTCATGTAATTGGAAGTGATGTATGTAAGCACAGTGGGGGGTACAGGACAGTAAAGTTATCAACAATAGCAAGATCTTGCTTAATATTTCCCCAACAATTTGCTTTAACACATTTTCAATGTCGATTCCTTGAATAAAAATCACAAGCAATTAAAAAACGGTTTGCAACACTCAACAGATTTAGTAAGTCCGCTTTAAACTTTGATTTTTGGTGATTGCGCTGTATAAATAAACTGCATGTATAAGAGCATTTTGCAGTGTTTCCCGGAAAGTAGGCCAAAAAAACTTACAAGTGCTACACTTGTTAATTTCTACTGTTTTCAATTAGTATCGACATATAATAAACACAAAAAAAAAGAATTACCGAAATTGATTTATCCATTCACGCGTGAAACGATGACCCTGGGAAATAGAGATTCATTTTTATATATAGACAAGCTGTACCCGACACGCTTTGCTGCGCCCAGTAAAAATTATTTTTATTAAACAATATATTCTCCTCCTACTCGACTCCAAGCATTTCTCTACTTCTTCCAGCCATATTCAAAACCGATAAACAAAATATTTTTTAAACTATGAAACTTTATTCTCTTTTCTTAACCTGATTACTTCATCCGATCCCATTAACATGTATACCAAATGTCATCCATGTACTTCAAATGGATGCAAAGGTATGTTGAATTTTGTTTATCGCTTGTATGGGGGTAGGGCACAGTCCCCTTCGATTTTGACCAAACTTTACTCGAACACTCTCCTGAATGAACTGAAGATCGTCTGTGAATTTCAGCTCAATCGGTTGGATGGTTTTGCTTCCTATAAGGAACATACATACATACATTCATACATAGATATATACAAGATTCATTTATATATATATAGATATAGCTAATAAAAAATGTTTAAAAAGAAAAAATTATGTAAATCATAAATTGTTTATATAAAAAAAAATTTACTCTGAACTATTTTTATTTAAAAAAATGCATTTATGTACAATATATATGCATCACAGCTTCTGTCGACATTGTTTCAATATAAATTTATGAACCTTCGAATAAATCCTTATATAATTGCAAAAGCTTAATGAAAATGTAATTAATTTACTTGTAGCTTACAGTTTATTAAATTTAAAAATATATTAATACTCGTAATAGCAGAATATTAAAAACTATTGCGAAAGGAATTTATAAATTAATCGTGTTCTGCTATAAAAGTTATATATAGTATAAATTCTTTGAAGGCGTTTGCTGTAATATAAACTCAAAACATAAAACCAATTTTACGTGAAAAAACTGTGGAATCTTACACAGTGTGTGCATTCTTTGAATATTTACTCGTTCGAAAGAGAACAAAGAAGTAAAAAAGCAATAGATTTGAGAGAAATTTCAATTATTTGCCTATTGTTCAGTTATATACAGGGTTTGTCTCGTAAGTCTTGAAATGTATGTTAGTAAAAAAGATTTATTTGCAATAAAGTATATCATTTTATCACAGTTTGTAACACATTTATGAAGGCATCATAAAGTATACATATTCTAGATCAGTTCGACAAGACGAGTCCTTCAAGCTATGTTTGTCTTACAGTCAGCCGTCTGATAGCTGTTGCGAACCTTTGGTTCAATTATATTTTAAATAATCAGCTCAAACTCGAGAATTAAGTTTAATTTTTTTCAAGTCAAAATAACTATTAAAAATTGTCATGACACATCCACTTTTTAGAATAATCTCAATACAATCCCACCGTATTCTTATATCCTTTTTATTCCAGTCATCTTGAACTACATATATGATATGGACAGACGCTGTATATATACATATATATATTGTCAAGTTTTGCGGAGTATGTGAACAACCGTGTCCAACCTGTTCGCAACCTGTAAACAAATATATTGTATAACTTCTGGGACAAACCCGGCAAACTCATATCCACCCACTTGTTGTCGGCCAAATTGGCAAATAGAACTATGCAGCAGCAAAAAAATTTTTGCAATGAAAATCAAAATTAAGAAAAAAAAGTAATCGCTTTAAAAAAAATCGATTTAGCTTAAATTTATTCCGAGAATTAATTTGTTGTGCAATTGTGTGGGTGTGTTTTTATTATCATGTGTCTTTGTTGGCAAATTCGAACGAAAACACTGAAATATTATCACAACCATCACAGCAAAGCCGCCATAAAGTATGCAATGCGCTCTAATTGGATTTTATTTAACAACATTTTTGCTCAGAGCACTTTTAATTATAAATATTAAACCTTTTTTTAAATTTCATCAACAGAAAATTGTTGCAATTAAAATTCATTCGTAAGCCATTACTATCAACTATTTCCAACTAATTCAATGAAACACAAAAACAAGAATCTGTTTTTGACGAAAGTATAAACTAAAATTCTGGGTATTGCTTCAAACTGTCTGACAACATAATTTAACATTCTTTGGTACGAAACGGCATTCTTTGTTAGGCGTTACACGTCAACACTGAAACAAATTTGCAGTCATTTGGCAATCGTATTTTTTTTATTACTTAAGAGTGTTGATTGGGAAAATAATATTAGTTCTTTTCTAGCAGCTTTCTTCTAAATTCTTACAAAAATATTTCTTATGTACAGGATCCGCAAAAAATTATCTCAGGATTTTCTTAAATGAAAAGCTTGCACTAGATCACGATACAAATTCCAGTGCTAATCTGCCATTATGAGGGTGTCCCTGTTGCCTTGGTATCGTTTTTCCACAATTCATATATTTTTTGTGTAATCTCTCACCCTGCTCCTCGCTATAACCTACAAGATTTTCAAACAATCCATCCAAATGAGAACGTAAACCATCATCTTCAATACTCATGTTACACCATATATCTCTTAATTTTATGCCATGTCCAGAACTAATTGTAAACAGTTTTCCAAATTATTATTCCCATGAAAATGTTGGATTACAAAAACAAATGATTTCCATGTTCTGTTTTGAAGCTCTTTCATGGATTCGGCAAAGCAGACTTCACTTAAAACTGCCCTGAAAATTAAAGTTTTTTTTTTCGAATAAAAAGGACATAAAAAATAGCGTTTTTTGTCATATTTGAAAAAGGAGGTGTGTTTATATCTAGGGATGCAAGAAAAAATTCCAACTCAGACTGGGCTACTCTTCTTCAAGTTCATCTAAAAGAAGATCTTTCAACTTTCCATTAAAAAAATCTTTAAACGTTCCAAAGAAAATAATAAACAGTTCACAAATATTTTATGAACCAAGCTAGACATGGAGAACCAGGGTTTACAAAAACAAATTACAGTTTGTACTGCGAACTGTCGAAAACTACCAAAATGTATCTCATATCCTAAAGCCATAGAGCGTCAAGTCATTTAATGAGATTTCCATTTACGACGGTTATTTGAGAAGATAATTTGTGGTGCTTTCTTGCATTAGGATAATATGTTCAGAATTGATAAAAGTTGGTCGATACGTTAACTGAACTTAAATTCTTAACTTCCAACACATCCCCATTTACAGCAGTTCGATGTTCATAATTGTCTTAATAAACAGATTTTCGGCTAAATTCCTATAAGATTTTTTTGCAGAGTATCCTCAGCACAACATTCTTCGGTTCAGATTGTATATGGATGACAATTTTTGACGAATACAGAGCTTAACATCGTATGTTGTATGCTTGTATTTTTTCGCATAGTCTTTATTAGTATTCAAACCCAAAGCTTCATCTGGCGCATACTTTTAAAGACGCTGTCGATTTAAAGCGAGACTTTTGTAATCTGTATCTACTACCATTGAAACAACTTGCGATGCCCTCCTTTTTTCAGCTTTGTACAAGCTGGCAATGTCACTGTCATGTGATCATTGCATGTGGTGCTTTCAATTAGTTGGACGTTTTACGTCAGTCTCCAGTACTGAGTTTTTACAGCTTCTTTTTTTCCATGCTGTTTGCAGGCTGTTTCCATGGTGCCTTAAAAGTACAATACTGTGGGCAGAAGCACCTCAAAGCAGCATTCGTTGTACATTTTACAAAGTGAACGAAACATATTAAAATACGAAAATAGTCTCTACACTGTACGATGCCGACACGGGTTATATTAAAAAAGCATATTTGGTGTATGTTGTGTAATATGCGTATAACGTGAAAAATAAATCGGCTTGATTTAGTAATGCATCAAATTCAATCATGGCCCAGATTCTAAAGTTTAAATGTGAGAAGTTACTACGAACATCGTATTGTCCTCATTCACCTTTAAGCTATGACCCGTCCTAACTCGCTGTTATTGTGTACCGAAGATGGCAATTCATTCGCGTACGCGAGCAGCATTACTTTCTGGAAGATCGAACGCGATATATTCTGAACAAGCTGCACCCTCAAACTGATGGCGTTTTTTGTATTCGGGGACTGGGCATCACCACTCCAATTTTATTCAAACTTAACAGGATTCTTTTCTGGCCTAACTGAAGCTCATCTGTGAGTTTTTGGTCAATCGCTTGTTCGGTTTAGCTGCCTATAATTACTTACTTACCGTCATGGCCGCATTTAGGAAGGCATACCAGCTTGTTTTTTTGAATGTCAAGTATGCTGAAATCTATCCATACCTGGTCATTCCAACGTTTGCCCGGTCGTCTTTAATCTCAAGGACTAGGTCAACCTCATAGAATAGCTCATGGCTTATAAGAGACCTAAGCTCATCTTAGCACCAAAAATCGGAGCATCTTCCTTTCAAAGACTTCCGCCGCCATTTCATTTCACTCAATCACGCTACATGCCTCTGCGCCATAAGTAGGACCGAGAGTAACAGCGTCTTGATTTTCTTCTTTCGAAAGAGGAGTTTACTTCAAATTTGCTTGCTCAGACCAAAATAGCATCATTTTCTAGCCAGATCTCTAGGCTGACGTTGTTGCTGCTGCTTTTTGAAAGTTGAAACTCTCCATCGTCATTGACCTTGATGTCAGCATGCTAAAAGATAAGTCCGAATCTGTTTTACGTGCTCTCATGCTTGTTTGGTCATAACTTCTCACCTTGGTAAAGAGAATGGAGAATATCTTAAACTCCTACTGTATATGTCATTGACACTAAAAATTGTGATCATAAAACAGCGTTGGCTACAACGCAAAGCCACATCGGATAAAGAGGCAACTGGATATTAAACCAACAGTCATCACGTTTCAACACCTAGGCACCTCAACCAACAAGTGAACCAATATGAACCAAGGTTCATAAGGCTTCTTAACTTCTTGAGGTACTTAATGAGGTTACTCGCAAGATTTAAACGCAAACTTACTGTTCCTCACGATCCGAACATGCACAACTAACTCTGGGTTGTGCATAGTAGGTCTGGTGAAGTGATATAGCTTGCTATTCTTAATAAGCACTTTAGCCACCATAAAACATCGAAATGAATTATAGTAACGTCTGCCTCATCAATTGACTCTTCAAGATTACATTTCATAACCGAACTGCAAACTCCGTTACACTTCCAAAACGACTAAGGTAATACCTTGTGAACATCGTTACGATATCTTAGTTCCCTCAAAACGCCTCTTCATTCTGCCATAGAGTAACAATCTTGAAGCACCGTTTCGCCTGCTTCGAAACTAATCAATGAATCTTCTAAACGTTTCCAAGCTCTACTGTGACAACAATAGCGTTTTCATCCGTGCTTTCATTGGTAGCCTGATATATTGGTGCAGTTGAGAACGAAGACCGGAAGCACTCCGTTAGGTGTCACTAGGCTATTATTCGCCATACTGCTAAACCAAAATGCCTGTTACACCATGCACCATGAGCTACCCCCATGAGCCGAATCTGTTTTTCCATCTCCAAGAACGCCTTGTCGACTTGGCGTTCCTATGTACTAATGATATCAATATCATACTCGAAGATCGTGCCGGACATATTTTGTATGTACGGGCACTGGTGTAATATGTCATTCCTAAAAAAATCGCAGTGCATCAACCCGCTGAAACCTCTAAGACTCCAGTCATTGGATATGCGTTCATCGGACCATATATTGCATAATCGTTGGTGCATACTCCTTACCAACACTTCACAACCAGTCTAAAATAACTCAGCTGGCAGCCCATCAGATCCTGCCGCATTGTTATTTTTTAGCTTTTTAATAACCGAATCGATCTCGCTGTGGTTCCCAATTGTGCCTTCATTAATTTGTGCTTAAGATGTCATTTCTATATCGGCGGTAGTATGCGCTTCATCGCCACCAAGTAGGTTAGAAATATGACTCCTCCATAACCTCAGTGATTCCTGTGCATCTGTAACCAGATTTCCATTTCCGTTTTTACAGAAAGTTAATCCGGGCTTAAAACCGTCGGTCCGACGTTTAACCTTTTGATAAAATTTTCGAGCTTCATTTCTGTCACATAACCTCTCAACCTTTTCTATCTCCCGCCTTTCTTGTTCCCTTTATTTTCGTCTGAAAACCCGTTTCTACTCCCTCCATTTCTCTCAATATCGCTCTCTAACAACTCGCGTTGCACCCGACTGCAGAGTTCTCTGTTAGGACGCGTTCTTCTCTGCAGTAGCAATAATAAGTCACAAGTTTTGTATAACCAATGACGTCCTCAGTAGCCCTATTCATGGAGAGGGTATATGTTTCCACTGCTCACATATATCTTGAGAAGTTTTTCCAGAGCAGTGAAGTTTGGTCGGGACTTAGCCATGTAATGAATATGTGGTTGAATATAAGGTTGTGAATAAAAGGTTGTGAATTTAAGTTTTTTTTTTCTTCAGCACAGTTCAGTTCTGTTGGACTATACGGGGCGCTCTAGAAATAGACCCATAGTGCAAATGAGATGGGTGGATGTAGAGGCGTTCGATCCAAAGCCCTCGGTTATCAGTTGGTGTTTGAACTGTTGAACGACTTCTTTAGTTATCTGAGTCGGAAGAGATCCTTGAAGCTGAGTGTAGTCAATGATTTGTGGACGATATGTCGTTGTTACTGTCCCTGATAGAGTCTGCTCTCCGTTGTTATCTGCTCTTTACTCGTGATCGACGATGACGGCGTCCGTAAGCTGTTTATGCCGACGAACAGTATATTTCGCGGAACCCAATTGAGATACTAACGTGTTCAAGTCGAGGTTACTTTTGCAATCCAATTCCTCGAAGAAGGTTAGAAAAGAGAGATTTTGAATGTTGTTGTGACTGGTCAAGAAATTTGGCTGTGAATTTTTAAGCTATGCGGCGAGGAATTGTATTCCTATTTTAATATGCCAGCGAGATACGACCGCTGTGCTCGAGTATGACTTCACCAATCGAGTCTTCACTGGGATAGCTGCTGGCCGATATATTTCTACTGAAAGAAGAGAATTTGACATTGTCAAAACAAAACCCAAAATCGTGGTTCACCGGCAAACGGTGACAATGATGATTATGTAAAATTTGGATAACGTGTTTTGAGATAAGACAGATCTTTAGATAGATAGTTTGGTGGTGACACTTATTAAAGAGTTTGCAATTTTGTATATGCTTTATGTATAGTATATCGCTTTCCCACTTTACTGTTTATTGCTTAGTCTCTTTGTTCTCTTGCTGTGTCCTTACTTTATTTCGCTGATGTTCTTTTTTAATGCGCGGCATAAAGTGGTTTACTTCCGTTCAGTGGTTCGGGCCGACTGACTCCCAATTTTGCTTGTTTTTGTCAAAGTTGTGAAAAGTTGAATCCCCCGCGACGTGGCTTGAATTACTAGCAATAGTTCTGTTCGAGAATTTTTTTCATCCACATTTGTTGTTGCTTCAACATGTCCTTTGCGAATTTTTGCTGTTGATGAAGCAATTGTTTAAAATATTCATTGTTTGGCCTCTTTATGCGTTTACGAGGAACCACCGCCGCGGATTTCACAAAAAATCGGTGGCTATTTTTTCATTCTTTTTACGCTGTTCGTATTTGTTGTATTCATCGCCACTTTTTATGTTTGCATGAGAGCTGATTAACGTCAGACTTTATTGTCTATTCTTTTAGTATTGAATGCAATTGTTATATATAAGTGTGTGAGGTTAGTATACAATTGTGATTGTATGTGCGAATGAGAGTAGGCTAATACACATATATAACAATATGGCCCGCCCACTTTTCGAAGTAGCCCTCATGAAGTTTCCTAAAGATGCTTTTCATTAAATAGAGATTGAAATAAGAATTAAATTTTTACATAATTTACTGCATTTCATAGCATATCAAGAAGCAACGCTGCAGTCTAACACGTGCCCGTTCGTCCACGGTCGTCAACCAATGAAGTTTTGGGCCCCCTATGTAAGACGTACGCGCTGGATCTTTTTTTCACTCGAATGAGCTGACCAGCCCAGTAAAGCCGCTGGAATTGTATTGTCGAATAGCTCATACAGCTCACGCTTCATACGAGACCTAAACTTGTAGCCGAATTTAATAAAACCAAAAATCCTGCGAAAAATATTTCTCTGAAAAACTTCTAACGCCGTTTTATATGACTTATATTTATAATATTTAGATTAACATCAACAGCTTACATCTATAAATGGGGCATTATTCCTGAAGTGCCCCAACTTTTCAATGGTGGTGGCTACATCGATTAATTCAAAAGTTCATAACTTTGTTTCTACTAAAGCAAATAAAAATTGATTCTGAAAGGTAATTGTATGCCACTTAATAATATTTTATTAATATTAAAAAGGGCATAAAATTACCTTTCAGAATCAATTTTAGAAATTTAATTTGCTATAATAGAAAAAAAGTTATGAGCTTTTGAATTTATCGATGTAGCCACCACCATTGAAAAGTTGGGGCAGTTCTAGGAATAATGCCCCATATATAAAAATGAATCTTGTATATATCTATCTATGTAAATTCGACATATCTTTGCATCCATTTGAAGTACATGGATGAAATTTGGTATACATGTTAATGGGATCGGAAGAAGTAATCAAGTTAAGAAAGATAATAAAGTTTCATAGTTTATCGGTTTTGAATATTGCTGGAAGATGTAGAGAAGTACTTGGAGTCGAGTAGGAGGAGAATTTATTGTGTAATGAAAATAATTTTTACATGGCGCAGCAAAGCGTGCCGGGTACAGCTAGTAAATGTATAATCCTGGTTAATTGCAAAATTTAAACCATTTATAAATGTTATAAAGAATAATGGTCTAAGATGACTGCCTTGTGGAACTCCAAAAAATACATCAATAGTTTTAGATAAACAATTATTAAATACAATTTTTAATTGGATCTACCTACAAGGTATGATTTTATACAATTTATGGATTTTAAATAGTAAATATTGCATCGTTCTCGCAGCCAGATACAAAACCCTTATTAACAATAGATGTGAACTCAAGAGAATTTGTACAAATTGATCTTCCTTTGACAAATCCATATTGAAATGGGCTAACAACTGATTTTAGCGATCGTTGAAATTGATCAGTAATAATTTTAATTTTTTCAAATGACTTAGGTATTGCACTTACTTTAGCAAAACCCCTATAATTCGAGATATCTGCCTGTCTTTCTTGAGTAATGGAATGATAAAGGATTGTCTTTAAAATCTTAAACGAAAACTTTGCTTTTTTGATCGATACATATTTTAAAAAGAATAGTCAAAGGACCTCAAATGGAGCTAGCGCATTCTTTTAGAATACAACTAGGAATATTATCAGGATCAGGCAGAACCGAACTTTTAATAGATTCTAGACATGTTAATACATTTGAAATGTTAATTACAGGACATGATATTATTTTATAAAATGGGATGCTATAAGGATAAGAAGCAATAGAATGAGAATTAGTGGGGATATATGTGTAGGTAGATTGAAAAAAAGTAGCAAATAAACGCGATAAATCTGTGAATCAGAGGAAACTATTTCTGTCAAGATAAAATTTTTAAAAAAATTTATGACTATCACCTCACGAGCTGAAAAGTTACCTGAAGTGTGGAGTGATGGTTATCTTCAGGCAAAATAATTGAAGTAATGCTTTTAATGGATATATCAAAACCATTGACCACAATCACAAGATTTTGAAGCCGACCTGATATGTTGCAAATGTTGTTACATTGTTGCAAGGACAAATGAAGAAGAATATCTAGAAACTCATAATTAGCAGTTGTCTTTAGCAGAAGAACGTTGCCCTACCATTTTCGGTGAAAAAAAAATTTATCCAGAAAATATAAGTGTTAGCGAAACACACGAAACAGACCAGCGGTTCCTGAGATTAGCGCGTTCAAGCAAACAAACAAACAAACTCTTCAGCTTTAAATATTAGTATAGATATAGATTTTATTGGAAGAGGAGAAGGGAGGGGCAAAATTTTAAAACAAACTCGTAAAATTCCGGCGAGGTCCTAGTCGAATGCAAAAAGAACGAAGTCTCTATCTATTACCGTTTCCGAGATCCTTTTGTTCAAACGGACGGACAGACGGACATGGCTATATCGACTCCTATATCGCTCCTGACCATAATGGGGTATCTTTGCGATGTCTCCGACCAAACACAACGTACGGATTAGAACCGTCAACCTGATATTTTCGATATTGTGCTTTGTCATTGAAGAATAGAAATTTGTGATTTACAAGACCTTGGACCATGTCCGTCTGACCGTCAGACCATTCGGTATTTATCATTCACATTAATGTTCCTGTTAACTTAGTCCCCCATAGACGGAGTCGTATCTGCAAGAAAAGCGAATTAAGCTAAATGATAACACTATAAAATGGGGAAAAAATATAAAGCAGCTGACATCACTGCACTTCTGAGGGTAACAAGCTTGATTTGAACTTATCGCAACAACTCGTTTTATTCTAATGTGATCAGAGAGTTCATCGATACTGGCTCAAACTTTTTTACATCAGATACAAACGACTAGATCGAGCTGCGAAGTAGCTAAAACATAGACCTCAAAAAGAATATTTTTTGAGATTATCTGGTAAATTCTGAACCTAATAAACCGGAAACTTTGAAGAGCCACGTTAAGTATGGA